>JAVANC010000003.1:18821457-18856457 GCA_033319125.1 Parnassius glacialis | reverse complement strand
CATTTTAGACGGCTCCGTGGCGCAGTGGCTTAGCAATCAGTTGTTGCGCTGGGGGCCGCGGATTCGAATCCCGCACGGAACAAGTATTTGTATAGCCTACAAATAATTGTTCCGGGTCTGGATGTTTGTCCTTGTGCAATTTATGTTTGTAAACTGCCTCCACGATACAGGAGAAAATCCTTTTTTTCTAAGCAAAAAAAAATTTGGTATTTCGCCAGATATTTCTCCTGTCGTGTCAGATTGTTGTGCCATCTGCCTGTGAGAGTGAGTGAATAGAAAGTGTGCTTGCGCACACATTCTATTGTCACCGAAATTCAGTCTGGTGAATCTTAATTGATACCGTTATCTATACAACTAAATAAAATTGTGTCTGTTTGTAATGTCAAAAATTACAACCAATATGACACAAGTCGTAATATTGTAGTGTATGTGCCTCCACCCTACTAGTACTTAAGTTTATTAATCAGTATAATTAAAGAATTAGTCTCAGCAACACGTCTTCTCTTTCATTAACACCTGCCGACATCACATGGCGACCCTGCCAGGCGGTGCGCTGCGACAATGCATGCGCACCGCCGGGGCCTACTACATGAAAAAAAGGATAAATAAAAATATTATAAGAAATTTAAATTAAATAATGAAGTGAAATGACAGATAAAAGAAATATTATAATGGAATGGACGCAATACCGGATGTGACGAAAAATTAATAAATATGAATACAAGAAGAGGCCACAATAATAATTGACTGAAAATTTAAAAACTATAACGTATATGAATTAATATAATATATTTATCGTTAATATAACTATGAAGGCAACCAAGAAATAATAATAAGAATAAAAAGTGATTTCTTAAATAATGACCAAAGACCAAAACTCAAGAAACAGCAAATTAATTTAATAAGGAAAGGAGCAGTTGTACTTAGCGAGCTTTGTCCAGTAAGATATGAAAATGAAACCGAAAAGGAAAAAGAAGATATAAGAGGTAACATCGCATCAGCGTAATTTTTAACATTTAATTTTAATTATTTTTTATTATGTTTTATATTATAAAATAAGTAACGCATTAAATATTAAATGCACGGTATTTGCAAATAACTTGAAAATATTTGTTATATTTAACATTTTATAATAATTATAATATTTTATTAGGTATTTTTTTATAAAAAATACAATATATTAAGTTACATTTTACAATGACAAGATTCGTATTAAAGTAAATATATTTTTAAATTCAGCCCAATTTTTTCCGTGACAAATTTTATTTAAATGTAAGTACTTATACATTTTTGAAAAGGGTTTTATAAAAAAAAATCGCTATTATTATAAGTTATAATTATTTTTATTCTTTTCAAAAGGCATTAAAACCTTGAAGTAACTATATAAATTAATATATAACCTTTAATATGTGTATGTGTGACATTAAAGTTAACATTATAATCTGCTTTAAAATCAAAATTGGAAATAAATTAATGTTTTGTTTAATGTAAACTTAGCTGTAATAGTAATTACCAATTATTTTCTGTGAGTTATACGGTTTCTTAAATTTCTAGCAATCCTAAAATTTTATATATAAATTAAATGCATAACTAATGCTAATATATTTTTCGATATAAGTAAAAGTAATATAACTATAAGCGATGCGATGTAATTATACTATGAACTTCTGTGTCAGTTAGAAAATATTTAAAAGTATAATTTTAATGTGATAAGGAAAATAATAATTAAAAGAAGTTTTAATACTAATGTTTCTTAACAAAGTTAAACACGGACATGAAAAGTTGACATAAATTACCTCATTTTTTTGTACAATATTAAAAAGTATATATTTAAAAGGCGTGAGGAATGAGAGAAGGAATGTTCAAATGTGTGGATACGAATGATGGAATTGCAAAGTTTCGTCAATATTGGACTGATCACCCAAATATTTGATGATGCTTAAAATCCTGGTATTGAAACCATTATGAGCGAGAATTATGAAAGTTAGTAATGGAAATGGAGTATGAAAGTATATAAAAGTTACCGATACAGTCAAGTAGATAACAGCAGGTATTATAAAGATAAAGAAAGAAATAAAAATTTACGAAGAGAATCAAAATAAAATAAAAGATGACCTTGATAAATAAATCATGGAGAGACACGGGAACGTCCATCACTGGTAAAGCATATAGCAGGGTATGTTTCCATGATTGGATGATAAAATCGGAAGTAACGGGTACTATGGAACAATACCTTCAGTACAAGTGAGATGTGAACGAATTTACTCATGTTAGTACTGTTGGGGACCAGAGAAGTCTTAAATTTGTTACCCTTAATAATGGTACATAGAGGTCACATCCTTCGTTGGATCATAGTGTGAACTTAGTTTTCCTCCGTGACAATTGTTGGAGTCCTTTTAAAATGACTTAAAAGTTGACCTCAAGGTTGTGCGCACAACCCAAGGTACAGTTTTACCTTGATATAATATGATAAAAAAAAATTATGTACCAATAAAATAAAATGAATGTAATGAAAATATAATACCCAAGTAAATGGGGCGCCCATATTTATAAAGTACCCGCGTGATAAATATCACGAAATAAAATATAAATGAAGTGAATTAATACTCCGATTCCCGGTATCTAATTAATAAATAAATATTAAGGAGAGAGAATACTAAAAGAAATAAAGCTAGCTAAAGGTTAAAAATATAAGAAAGAAATAAAGTACGTGCAACAATTATGAAAAAAAAATAGGCCTGACAATCAAAAAAGAATGTAATAAGATGTGTTAGTATGAAATAATTAACATGCGGGGACATGAGAACAATTAAAATGAGGTAATAAGGGGGATCACCGCCCAAAGCAAAAAACAACCACACTTAAGAAAATTTAAATATGATAAATACGTTTTTGCTTAGATATATTTTATATGAATTTGCAAAACTTTTATCATATTTTCAATAACTCTACCCTAAAATTCTCTTTTATGTTTTGTTTTTTTTTGTTAATGTAAAATTTGCACAATTTTAAAATAAATATATATAAACACTCACGCCTGTCACCCAGAGGGGTAGGCAGAGACTATAGACTTCCATTTGGCACGATCCTGACAGACCTCTCTCGCTTCCTCCACATCCATATACCTACGCATACACGCTCGTCGGTTAAAATAAATTTTGTATATCAATTACTAAAAACAATTCCAAAGTGTATCTACTCTATTATTATAAGTTTCATAACATAATAGTATTTTTTTATTATGGACAACGAAACATAAAATTATGTTATCTACTTTAAAAAAAAATTGTCTCTTTTAATGTTAATAAATATTTTGTTTAAACTAATTTTAGGTGTGTAATAGTGTATATTTTAAAGTTCTGTCTCAATTAAGGTAAACATATTCCATAAAAGTCATAAAGTAAAAAAAAGTAGTAATGTGTTTTCGACTATTATAAATAACTTAATGAATACTCAATAATGTATGTAAACCTATTATCACAATGAAATGTAACTACATAAACTGTGTAAATTAAGAGAAAATGTTTAAAACAAATATTAAACGGTAAACTATTAGGACAGGTAAATTATTTTATTCACGGTATCATTTTATTGTATTCTTGAAAGTAGGTACCATCATACGATGTAATCTCAAACGTTTCCATATAGGTACGTGTACTTTGGAATTTAAAACAAAGGTGTCATAAATCGTTTACGCAGATGGGATCACAACATGTATTTTGATCTGTCTGTTGTTATGTTAACAAAATTGATTAGGTACGTTTCTTTGCATTGACTTCTTTGTTCTGGATATCTAAATACGAAATGTAATCAATTATTTTCGGTAGGTATAATATTGATTGAACTTTCAAATCATAAACTTTTATCTATTACAATTTATTATTTACTGGGATAATAGTAGAGTGATTACTTACTTGTATGGATTATGAAAATAATTACTTTATTTAATACGATTTTGAAACTCATTATACTATATTTGCAATTAATCAATTTACATTTTTTTTAATGTCCAGAATATTGTGAGCCTCAATCCCTGACTGACAACGATATATCTAAATATTATACGAGAATATATGATATAAATTTGTAATGCCTGTAAATAGTAAAAAAGAATATATTTTTATATTTATTATATAGCCTAAATATGTCAAATATGTATGTTGTATTTCAACAATTGAACACAAGCGATCTAATTATTTAGCACAAGTTTTATGTTTTTAATTCATTACCAATTATGGCGAATGGTATCATCGGTCGAGGTCTATTAAAAAAAATATAGATCAGTTTCGCATTTTGATTCGAATATTTTAATATTATATGACCATCTAGGTAGATCATAATATAACTTATTTCACACACTTGTAATAATTCCTTGGCAAGTTTTTTTTTCTTTTATTTCACTAATGTGATAAGACGGGTTAAGATACTTGAAGTTTTGTGTTGAATGGCATGGGTTGTATAATTTATTGCAAGATTTAACTGATAAAAATAAATTCAGTGAGTGTTTTATACACATTGGTTAAAGTAAATTGAAATATTAACTTATTTCAGCAATGAAAAAATGTTGGAATGTTAACAGGTAAAGCACAAGATCTGGTAGATAATTAGTTATTTCAGTGATAGTCGGGTGCACAAACGAGTATGATGGAAAGGCTAAAAAGTCAATGAGAACTTTTCGTAGACATCAGGGTTTTAGAAAGGATAAAAAGTATATATTATATAATATGATGTCAAGTTAATTGCAAAACGCATTACTATTGTTGCCCACCTATATAGCTACTTGACCATGTTAATAATATGTTGTTGTAACGTTGGTTAGTACCAAAAATACGACAGGTTTAATGACGTACGAAATAAAATCGCATGCGTGTCCTGGATTGACTCAATAGTATTATGTATAACCTGACCTGATCATGATCATGGGATTATAATCTTTTTTTAAACTATTTTATATTTCATTTAACTGTTTTATTTTACTCAATTTAGAAATTATATAAATTTAATGGCTAAGTAACATTGTATTTTATTTTAACCTTCAATATTAAATTTATTTTTATGTAATAAGATTCAGGGTTCATGTCATATTACAATTAAATATTTCAATTCACAATGTAATTTACATGTAACGATAAATCATTTTTTTTATTATATCTATCAAGAAAATAATATGTCAAAAAAAGTAAATAGAGAAAATTTCTTTTTTTTCTTAAATATCGGGGGAGGTGTAGTGTATGTGCCTCCACCCTACTAGTACTTAAGTTTATTGATCAGTATAATTAAAAAATTAGTCTCAGCAACACGTCTTCTCTTTCATTAACACCTGCCGACATCACAATATACTAATTATACTAATTACTTGTGTATTATAGCCATTTCTTAATTTTATAAGGCTGACCTTATCTACATCACCGCTTTGTCATCGCGGTGGGAATGAAATGGAAAATATTAGCACTTTCAAGAGTCTACATAAAGAAAAATAATTCAATAGTTTATGGTTAAGAAATTAAAAAAATGTTTTAGTAAAGGCGATATCAGAATATTATAGTTCTTGGCGGGTTAATTTCATTTTTCGATGTATGGAAGCTTTTTGTTATGGTTATGGGTTATGTGGCGGTGGAAGGAAAGGGGAGATCTCCCGTCGGACAAGGTGTTCTGCCCGGGGAGTGGCCAACACTCCGAGTGGTAGTTCGGAGCTATTCTATATATTCTGCTTTAATTTCGGAACTTTGTTAGCGCGATTTAGGCTTCGATGTGTTTCGCTTGTGGCACGACGACAACGCCACCACATCACCCCCCTGCTCAGACCGGAGGTCGATAGTGCAGTCCGACTGCCGGTGCGTCCTTAATGCCGGTGGGGAATACATGCTGTGTGCGTAAGGGCAAGTGACGCCGGTGTGAACGATGAGCCGAAGCAAGTGCCACAGGTCGGCCTTATAAATCTGCGGTGAGTCGAGATGAAGACATGTTGGACTGGCTTGCAGGAGCTGAAGACTGCAGGAGACGATTCTTGGGAGTGAATGGTAGGGGTTCTTGAGGATAATGACGAAGACTTGATGTTGTAGTTTTCTGAAGGTTGTTTGGTTGCGTGTTTATTACACGTCGGTTGATCACCGGTGTAGCCGGTGGAAGGAAAAGGGGAGATCTCCCGCCGGGCAAGGTGTTCTGCCCCGGGAGCGGACAACGCTCCGAGTGGTAGTTCGGAGCTATTCTATATATACTGCTTTAATTTCAGAACTTTGTTAGCGCGATTTAGGCTTCGATGTGTTTCGCTTGGTTTAGCAAAAGCTGCTTCAGTTTTTGTTTTATATGTAACTTCAGCAGCTACAAACATTGTAAAAAATAATAAAAGAAAAGCAATAACGGGACAAGATGTTTAAGAAACTATAAAAGATATTGAAATCGACAAGTTTGTAGAACCTTTGCTCGAAGCATTGGAACACTACAAACAAGCCGATACAGCGCGAAAATCTGGCGCTCATAAGAAAAAAGAAGATGTGGAAGACGTGGAAATGGTCGAGTATGCATAATGAGATATTTAATAACATATTAATTAGCTTATTTATTGTATTTTTATTTGATAATTAAAGTTTATCACTAATGAAAAGAAAACGTGGTTTAATTATTTTCTTTTATAGGGCATAGCTTACCCTGCATGAAGTGGCGGCTTACGAATTTCTTCCCCTTTTCGTCCCATAGGTGTCGAAAGAGGCGTCTGTGGGAAACGAAAACTGCTAAGATGGCTTGTCTTGACCTAGTGACAATAGGAATATACAGATAATAAACGATTACTTAAGGCCATGAGTCACGTAATTCATATAATCCACTGATATCCGATGTACAGTATACCCGATAAGATGGCAACGCAATCAAATTGGATGACGAACAATTTGTATTTTTGCGTCAATGTTGTTTCTGACAGGAATTTTATACGTGGTTGTAGCACGAAAGGGTCGTCTCGACCGGGGTAGGACTACGCTCTCACAGAATACCAGCGTCAAATAGCAGATTAACACTGCTGTGCCGCTGCTTAATGTTTCCATGTTTCGCATGGTGAGTGTAGAGAACCGGAGACCCTTTTTACTGTAAAAGAGGCATTCCATCTTAGTCCTCACGGGTGACAACGCATCTGCATTTTGATTCGCAAACAAGGATAGATGTATATCTCTATGGGCCACAGCAACCACTTACCATCAGGTAGACTGTGTGCTCGTTTGTCACCTTATACTATAAAAACATCGAATCAAGATCACGCGGTTTTATGGTACGGTCCCTGACCACTAAGTCACATGGTTGTCAAAAATTTTTTATTTAAAAAAGCATAATATGTTCATCGATAATAAAACTTCATAAACTATAATATGGTTTAATGTCGTTCGAATTTGATCCATTCCGATTAAGTTCTTAATATCCTTCAGATCAAATTATGAGTTACGGTGGCCAGTACCAACGGAGACTCGCCATCTGCGCAAGACAGCATTTTAGTGCACGAGTATGTGCACGTAAGCACAGCAATCTGACACAACCGGAGAAAGATCAGGCGAAATACCAAAGTCTTTATGTGCTTTCCTAGGTTGCTACTGAGAATTTCTTGACAGAAAGACCCGATAGCTGATATTGGCTCTATATTCTAACCCACAACCACATGATTAATAGCCTTGCTTTCGACAGCGTTGTTCGACGACAAGGCAGTCTACTCTAGTCAAGTCATACCTATATACATCATCAATTATATGATCAAGTTCTCTTACTGGTACAAAGCTGCCACTTGAGAACCTTATACATCAAACAGCCATGGTGGCAGCTAAGAATCTACGGTGGAGATTTGGTTGTTATTTTGACCTGGCAACGTTATTTCTTATACTTCCATTGCTTGCACTGTTCTGTTCCAGTCCGAAGGGTATTGAGAGCCAGTATTATTACAGGTTATGAGACATATCCTCTTAGTCTTCAGAGGTGGAAACGCACCTGTTACCTACTTATATTGAAATTGGCTCCAGGTGTCCATGGACTACAGTAGCCACCAACCATCAGCTGAACTGTAAGTATATTTGCAATTTGAGTTTTATAAAAAAATCAGCCTATACATTGATGAGAAGATTCTGAAAGAAGCGATAGACAAGTCGAACAAGGATGTTATAGAATAATCTAAGATCCGTAAATAAAACAATTCATTTGTAAACTAATATATTTACTGATTTTCAAAGTATTTTCTATTACATATTGAACACTTTTCTATTCTTACAAACCATTTTTGAAATTTGTGTAATTTACAGCGAACGCTTAGCACCTGAGCTACCTACTCTATATATAGCTGACGTGAAGCACCGATGCTCCGGGAAGTCTGCAGTTTGTGAACATGTTGAAGACCATCGCCGCTATTATATCAGATTTGATAGACCACAAATCCTCGCAAAAGAACACCGAAGAAGGTAGCCGGGCTAACTATGACATCGCGATGTCAAACACCTCAGCCCCCCCCGCCCCCCCCCCCCCGTGACCATGGGTGCTGTATAGCACCCGAAACATCGGAAATAAAATACAAAAGTAAATTAAATGCGATAAAATCCGTTAAAATAGTTTTATTAAGTGGCGAAGCTTGCGAAGTCACTTATTGATTTCACGATGTCTGTCTGTCTGTCTGTCTGTCCGTCTGTCCGTCTGTCCGTCTGTCCGTCTGTCCGTCTGTCCGTCTGTCCGTCTGTCCGTCTGTCCGTCCGTCTGTCCGTCTGTCCCACGATTATCTCGAGAACGGTTTCGAATTTTCAAATTCTGTTTTCAGCAATCGATTACTGATCACCCAGGCATCTGAACCTCCTATTTTGAATATTTTTTCCCGTTAGAAACCGCTATAAAGCTGATTGCTTCGCCACTTTGCTATGCTGTTAGCTTGCTAGGTTTATTGAATGTGGATTCGTATAAATATTAATCACTATTCGAAATTCAAACATTTATGAGCGGCCAGGAGCGCAGAATTTTCAGTTTATCCTATGTATTAACAATGTGGTATGGATGGAGAGTGTGTCGAAGAAGTTTAGGTATCTTATTGAATACCAAATTGTATTCGTTGAACGTCTTATAGGTTTACGCACCAACCTTAGCTCACTCCGATGAAGAGGTGCAAAAACACTATGGAATACTTCAACGTGAGTGAAGTAGGGGAACATACATTGTTTGCACAACAGGGTTACGATGGCTATTCGAGTACAGAACCAAAGTACGAAACCTCCCAACTCCAGAAAGGTATATGACAGGTTGACGTCATATCCCCGAAAATCTTCATCGCTGCATTGGAAGATATTTTTAAGCTATTGTGCTGGAAAGTCAAAACCAAGGACGAGTACATCACTCACCTCCAATATGCTGACCGTATAGTCATTATAGCGGAATCGCTGGAGCTAAACTTCAGCACTATGTTCAATGACCTCAATAGTGTCTCCTGACGGATAGGTCGTCAAATGAACATGGACAAGACAAAGATCTTGGTAATGTCCATGTCACACCTATGCCGATAGATATTGGAAACTCTCGTATGTTTACCTAGGACAAATTGTTCAACAAGGTCGGTCCAATTTCGACCAAGAGGTCAATCGATGGATCCAACTCGTCTGGGCAGCATCCTGGATACTAAAAAGGGTAGGTTAGGGCGAGTGGTATTTGTATTACACCGCATTGTAATACCATTATTACATGTGCCACTCATAAATTTCTTCCGTATTAAAGCATTAAATCCATTACAAATCGGTATTTAATACAATCGATATTTCGGGTTACGTGTATTTTAAATAACATTTTCAACGGAACCTAGCAGTCTTCTTCTGTGCAAAGGAATTCAATAAATAGATATTTATTATAATTATAGATAATTATATTTATTTATAATTTTATTGTCATAAATTATACATTATACATGAACAGTATTAATAAACAAAAAACAGTAGTAATGAAGACATATTTTAAGAATATACTAAATATTATGTTACCGCAACTCATAAGAATTGTATGTGAACTAATGAGACCAAAGATAAATTACCAATTTAACAATAATGATAAATGATGACGGACGATTTATTTTTTCTCGTAACTGCTATCACAAAGTTTCGAAGAAGGTTAGGTACCTTATACTTAGAATTGAATTCATTGAAGGTCATATAGGTTTAAGTACCAACCTCGGCACACTCCGATGAGCAGGTTCCAAAACCACGTGAGTGGAATGGGGGAGACATACATTGTTTGCATAGTAGCGCTATGATAGCTATTCGCCTACAGAACCAGAGTACGAAATCTTCCAACTCCAGAAAGGTTATGACTGATTAATGTCATATCTCCGATTTGCTGACGGTATAATCATTATAGCGGAAACGCTGGAGCTGGACTTTAGCACTACGCTCAATGACCCCAATAGTGTCTCCCGACGGATAGGTAGTCAAATAAACATGGACAAGACAAATATCATTGGTAATGTTCATGTCACACCTATGGCGATAGATATTGAGAACTCTCGTATATTTACCTAGGACAAATCGTTCGATTAGGTAAGTCCGACTTCGACCAAGAGGTCAATCAACAGATCCAACTGGTCTGACTAAGAAGGGTAGGTTAGCACGAGTGGGTATTTGTGTTACACCTTATTGTAATACTAATATTACATGTGCCACTCATAAATTTCTACCGTATTAGACCATTAAAGCCAATATAAATCTAAGGCTTCACTTACGCTTCATAACGTGTATTTCAAATAATATTTTTGAAAAATTTCCAGTTAATTACTAGAGCCTAGCAAATGAATTCAATAAATAGAAAAGAAAACAACCAAACACTCCTTAATTGATTAACAACTAAGAAATTCCTTAAAAATAATAACGTAATCAAAAATATTTATATATCTGTAAGTTAAGTTGCAACATTTAAGAAGTCCGCCAATATTTAATTTACCATCGAAAATAATTAGGATCGTTAGAAACAGAACCGTTATGTCCCCATACAAGTCTATCGCCATATTCGTCAAAATTTGTATCTAATTTAAGCCCTTGGTTATGATGTTTATTATTAATTAAAAATATTAACTCATAATTAATCATAACTGGTTCCAAAATCCACTCAAATCGTTCTTCGTTCGAGTTATTATCACCCCACGCTTTTCGATCCCCTATGCTATCAGTGTTAGCATCTAGCTTTAAAAACATTCCATGTTCAACATTGATAATCTTGAATGTTACAGAATTATTTTGTCATACAGGAATAAATTTCCAAATAACTCTATTACTTGTTTTATCTGTACTATCTCCCCAAGCAAGCCTATCGTTATACGAATATGTGTTAGCATCTAATTTCATTGCAAGATTATGTCTATTATTGACAATCATAACATAGTCTCCGTTAAAAATTGCCTGAAACTGTTGAGGAAAATAGTTTGTAATCAGAGATTTAGCATTCGTATTCCATAGTATGTAGGCATAACTCCAAATATTTTGTTGTCCTTCTTTGAGTAGTTTACCAACTGTGTCAAAGATGATACTGCCATTGTTACTATCCTAAAGTAACTTGCTTTTACATACAGCTTTTTCATAGTTTTTTTCCACAATATTTTTATTAAATAGTCGCTCATATCCTTTAAATTCAAATAAGCTCTATAACTATCAAATAAAGTTAAACTTAGTAGCTTACTGGGTAATCTAAAGTCTTCGCAGTAATGTAAAGCCTTCTTTGTCAATTCATTTTCCAGATTTTTGATGTAAGCTGAGACCTCTTCAAAACCAAAAACTACTACTTTACCAACATCACTATTAATTATTCTTCCAATATCTTCAGCACAACCGGTGTTAATTGGAGCACTCATAACGGTGATAAGTTCAACAGAGTTATTTTTTATGTAACTACTAGTGTGACAGTTTGTATAGCTGATTACTGGAATTCTGTTTGGTATTTTCCTGTCAGCATCAGACCCATTGCTGACAACTTGGTGGATATGATTAATATTGTAACAATCAGTAAAATCACTGCATCCAGCAGTTACTACTATTCTTCCCTCGCCCCAATAGTCGATGTGATCTACCAATTTGTAAGATGATACTGGAATTTTAACAAGATTATATTCCCCTAAGAATGGCACCTCAGAATAAGGATAAATTTTATTGACGTTTCGATCATAATTTGGTGGTCCCGCGTACTTCCATTCGCTGAAACTTAGCATGTTAAACTAGACAAACTACCTACCTAGTAAATACGTGTGGTTAACAAATATAAATGTTTTTATTTAAAATATCACTGATTTATTAAATTGTGTTGTCAGTTTTTGAAATGCACGAATTCAATTAATTTAAAAATTTCTAAATTTTGTTAGGTAGTATTTTTTTTATAAAACGAAAATTCTTTTGAATATATTTTAATCAACCAAAATAATAAAATGAAAATGTAAGGTATTTCGTGTGTGTTTAATTAAAATAAGTAGAATTTCTACTGTTCGTTAAATTATTAAATACTAAATAAAAATATAATTGGTAAATCCAATTGAGCATACCTTAAGGGCATAAAAAAAATACGTATAACATGATTATACGGAATTTTTAAAGTAGTTTAAATACATTTCGACAGCACTATCGGCTTCAACACCCTCGAAACCCATGAAAATGACACCTATCATGAAAAAATTGATAACCATTGCAGCTGCCACCTTGGATTTACATTTCGACAGCACTATCGGCTTCAACCCCCGCGAAAACCATGAGAATGACACCCATGATGAATAAATTGATATCTATTGCAGCCGCCATCTTGGAATTACATTTCGACAGCACTATCGGCTTCAACACCCTTGAAAACAATGAAAATGACACCCATGATAAAAAAATTGGTACCTGTTTCAGCCGCCATCTTGGATTTACATTTCGACAGCACTATCGGCTTCAACACCCTCGAAACCCATGAAAATGACACCCATGATAAAAAAATTGATACCCATTGCAGCCGCCACCTTGGATTTACATTTCGACAGCACTATCGGTTTCAACACCCGCGAAAACCATGAGAATGACACCCATGATGAAAAAAAAGATACCTATTGCAGCCGCCATCTTGGATTTACATTTCGACAGCACTATCGGCTTCAACACCATCGAAAACCATGAAAATGACACCCATGATGAAAAAATTGGTACCTAATTCAGCCGCCATCTTGGATTTACATTTCGACAGCACTATCGGTTTCAACACCCTCGAAAACAATGAAAATGACACCCAAGATGAAAAAAATGATATCTATTGCAGCCGCCATCTTGGATTTACATTTCGACAGCACTATCGGTTTCAACACCCTCGAAAACCATGAAAATGACACCCAAGATGAAAAAATTGATATCTATTGCAGCCGCCATCTTGGATTTACATTTCGACAGCACTATCGGCTTCAACACCCTCGAAAACCATGAAAATGACACCCATGATGGAAAAATTTATACCTATTGCGGCCGCCATCTTGGATTTATATTTCGACAACCCTATCGGTTTCAACACTCGAAAACCATGAATATGTCACCCATGTCAAAAAAATTGATACAACTTACTTTTAGTACGTACTACTATTATTTATTCTGTGCTTTTAAAATATTGTAATAAAAAAATCTCTTATTATTATTATAATCAAGTATTTAAGAAATTTGGATCTTTTTGAGCCGCTGCAAACATCCGAAACAATGTCCACTCACGACGGCGACTGACCAGTATATAAAAAGTACTCTGTGCGTCAAACTGAGTGAGTGAGTAAACTACTCTGTGGCTTTAGCTCCCTTTACAGAATTAATTTACATACAAGGCTACCAAATCAACGAAAATTTCGCCATTTTGGAGCCGAAAAAAATTAATTATAGCTAAACAAAATAAAATTACACTGCCATTTACATTCGGTGGCTTCCCACATGATAGATGAAGATATTAAAAAATAGATTGAGTTAAACAATTGATATTTTCAAAAGTTAGAGTGTTTACAAGCCTTCCGGGCTTGATAAATCCACACCATAAGCCACTAAAACCCCTTTTTTTATTTAAAACTAGCAATTAATCGATTTTAAAAAAATATTAATAAGTTCAACAATCATTTATCTTTCTAACAATGTACTTTTTATATCATTTATATGTATAATATGATTGCTAGATACGATTTTATTCGATAAAACGTTGGAATCTCAATTTTTAGGCGATAGTAGAACATACCTTGCGCTTTCTTAAGCGCTTAAGGTATGCAATATACCTATATTATTATCTATTAAAATGTTTATGTACTGGTTCGCACTGTCACAGTACTCTGAGTGAAATTAATTACTAAAGAAAAGTATAGTTTTATAAATATATAAATACTAAACAAAACCATCGTTTTTGAAATCATAATATTATTATTTCCTGTTACTGGTTTCACTTATCAGTTTGAAATAAAATACAGGCGTGGACACCAATTTATCGCCGTAATCAAATGTTACCTCAAGTGGTTAAACTTATCATAGTTAACCTATTTAAATAATTAAAAAATAGGACGATTTGATAACAAAAAATTGTGCGTGTAATTGTGTATACAATTACGAATTGAAACTTCTTTGCGAAATATTATTCTCCTTTTATTTTATATTTTACATAAGTAGGTTAAATAATAGTATATTCATGGAGCCCCGGCGGTGAAAAGTTACTAGAAAATGTGACGTTTTTATATTTTTAATACCGTACTGAATTTCTCCCCTACGTCGATAAAGAAATTCCACTTCAATTATGTTTTCATAGTTTAAAATTTTTCAATAATTTTAAATGATTTGATAAAATTATTTCATTTATGTGTTTCATTTTGTATGCAACATCTATTAACGTAACGTATACGGCAAAGGAATGAAATAATTTGCTGGCGTCTATCGTTCCGTACGATTACAATTAGGACTTCTGGGATATAAATCTTCAAGGCAAGATAATAGTGTTGTATAGATTTGAGTTTATTAATTAGCTTATTAGAGTTTTGTAATGTCTCATTATAAAACGGGTGAGAGTTTTATAGAAGTATGTTTAAAAAATAATTTCATTTGTATAGTATTTTTGAACGTACTTTTCAACTGAGAATTTATACTGAAATACGTTTTATTAAGATACGAATATAATGCTAATTTATGTTCATATAGCTGTGTGGCGGCAGCGTAAATGAATCCAATACCCCAATTCATCCGGTGGTTGTCGTAAGAGGAGACTATGATATATGCCAAAATAATGTTATTTATTTTGATAGTAGGTGGTATAAATATCACGTTGACGCCAGGCGTACAATATCCAGACCGATGATAGAGTCGGCATCAAAGGTGCGAGACGTCTGGTATCAATGCTATCACCACTCCGCCTGCCAAGCGTGATGATTAAGGCTATGCATAAAGCAAAGTCACGCAAAGTAGGAATTTCACTATCGTAAATCTAGTTCAAAACTGAAAAAGATATCTAAAGATGATTCATTCGTTATGAAAATTGAAATGTCTGCATCGAAATAATTTCCTTTTATTGAACTGATGCTTATTTGCATGTCATTAAGATATGAATAACTATTTTAACATTTTTGTCTGTTATGTGTCTACCTATACGTCCGGGCTAATCTCTGGAATGTTAAAACCGATTGTGATAAAACTTCATGAATAGATAGAGAGCAATACCAGGACTGCATTTTATAGATTAGAAAAAAATTGTAAAGTAATTTCTAATTAGTTACCTTATTCCATGCCATCACTTTTTTTTACGAATTAGTTCATGGAATTATTTTTAAAGCATAGAAAATTAATCATATCTAAGTTCAAATAAACCATTTTTAATCACTTTCATTTTGAGACACCCTGAGTCCGTGAGCTTCAACGACGTCGAGCTAAGCCACGCCTCCAAAACTACGATTAATTTCAAGGTACCCTCTTAAATCTATATAACGTCACATTAATAGATCCCATTCAGGCGAAGCCGAGGCTTGAGCAAAAAATAAAGGGTTCATCATTAACTTAAACGTATATTGGATGTTCAAAATTAGGTAACTTTGTTATTCTTCTAATCATATTCATGACCGTCATTACAGCCCATCACAAGTACTAGTGTAACGACCGTTCGATCTTGCATTTGTATTTATATTTTATTTTTTATTGTATATAAGAATTTATTTGTATATTATACCTCCCAATCAGACGCGAATACTACTTTATTAAAAAATAGTGATTGTTTTTCCTTGAATATTTCATTTTACATTACGTGTGCAATGATTGAAGTCATGTAGTAAGCAAAAAAAGCCTGTGGTGTACGACTTCGCTTTTTCATAGCTGCTAGTAATTTAAAATAATAAATAGTTTTTTCTATGATCGGCAAAAAAAGATAAAAAAGTCACAAACTCGACGTTCTATTTACAAGAAATTTGGTGTCGGTGTGGTGTTCCAGTTTCATAAAATGCAGCTTTGACATTAGACATAAGAATAAACATAGTTAATAATACGTCATCAAACTACTGATCTATACCAACCCTTAGTGTAACTGGAAGAATTCTAGGGCTGATTTATATTCGT
This sequence comes from Parnassius glacialis, assembly GCA_033319125.1. NCBI lineage: Eukaryota > Metazoa > Arthropoda > Insecta > Lepidoptera > Papilionidae > Parnassius > Parnassius glacialis. The sequence goes on along the minus strand of JAVANC010000003.1, from coordinate 18,839,907 downwards.
CCTAGTGAATTATAATAATAATAATTTATTTATTTCAGACCAATTATCCATATTTGTTAAAAAATTATAATCTAAACACCTATAACATTAAAGAAAATTAAAATTAATAAATATAAACATTAAATAAAATTAAAACTAAAAATTAAAATTACAATTAAAATACTACAATAGGCGTGTCTAATTTACAGTATGCAGATTTATCCAACGCCCTAACATTGGTGAATCCCATCTGTCCGCTAGTACACTGAGAATGATGTTGGTGCTCGTCCGCATACGATTCAGCATGGAGGCACATCTTTTGCGCATTATGGCTTCAAACCCATCAACATGAGCCTCTGCAAACATGCCAGAGGCGCTGCAATACCGAGGCAACCCCATTATAATTCTCTACGCATTGTTGTATTGGAATTATGAATTTAGAGAAGGTGTTTTTATCAAGCCCTTTTTAAACGGAATTTGGTAATTAAATTAAATAATTGGTATAGATAAATAAGTAACATTTTTTTACTTCAATATACCTAATATTAGTCACAACCTATATATATACACATATAAAAGTTGTACTTTTCTCCCCAAGTTTTACTGAATAAAAACGAATAAATTCATGGGGCAATAGAATAATTTCTTAACATTATGAATTCAAAATTCTGGTACCTACGAGTTTGACCAATCGCTTATATAATATGTTGTGTCATGACCTCATAGAAAGAATATTCCTTATTTATCCACAATCGGCACTACAAAACTATTATTGAGTACATATTATCACATCTCAGAAGACGAGTCACATTTGTTGTATGAGCTTAGTACATAGGCTGCACTAAAGGTATCGGAAATGGAATATTTCCACTGTTCCTGTCATATTAAAATCTTTTTAATTGAAAACTCCTTGGTTTTAAAAATCGAATAACATTTATTTATTTAAAAAAGATTCTCGGTCTTGTCACACGGTTTTGTCAAACTTGTTTAGTCGTTGAGAAAATGGAATTGACTCGAGAAAATTCAAGAGCGACGATTTATTATGACTTTCGAAGTGGTTTAACACAAAAACAGTGTGTTGACCGGATGTTTTCTGCATTTGGTGATGAAGCCTCATCCAAAACCACAATTTATCGCTGGTTTGCTGAATTTCAACGTGGACGTGTCAAGCTCAGTGAAGATCCCCGTCAAGGTCGTCCAAAAACGAGCAGTCACCCAAGAAAACGTTGATGCTGTGCGTAAGCTGATTGAGGAAGATCGACGTGTGACATACCGCGAAATTCAGGCAACTTTGGACATTGGCATGAGTTAAATACAAATAATCTTGCATGAACAATTAGGTGTAAAAAAGTTGTTTTCCCGGTGGATACTGCATTCGCTCTGTGAAGAGCAAAAAGCGGCTCGCGTTACTTGGTGCGTCGGAACTCTCGAAAGATTCCACGCAGGATCCTCAAATGCTGTATACAACATCGTATCAGGTGACGAATCCTGAATATACGCGTACGAATCCGAAACAAAAAATCAGTCACGAGTTTGGGTGTTCGAAAATGAGTTAAAGCCAACAAAAATTGTTCGTTCACGGAGTGTTGCAAAAAAAATGGTGGCCACGTTTGTCTCCAAAACCGGCCATGTTACGACTATTCCTCTTGAGGGACAAAGAACGGTTAATGCAGAATGGTATGCTAGAATTTGTTTGCCACAGGTCGTTTCTGAACTCCGTAAAGAGAACTGCAACCGCCGCATCATCCTCCATCACGACAATGCGAGTTCTCACACCGCACACAGAACAAAAGAGTTTTTAGAGCAAGAAAACATAGAATTGTTACACCATCCGCCGTACAGCCCCGACCTAAGCCCTGATGATTTCTATACTTTCCCTAAAATAAAGAGTAAATTGCGTGGACAGAGATTTTTATCACCTGAAGAAGCTGTGGACGCCTACAAAACGGCTATTTTGGAGACCCCAACTTCCGAATGGAATGGTTGCTTCAATGATTGGTTCCATCGTATGGAAGGATGTGTCAAATTTCGCGAAGAATACTTCGAAAAGCAATAAATACATTTTAAATAGTAATGTTGTGTCACTTCCTTGATTCCCGAAATTTTCAGTGCCGCCCTTATGTGCATATGTTTGACTTTCCTTTTCAATTGAACAAACGAGCACACACTCCATCTGATGGTAAGTGGGTGCTGTGATGCAAAAACATCTACATTTACCCTCAATCAAGAAGCAAAATGCAGATGTGTTGTCAACCCTGAGGAAGAAGATGGAATGCCCCGTTTCTAGTAAAAATGGTCTCCGGTTCTCTACACACACCATACGAAACAGCAGCATTAACCTACTATTTTACGCTGGTATTCTGTGAGAGCGTGGTCCTCCCCGGTCGAGCCGACTCAGTCATGCTACCACCAAAGTATAGCTGTAGCGTGGCTCTACCACTTATATGATATTATCTGTTATATTACGACCCTCACGTAGCCTTATGGCTTGACAGATTGCAAAGTTTGAGAATTTTATTCGTACTAAATTATTACGTACGTAACAAGAAACCAAGGATCAAGCAGGCTCTACATTTATATATGAAATAGTCCGTCAGTCTGTCTTGTTTTAATAAACTGTCGGTGAGTGTCATAAGACGTGACTACTATGAGAGAAGGGCTTCGTGGCCTTTGGTAGATGGCATTATACCATCTCGTATATTATAAATATAAATTACCTAGACCAGCGACGGGTCAAAAGCGACAAAAGTGCGATACATCTAGACTCCATCGTAAAACTGACGGCAAAACAAGCAACGAATTGTTACCAGTGACCAGAAGTAGCAACCAGCGACTGTGTCCGATTGCCGCTACCGGACACAGCAACTATAATTAACTAATTTATACGGTTTTCTGTGATGGTGTGCCGTATCGGTAACAAAAAGTATCCACGTTTGCGCAGCGCCTAATGTAAGAAAAATTTACAAAGCAATACAACCCCATTTTGTTTTGATATACATCATGTTTTATGTCAAGTAAAGGTGAGTTATGACCTTTTGTATATTCTAGTATGAAAACATTATTTATAAAAGCGTTATAAAGTTGATCCTTGATTGTTAATGCGCTTTGAACATATTAAATATAAGACAAATAAGGATTTCGAATTACGGATGCCATTATAGCATTGCCTACACGACGGTTTTATAAAATTGCAGTTATCGACAAATCGAATTATTCATTATCCGCTCTGCGTGTGAAGTGATCGCGTCCAAAAAAAAACCAAAGTTAATTAAATGACATACGTGTGAAAGCTGTACAAACATGACAAGGATCAGAACTTTGACGCTTTTCGTTTTTTTCAAAAGTCTGGGTAAATATATTGGTTATATAATAACAAAGTTAAGAAAATTGAACTAAATTAGGGAAGAAAATTTAAGTAAATTTCAATATTATTGCAAACTGCAAAAATTTAATGAATAAAAAATTTAAAACAGTACATTTTTTTAACTTAAAAGTCAGTCCTTGGGAGGCCATATCTGCTTCTAAAAAGCTTGGCAAGCTCAGTAGAGCTTTAAAAGCGCAAGTTCAGCCTCACATGGAGCAATGCTTTAATCTTTAGGCTGAGGCACCCTAGCTCCGTCTACTTGACCGCATTCAGCAAAGACCGGCCCAGATCGTCGAAGAAGTTCTTTCTGAACGGCTTGAGTTACTATCGTTGCGAATAGACGTTGAATCTCTTTACATTTTTATCACATACCTCGGGACGAGTGTCCCAAGGAATCGTTCGGTTTGATTTCAGCCATCACGTTTCATTGTCATTATCTTCACCAGACGCTTGGCGGCACACTATCGGGCGAATTTCACAACGACTGTTACTTACCACCAGTTGAACTACAAGCTCGTTTGCCCCATTCTATAAAAAAATGCTGAGAGCGAAAGACAAATAATTATATTTTATTCTATATTGACGTGATATTAGGGCTGCAGCAATAATAAGGTCCATGTCTATGTCAGCTGTTACGAACATGATGTGTCTCTTTGAGTACGAACTATAAATTATCTAAAAATCATCTATACTTAATAAAATAAAGCGGAAGAGTTTTTTTTTTGTTTTTTGTTTGTTTAAACGCGCTAATCTCTGGAACTACCAGTCCGATTTGAAAAATTATTTTTGTATATTATAGCCAGATTAATGTGGAATAGTATAGGTTATCTAGCATTAAGCTATATTACTCGGCTAGCCTTAAATATGGATATTTGGTAAGCAAGTCAGAAGAAAAAGCACTCCCGAAATGATTTATCCGCGTACGCTGTTATAGTTAGGGATACGTAAATACAATATTCTACAAAAATATAGACCTTTACTCCATCTAAAGAAGTCCACGATGTCATATGTCTATTTCTTATACATAAGCCATAATTTGGTATTTTGTGACAAAAAAATATTGAAATTTAAAAGTGATTTATGAGCGTTATTATTAGGCATGTCCTATTTATCCTTAATAACGAAAGTTACTTCATCATCCAGACAATTTTATGAAAATAAACTTTGTTCTTTATACCATGTTATTTGGACGCATAGTTTAAGAGATAATGTAAAATTAAAATAATTCAATACTTGGCTGGGCGCGCGAACGACGCTTAAGCCCTAGCCGTTATTAAATGCTTGAACTAGGTCATGTCGCGCACCTCGGACACTTGATGACGCGGGTGAAACCGCGGGGCACAGCTAGTAAATTATATTGCTACTTTGCCTGCGTATAAGGTTTTTTTTTAAGTATAAAGATGTCTTCCCCATAGAGCCAAATATCATGTAAATATTGTATGTGAAGTTTAAGCACAGTAGATATACTCGTAAGTGTAGTTATTATACCTATATAAATATATACTATATACTATAACATTTATACATCTGTTAGGTTTGTTAGTCTCAGTGGTTAGTACTATTATATACATAGAATAGAATAGAATAATATTTATTCAATATAGATTATTACATAATACTTATACATATACTTTAGAGTGGACAGGTACGTGTTATGGCAAACACTGACCTCATTTGGGTTGAGCGCTGGTCTGATACAGGCATTGAAGTCTCTATATAGGGACTCTAGTGCCTGTGTCAGGATCAACGGGGCCTACTCGGACTGGTTTGGCATCCATAAAGGTGTCAGACAGGGCTGTGTGGCTTCCCCGTGGCTGTTCAACCTATTTATGGACAGTTGTTTGGAAAATTTGAAAGTAGAAGAATGCGGGTTAAGAATGGGTGAGTTAACCGTCAAATGCCTTTTGTACGCCGATGATCAAGTCATACTTGCGTCTTCGGCGGCCGAGTTGCAAATGATGGTTACATTAATGAATAGGACATTAAAAGAAAAGGGAATGAAAGTGAACGCAAGTAAGATGAAAGTTATGGTTTTTGAAAGAGAAGAAAGTAAAACGATATGTGAAATAAGAATAGAAGGGGAGTTGGTAGAGCAAGTAGATGAGTTTGTGTATTTGGGAAGTGTGTTTAGCAAGGATGGTAGATATGATAAGGATATAGAACGACGAGTGAATGCAGGAAATAGAGTGAATGGGGCTCTACACTCTATTGTGAAAAGTCAGAATGTGTCCAAAAAGGCACGTATGGCAATTCACAATGCTGTGTTAGTGCCTACTTTAATGTATGGTAGTGAAAGTTGGGTGTGGCAGAAGAAGCACGAGAGTAGAATAAATGCTGTAGAAATGCGATCACTAAGGAGTATGTTAGGGATGAATCTGAATGACAGAGTGAGAAATTGTTTAATAAGAGAAGAGTGTGGTTTGCAAGATGATGTTGTGACCAAGATTAAGAAAGGAATGCTTCGGTGGTTTGGTCATGTAGAAAGAATGAATGAGGAAAGAGTGACAAAGCAAATTTATGTTGCAGAGGTGAATGGCAGAGTCGGGAAGGGTCGCCCTAGGCGAAAGTTTATCGACCAAATTGGCGATATATTGAAAATGGGCCAAATCAATAGTACCTTTAACCGACGAGCGTGTATGCGTAGGTATATGGATGTGGAGGAAGCGAGAGAAGTCTGTCAGGATCGTGCCAAATGGAAGTCCATAGTCTCTGCCTACCCCTCTGGGTGACAGGCGTGAGTGTTTATGTATTATGTATGTTACATAATACTTATTGAAAGTCATTTTTTATTTATCACTGGTTCGGAAAATACCTCCTGGGAAGAACCAGCAAGAAACCCAGCGATACTTTTTTTAAATATATTTCACTTTACAATAATTTTGTTTGTACAAATTTCAAACTACAAGTTAAGTGTTAATAACAAATTAACCGAATCAGATCAGGACGTTGCAGTGGTTTTTGAGAAATATTTTACTGATATTCCGATATTAACCACTAAGTCACTGAATTCTTCTCCTGCGGTCGCCGAATCATTACTTAAACAAAATGTAAATGCGTGTACAAAGAATTTTACATTTCATAAAGTATCATCAAAAGATATTGTAAAATATTTTAAAACTATTGATGTTAAGAAAACTGCGGATCTGTGGGGGATTTCTGTTAAAGTTATTGCGTCTATAATAGATACAATCGCGCCTCATTTAGCTGTTATTTTTAATACTAGTATCGAATCTGGTGTGTTTCCTGATTTAATGAAGTATAGTAAAGTAATACCTTTATTTAAATCTGGTAGTACATTAGACCCCGCCAATTTTAGACCTATTTCTGTACTACCAACACTTAGTAAGATTTTTGAAAAAATTATTCTTGATCAAATGTTAAATTTCTTTAATATAAATAATTTACTTCATAAAAATCAATTTGGTTTTACAAGGGGTCGCTCGACAACTGATTCCAGTGTTGAGCTGATTAAATATATATTTAATGCATGGGAGAATTCACAGGATGCTTTGGGTATATTTTGTGACCTATCCAAAGCCTTCGATTGTGTTCACCATGAAACATTAATCAGGAAACTTCAACACTACGGTGTAAGAAGTGATGCTCTAAAATTAATTATTTCATATTTAAGTAAGAGAACGCAAAAAGTTGTCATCAACAGTACGAGTTCTTCCGGGTCGATGGTACAGATGGGCGTGCCTCAAGGCTCAATTCTCGGCCCCTTTCTGTTTCTTGTATATATTAATGACTTACCTTACATAGTAGGAGACAACCATGATATAGTATTATTTGCAGATGACACTTCTTTAATTTTCAAATTAAGTCGACATTTGCTAAAATATGACGAAGTAAATAATGCTATATCTAAATTAGTGAATTGGTTCAATGTCAATAATTTGCATTTAAATGGCACTAAAACGAAATGTATGAAATTTATGACTCCAAATGTCAAACAATTAAATACTAATGTAATTTTAAATGGGGAGAAACTGAGTCTTGTAGATACCACCATTTTTCTTGGAATCACACTAGACGCGAAGCTTCAATGGAGCCCCCATATATCAAAGCTAGCAAGCAGACTTAGTTCTGCAGCATATGCTGTAAAAAAGATTAGAAGTCTAACTAGTGTTGAAACAGCTAGACTAGTTTACTTTAGCTATTTCCATAGCATAATGTCGTATGGTATTTTGCTATGGGGACACGCAGCTGACACTGAAATTATATTTGTTTTGCAGAAGAGGGCCATAAGAGCAATTTATGATTTAAAGCCTAAAGAGTCGCTGCGACAAAAATTTAAGGAAATTAATATATTAACTTTGGCCTCTCAATACATTTATGAAAATGTAATGTACGTACACAAAAATAAAAGTAGTTTTACAAAAATAAGTGATATTCATTCTGTAAATACTAGGAACAGACACAAGCTAGTAGTACCAGTTACTCGACTCCATCGAGTCAGTAATTCATTCTTGGGGCGATGTATACGCTTTTACAACAAAATTCCAGAAAATATACAAAATTTGACCTGCTCAAAGTTCAAAAACTTTATTAAACTAAGTTTGTATAAAAAGGGTTATTATAATATTAAAGAATTTATAGATGATAATAACCCCTGGAAGTGAGGTGATCGCTCCCAAGCTATTTCTAATTTGTTGTGTTGTTAATTTGTGTAACATACATGATTGTAAGCTGTTATTTAAAAAAAAAAGTCCCGCTGGGTTTCTTGCTGGTTCTTCCCAGGACAGAGGTTTTTTTCGAACCAGTGGTAATTATACAAAAGAGTGACTTTCAATAAGTATTATTTATAATCTATATTGAATAAAAAAGTTTCTGTTTCTGTTTCTGTTTCTGTTTAAATGAGATTTAATAGAACCAGCATGGTGGCGATCACTTCATTCCCAGGGGTTTTTTTTCATTTATGTATTCTTTGATATTATAATAACCACTTTTGTACAATTTTTCTTAAATAAAACATTTAAAGAGCCGTGGAATCTCAGATGGTTAGCGCTCGCTGTTAGTTTCGCAGTACGCGAGAAACCCGGGTTCGATCCCCGCCGGCACCAATGAAATTGTTAATTGCAATTTTAAGTGCTGATTTACCACGTGCTCGGCGGTTAAGAAAAACATCGTGAGGAAACCTGCATGTCTGACAAATAAGAAAAAAATATATATTTGGAAGACATGTGAAGTTCGCCAACACGCATTGGGGCAGCGCGGCGGACCTTTCCTTACCCTAAAACCATCTCAGAAATGAGAGGAAGCCTGTGCCCAGCAGTGGGACATGTATATAGGCTGTAACATTAAAACATTTAAACTTTTTATTAAATAGAACTTATTTATTGACAAATTTTGTATATTTTATGGGATTTTCTTGTAAAAGTGTATATGACGGGACCAGCACCATTGCACGTGCGGCGCGGTAGCCGTCGGTGCAGTTAGACAGAATTCTTGTAAATAACACGTGTTCCGCACACCTGCACCATTGCACCTGCGGTGGCGCCCGTTTTGCTTGTATAAAACGGACGGCGCAGCCGCCGTTAAGACAGTCTTGGCTCTGACGTGGAACGGTCCGCTTGTCGTATTCCGTTACTAGTTTATCCTCGACTCGTTGGATAATTAGTTCGTGTAAACGAATTAATTATTATTCCTAACTACAAAATTAGTCTCTGTACTATACTCAATTACCCTTTCTACATATACATTGCCTCATAAATGAATTACTAATTCTGTGAAGTCTACTAACTGAATCATCATTACTCAAAGAAGGTTTTGTTGCAGCGAATTAGAATATAATATTTTTATTCAATTTTCTTTTCTCGCCCAAAGGCTAAGTACGAGTATAGTCATTCAGCGAGAAAAAAGAGCTAGCATTCTTGGCACTATACCACGGGGATGGAGTGGATGATAATTAAGTTATTAGCTATAGTTTTTTATTAAAGATTTTTAATTTATAAATATTAATAAATTTGTATAAGATTTATATGTAATCTATATTGAATTATAATTTACAACACAAAATTCAATATAGACAAGATTATAAAGTAGATACTTCAGAATCGAAGTAGTCTTTTTTTACTTTTATCACTGGTTCTGAAGAATTTTTCTTGGAGAATTTGACGAGAAAGTCTGCTGTGATGCTTATGCGTGATGCTAGATTACATACGACCTCGAAATGTTTGTAACTTTCTGAATCTATTTCAAAACAATAAGAGTCCTACCACCGGCTTGCAACTTTACTATGCGCAAGTTGGGTCTCACGTAGAAAAGTTTTATCATTTCTGGGCCTTGGCACCTTAGTGCCAGCTACTTCCACTTGACCGCATTAGGGGAAGAGCGGCACCAATTTTCGATGAATTGCGAGCGATGAGTGCCGATCGTCACTTAGTCGCATGCTCGTACAAAATACAATAATGTAATATCAACAGGTAAAAGCCAAAATGATTTAAGGGAATTTTTTACAAGTTTACATGCCTGCAGCCGAAGTAAACAATTTTACCTCTAGACAAAAATATTATGTTTAAAAAAGCAGTCAATTCATATTTTTACAGAAAAGTACCAGTAACTGTTTTAATTTTTGATGTTTTGAAATTTAGTATTTCCTAAAATAAATGTTTCTTGGTGTTTTTCAGTTTGTCCTTGTGAACGCCTGGAAAAAATGTATGTATCATGCTGATATTACGTATTAGGTTTTAATTAAACTTCAGATCACCAAAATATTTGTCTTCGCGAGTTAGGCCTTTCGTTAGCCGCCACTTACAAGCATAAAGGCTTACCAGATACTCTTATTTGTTTTCAGTCTTATGGTGAAATAGCATATTAAGTCAAAGATTATCGGTTAAGTATCATTATATAAATGCGTTGTCAGCCCTAGGAGCTAAAATATTCCATTGGTCTCGTTATCAGCTGGGTCACGCTGGTATTCTATGCACGGCCCCGCTCAAAAATAGCACTTTTAAGCGACGTAACAATTGTGTTTTTGTCGAAGGCTAAATATTTTAAAGGATATTGTAAAATATAATTGAAGCGACGAGAAAAATATGTTCCCAACAACTTCGGGTAACTTGCGGTAGTAAATTAAGGAAACTATAACGATCAAAACTTCGTTTAGTTCAATTCAACTTTATCTGAAATTTGGCTTCCCAGAAAATTTGTTTATGCGCCAAAAATAATGTTGTCGATGCAGAAATATTTTTGGATTACAAGTATTTTTATATTATTTACCCGACTGTCCCAAAAGGAGGATAATATTTTTCGAGAGTACGTATGTACTCTTATGTATGTCTATTTCTTTGGCACGCTCTGTAGCCTAAATTGGGCTTGATGTATTTTAACATGCGAGATGTCGTTAGATTCGTCTGACATAGAGTATAAAACTATTCTCTTTTCAATAAACAGTTTTACGCAGTCGGGTTTTTTAATTACTGTTTTAACATTAGGACTTGTTTACAATATCGCCTAGGCTATTGCTTAAAACAGTTTGCCTCTAACCCAACTATATGAAGGCAATTATCATTTTTATCACAAAAATTACTCAACATTATTGGTAAATAGCTAAAATTAATCTTTTTAATCTTATCACACATTACGAAACCAAATATATATCGAGACATAGGCACTTGCAATAATTAGCAAGTGAGACCTACATATCTCGGTGCATTTGATTAAAATTTATTAAATAAAATGGCGTTTTATGGAAAAGTTTTTGCTGTTGAGAAGGAAGAAAACTACGAGGCATTCGTAAAATCGATAGGTATGTCTTAACAAGCTATTAATTTACTTGTTTACCAGACGGTAGAAGTTTCGTCATCGTATTCTTGCCTTATTTCTTATACAATAAGAGTGACAAACGAGCACACAGTTCACCTGATAGTAAGTGGATGCTATGGCTCATAAGCATCTACATCTACCCTAGATTAAGAATCAAAATGTAGATGCTTTATCATCCATGAGGACTAAGATGGAATGCCCCGTTTTCAATTAAAAGGGTCTCCGGTTCTCTACATTCACCATACGAAACACAACAGCATTAGTATTTTACGTTGATATTTTGAGAGCGTGTTCCTGTCCCGGATTATTTGATGGGTTTATCAGCACTTACGAAAAGGTGAGATTGTATCACATATGGTAGTAATATTAGTCGCAACACAAGTAGTCTCTCACCTTTGACGTTGCTCCTTTTCGTGGATATTGGCTTTTTACATCTAGCGTAATCTAGATAGCTATATATAAATAATATATAAATAGTTATATACAGTCGCTCTTACAATACCAACGGGATAAAAAGTGCTATTTTTGAGCAGGGCCGTGCATAGAATACCAGCGTGACCCAGCTGATAACGAGACCAATGGAATATTTTAGCTCTTAGGGCTGACAACGCATTTATATAATGATGCTTAACCGATAATCTTTGACTTAAAATGCTATTTCACCATAGGACTGAAAATAAAATAGACAGATAATGATAATATTATATTCTTTATCACAGAACGATGAACAATAGTGAAGCACAATTAAAGAGTATAACTTTAAGCTGCTAGTGAAGGTGGTTTTAAATGGATTGCATTAACGGGAATTTTAGTAATATTAATAGCCCGTGTAGTGGCAGGTAAGAATATCCGCCACTATAATATTCCCGTGGGTGTCGTAAGAGGCGACAGTGGGAAACAGGTAGGAGATGTGCAGCAGCATCTTCCTGATAACAGCAATATCACAATAAAAAAAAAACTGCGGTTGCCAACCCGCTCGCCAAGCGTGGCAACTATGGCAATATACCCCCCAATGAATAAAGTTATGAAAAGACGGCCCCCAGTCCCTGGCGGCCCCGCTATTCCTGGCTACGGTGGCGACCATGGTAATGGCGGGGCAGGGGGTGTTAAGAATTTTAGGTGGAGGTTCGGTTACCACCTAAGACGACTCGACCTGGCAACATATAACGCACGGACTGATGAGAAGATCTGGATCTGCAAGAATAGATAGACAAGTTGCACTGGAATATTATAGGATTATCCGAGGTCGGAAGAGAGGGAGAGGACACGGTAATCCTTGAATCTGGCAACTTGTTCTATCACCGGGAGAGCGACCATCTGTCCCAAGAGGGTGTTGGATTTATCGTCCACAAATCTCTCGTTAACAACGTTGTAAAGAATGGGAGTCTGTCGACGAGGGTTGCGTACCTTATACTCAGAATCACCAAACGGTATTCACTGAAGGTCATACAGTTGAGTTAGAGGAAATGTATGAAAATATATCTAGAGTAATGTATTCCTCCAAAACCCACTATACGGTGTTAATGGGAGACTTCAACGCAAAACCAGGCAGAAGATAGAACGGTGAGCTGAAGGTAGGGAAATTTGTAATAATTCAACGGAACTAAATGGGGCAGCAACTGGCTGACTTCATACAGAAAAAGGGACTTTATGATGAACTCTTTCTTCCAGAAGCAGCCCGACAAAAAATGAGATTGACTTCATTACGACGACTAAACAGCAACTGTTCAGTGTTGTCTCAGTGATCGCGAGGGTGAAAACAGGCAGCGATCACCAAACGGTGAGAGGCACACTGAACTTAAACGTTAAGTTGGAGAGGTCAATGTCGTCTAATGAAGTCAACGCTCCGTCCCCCTCGTGCTCTAATCCAAAGTTCCCTGAAATCGGGTGGAAAACCGATACTTGAGTACTGTTTTCGAGAGTCATTATGAATCATCTTGCATGCAGACTCGACGACTTCCAGCCTCCCGAACAAGCCGGTTTCCGAAAAGGCTTTTGCACCATAGACTACAACACACTCTTCGGCAAATTTTACAGAAGTCCTAGGAGTACAATTTGCCACTAAGGCTGGTGTATCTGGTGAACTATGAGAAAGCCTTTGATTCCGTCAAAATTTAGGCGGTGCTGCAGTCCCTCCAGCGGTGCCAAGTGGACTGTCGGTATATTGAAGTACTGAAGTGTTTGTACAGTAGGGCTACGAGCATACGAGCACAGAACCAGAGTACAAAACCTATCCAACTGTAGAGAAGCGTAAGATAGGGTGACGTTATATCCCCGAAACTCTTCACCACTGCATTGGAAGACGTTTTCAAGCTACTGGACTGGAAAGGATACGGTATTAACATCAACGGCGAGTACAGCACTCACCTTCGATTTGCCCACGATATGGCAGAATCGCTGAGGGACCTAAGCACCACGCTCAATGCCCTCAATAGTGCCTACCAACGGATAGGTCTTAAGATGAACATGGAGAAAACAAAGACCTAACACCACACACCTATGCCGGTAGTTGTTGGGAGCACTGGGACTAATAGTCCGACTAGGTAAGTCCAACTTCGATCGAGAGGTCAATTGACGGATTCAACTCGGCTGGGTAGCGTTCGGGAAATTACGACAAATATTCTCGTCAGGTATACCTCAAAACTTAAAAATGAGATTGTACAACCAGTGCGTGTTACCAATGATGACTTATGGATCTGAGACATGGTTTTTCACTGCTGGCCGTATGAGGAAGCTCAAGGTCGCTCAGCGACCTATGGACAGGACTATGGGATCGGGATTTCTCTGCGTGATAAACTTAGAAATGAGGATATCCGCAATAGAACCAGAGTGACCGACATAGCCCAAAGCTGAAGTGGCAATGGGCCGGCCATATAGCTCGAAGAACCGACAACCGATGGTGTAAAAATTTGATGAAGTGACGACCTCGTAAAACATGCAGGAAGTCGATGGATGCAGGTGATTCAGGACCGTGCTTTGTGGCATTTCTTGGGGGAGGCCTATGTTCAGCAGTGGACATGTGAAGGGCTGTAATGATGATGAAGATGACATGCTAGAGTTTATGTAGACTGGTAATTGGGAACAAAAGTTGTGTCACAGCTGTGGTCACGGGGACACCGGCTGGGCGGGTACACGCAGTTGTATTTTCATTTACGACAGTTACTGTTTTTAGGCAAATATGAAATAAAGGTGCATCCTTATCTGAAATAAACTTCAAATCACGTTTCCAAAATACGCATATAAATAATGATAGTGTTTTCTTAGTCAAAACAAAATCAATTTTAGATTGTCGAAAACAACGTCCGCGGCTTACAAAACAAAGAACTAGTCTTCTCGGCCGCTCGCATTCGACTAAAGGAGTTTATGTTTTATGAGTATTGACCGTAACTTAGTGCGCAATGTATTTAGTACTGTATTATATTATACATAAAACTCTAAACATAAAACTATAAAACTGTACTACACGTTCAGATGTATGTATATTGTATATGATTTTTCTCGTCTTATTAAAGTAATAAATTTTTAAATATTTCCATTTAGTTTTTTTTTTAATTATCCCTTGATAAAAATTACTATGAAAGCCTGAAAGTTTCTTATGCTTTTAATTTCAATTTGCTGCCATGGTGTAGTAAATACAACATATTATTTTTTGGTTACGTATGTAATACTATAACATTGCAGTTTTTATTGTTACAATGTTAATATATCAACATTTGTGTGCAAAGATGACACCAACGGGATGATATGGGCTGCTGAAATGACTTACGCCACCACTACACGACTTCGTTTTTGGGCAAATATAATTAGTATTATTATGTACTTTTTATAGGAATCTCGGAAGATAAACAGAAAAACCTACTAGAATATAAACCAACTCAAAAAATTGAGAAGAATGGTGACGAATATACCGTCACTGTCGGAACGAAAAATGGTGAAAGAGTCTACAACTTTAAATCTGGCGTTGAATTCGCAAGCACCATAAGAGACCAACCTGTAAGTACCTTCTGTCTTAATATCTTACTAGTTAATTTCACTAACCGTACATTTGAATTTTTTGCTTAGATTTAAGAAGTTATGATAAAATATTACTACTTGTTTTTTTTACCAAGCATGCCAAAAACCTAATAGTAATAACATGTCTCGCAGTTTAACTAACACATGACAAATGATAATATATATTTTTATACAAGTGAGGGTGACTAAGATGAATACAGTCCACCCGATAGTAAATTAATGCTGAAGCCTAAAGCCATCTATATCTATCCTCGGTTAAGAATTAAAATGCATTGCCCTTATCAATCCTGTAAATGCATACACAACACAGCGCTGTTTTTTTTTGTTAGAATTCTGAGAGTGATTAATCTGTCAATCAATCAATCCATTAGCAAGTTTAAATGTTTTGTTAAGTTGAAACTGTATAAAAAGGGTTATTATAGTATAAATGAATACATGGTTGATAATAACCCCTGGGAATGAGGTGATCGCTTCCAAGCTGTTTCTAAAATAAATTTTGTACTTAAATAGTTAGTACAACCATTATTGTAAAATTTGCTTTAAAAAAAAAGTCCCGCTGGGTTTCTTGTTGGTTCTTCCCAGGACAGAGGTTTTTTTTTCGAACCAGTGGTAAAGTAAAAAATGACTTTCAATAAGTATTACACATGTGATCTATATTGAATAAAAAATTATTCTATTCTATTCTATTCTATTCTATTCTGATTGTTAAAACTTAATTTTGTTACTTAACTTTAGTAATAATAACTCATTAACAAGGATTATATTTGGAGGTGTAAAATAAAAACAATATCAGTTACAGCAGCAATATATTATATTATACATATAATATATACGAGTGATGTTTTGTGAGAACGTGGACCTTCCCTTCCTTCATTTTATATGTTAATTTTACTTTTTCAGGCAAAAATTACAGTGACTGTAGATGGAAACAAAATGACACAAGTAATTAAATTTGATATTGGACTTACTTTAACTCTCAAGAAAGAATACACTGATGACACGCTAACTGAGGTAAAAACTTTTGGACTTTTTTGAAAATATTTATACACCGCTAACTGGTAGCGGCAACAAAAATACGGCGTGTGGGTGACCTAAGAAACAACTATGAGATTCGAACAAAAAAATTCAACCACACCAACCAATCAGCTGGTGGCGGCATAGTTATGCATATCTATCATATATGGCATAACTAATTCTCTTTTTGTAAAATATTTACACCGGTATTCACTAACAATTTCGGTTATAAACTCAAACTCCCATTCATAATGATGCCAGTAAAATTCTAAAAAAATTGAAAAGCTTCTTCGGTTTTTTACACTCACTATACGAAACACAACAGCATTAAGCATCTATTTCACGCTGGTATTCTGTGAGAGCATGGTCCTTCCCCGGTCAAGCCGAGACAATCGTGCTACAACCATAACATAGCTGCAGCGTTGCTCTACCATTCTACCATCTAGAATATTACGAATAACCGATACGACTAAGGAACCTTCAAGAAAAGAGCCTAATATTTTAATGTTTTGTCTAGACGATCGGGCCGTTATTAACTAATTCTATATTTATATACCCTAATTATTTATATTCACTATATAATATGGTGGTTTAGTGACATAATGAAAATCACAAACTGTTCCCGATAAGTAGCGAGTTGTTAATAAGTTAATATATTTACACTGTAAAAAGTTTGGAGGAAAACTCGTCGCGCCACCTACTAACAAGAACAGAACAGCGTCTGCCGAACCAGCTGTTGTGAAAAACAACAAAATATTTTTAATACTATCTCTTTTAACCAGTACAAAAAAAACTTATAATGCTACGACTACGATTGATATGATTAACAATTAACTTTTTAGGAAATCAGTCGCAATGGATGGGACGGTGTTGCTCGAAGGTTCTACAAAGCACAGTGAATGTATTCCAATGTTTTTCTTCCTGGACAGCCCCTTCGTGTCTCGATACTACTTTTTAGTGTTTGCAATCAATTCTACTGAATTTGTGATAAGAGTTGAAAATTATTTTATATATTTCAGGACATAAATTGCCGAAAATTAATTGCATTGTAAGCCCTTGTGTTTTAATTAAATCTATTTATATTAAGTAATATCAAATAATTATTAAATAATTGAGGTATTGTATTTTATTTGTCTATATTTCCTGATACACAATACGGTTGGAAAATAATCAATTTATTAAAAAAAATAGCTTATTTTGTATTTCCTATATCCTCTACTCTATATCCTCTTACCAGCTCCTACCAGTTCACCACATTCAACGGAGAACGGGTCGAATCATCGACGACCAAGTCATTTCTTTCCGATCGAGATGGTGCATCTCTGCATGTTCTATCACATATACCATAAGGAAATACTCCGTATGTTCGAATTAATACCAGCTTCTTAATTCCACCAGCAGATTTCATTTAAATTATCTACACAAAGTCAGTACTTTCAAATGACTAATATTTGATTAATAATTAATAGAATCAGGTGTTATGAGTACTTTGCAGAAATCCATTATGGTAAAAATTACCTCGCGTACATCCGCTCGATAAAATAAAAATGCTGTGTCTTACCTAGTTTGAAGAGCACCTCCCGCCCTCCCTCAATTGCGTGCACTATACCCGTCACCACTAATCCCAGCATCACTACTAGTGTAGTGTAGTGGTGTTGGGAGTAGTGGTAAGTGGTAGTGGTGGTAATTTATTTTATAGAGCAGATGTAAGCGAGGTAATTGTTACAAACTTTAATGATTGATTGGTCTAAGTCTCGGAAACACGTAGTTTTGAGAAAATAAAGAACCATATTAAGCTGGGTTCACACTTGTATCACACTTGTGTATCATGGATTTAAGTATTTGTGGACGCCCATTTTGGCCATATCCCGTCTCTCACCGTGTCATGCCACAGTTATACGGAACAAACTTGTGTCTGAAGTCGAGTCTTTGCTGGACAAAGTCTCGGACTGGGGGCGACTAAATCTAGTCCAGTTTAATCCTCAGAAGACACAAGTTTGCGCGTTTACCGCTAAAAAGAACCCCTTTGTCGTATCTCCTCAGTTTCAAGGCACTCCCCTAGTTGCCTCAGCCAGTATCGGAATCCTCGGCGTCGACATATCGAGTGACGTGCAGTTTCGTGGTCACTTGGAAAAGAAGGCCAAATTGGCCTCTAAAAAGCTTGGCGTGCTCAGCAGAGCGGGACAGTATTTCATGCCGGCACACCGCCTGCAACTTCACAAGGCGCAGGTTCGGCCTCACATGGAATACTGTTCCCATCTCTGGGCAGGGCTCCCCAGTGCCAGCTCCTTCCACTTGACCGCATCCAGCGC
>JAVANC010000003.1:17321138-17353857 GCA_033319125.1 Parnassius glacialis | reverse complement strand
GATGTTCCTTTTTGACAACTAAACCATTAAATTCTTCTCCTACTCTCACCGAATCATTGCTTAAACAAAATGTAAAAGCTTGTTCAAATACTTTTAAATTCCATAGAGTACTGCCAAAAGATATCGTTAAATATTTTAAAATTATTGATGTTAAGAAAAAGGCAGACTTATTGAGGATTTCCATTAAAGTTATTTTATCTATAATAGATATAATAGCAACTTATCTAGCCACTATATTTAATACAAGCGTCGAATCTGGTGTTTTCTGATAATTAAAATTAATTAGAATTTATAAATTTATACAATATAACACATCAAAATTAATCATTATCAAAACATTAAATTAGCGACAATAAACAATCCATCCAATCATATCCTAATATTATCAAAAGTACAATTATAAAAAAAATATAATTAATAAATAAAGAAAATTAAATTAAACAATATTATATACCATGTCAATAAATAACAAAAAATGTCAATTATGAGCTATAGTCCTATAAAAAGTTGTCATCAGTAATTTAAAAACTCATTTACCGAGTAAAATTTATTTTGAAGAAGCTACTGGTATAATTTTTTTAAATATTTGGTATTCGGTATTTTATTATATATATTGTTTTACCCATCCAGTAACAATTTTTCCTAAAGCGTTTACTTTTTGGTATTTCGCTAATTACTATCTGATCTGGGTATCTCGTGTTCATGGATACCACTTCTTTATTAAGTTTATAGAAACTCTTCCCGTATTGTTTTACAATCTTAGCAATTTCTAATATATACAAAAAAGGCACGGGTAAGATGGCAAGTGTCTTAAATAGAGGTCGGCATGAGACATCGGGGCCAACATCATGAACACAATAACGGGTTGTTTTGAAATATCGAAAACTACGTAGGTATTCATTTATTGTATCAACAGAATACTCAGGTATTACTCTCAAACTTACTATCAGACTTACATAGACTTACTACATATTTTGTCTAAAAATGAAGGGCTACCGACATATAGCTGTTCATGAGAAAAATACAAAAGAATTAAGTAACGGGTTGTTTTGAAAAATCGAAAAATACGTAGGTATGCATTTATTTTATCACTCAGGTATTACTCGAAACTTACTGAAAGTAAGTTTCGACTCTATTGCCCTGTATAATAACAAGTGTCACACAAACTGCCACACCTTATTTCACCCTATGATGGTTTGAATTTCTCAAATTCCTATCTTAGTTAATGCCTACATAATAAAAGAAACCTATAAGTCTATCTATATCTATAATCTATAAACACTCACGCCTGTCACCCAGAGGGGTAGGCAGAGACTATGGACTTCCATTTGGCACGATCCTGACAGACCTCTCTCGCTTCCTCCACAAAATAAACAAACCTATAAGTATTGTCACAATTTCATGCTTCTACGTTCTGCAGTTTGAGCTGTCCATAATATTCATATTTTTCATATTATACAACGTATAGTCCGTTTTCACGTACGTTTCAGGCCGGATAGATTTTAAAAATTAAAGAATGTTAATTTTATTATTTCAATTCAAGAGAATAATATGTAACTATTCTCTAATTGAAAAAAATACATGGTAACGGCCCTCTTATTAAGGATTGAATTTTCCAAAATTGTTTCTTAGTGAAAGCCTATGTCATAAAAGGCACCTACTGTCAGATTTCGACGTCTAGCTTTTTGGAATTTGCATCTCAATACAATATTTTTCGCACAAAACACACCCTTTTTTTAAAACCCTAAGGGTAGGTTTTTGAACAAACTAAAAATGTTAATTTTATTGTATTATACATACTTCGCTCGAGTCCTGTCTGGTAATGTTAGAATATTTTAAAAGATATTGAAAATAAATTTAAAAAAGCTTTGGAATTGTTTTAAATTTAACTTTTAATACAACAGACTGGAATCAAGCTATTTTCTTATATAATTTGGTGGTATTGGTGTTAGAAATATTTCTGGCGTTGCGTTGCCTGCTTTTCTTGCTTCCGTGCATAGTATCAGTGACATAATTTTAAATAATAAAGTAGACCTGTACTTTGCTACGGAGGCATGACGGATATGTCGAACGCTCTGTCTGTATTTATTTATCTGTATATAATGCCTTGTTTACTTTTTAGGCCGGCACGAGGGCTCAAAGAATATTGACGTTGGCCCGAAAATCAGTAGCAAGATCGGATATTGAGAGCAGCAACTCGTCGGATGGTGAAATAACTGGACATGCTTCTGACAACGATGAGAGCTCGATACCACCTTCGTTGCCATCATCACTCAAAAATCTGCACGTATTGTCGGAAACTGAAGACGACTACAGGGAGGTATTATTCCCGGCCGAAAATACGACGGATGTTACGAGGCACGTAAGTTTGTTGAGTAATTTGTCAACGTCTAGTGTTGCTGCTTCTGCAACCAATGTGATAGTCCCAGCGACACCTTCACCGATTTCTTCAATAGCCAATAGCTCTACACATATATTATCCATACCATCACTATCAAATGCTACTCGCTCCAGCAAAAGAGTTTACCTTGTCAAAAAGATTGTATTTAAGAAAAAAAAAGCTTGAAGTTAAGTAGATTACTGCAATATTTAAATACACTGCTGTAACCAGTGATAAAATATTTAACAAACCTTCTGAAACAAAATCACCGTTGGAATATGTCGAACTACTTTTTTCAGAGGATATCTATGAATTGATAGTTCGAGAAAGTAATTTATACCATACGCAGATAAAGGGTACACCCATGAATTTGACTTTTTTTTTTCTTTTTAAAAAACGTTACCCCCACACTAGGATTTTCTTCTGTATCGTGGAGGCAGTTTACAAACACAAATTACACAAGGACAAACATCCAGACCCGGAACAATTATTTGTAGGCCATACAGATTATTATTCCGTGCGGGATTCGAACCCGCAGCCCACACCGCAGCAACTCATTGGTAAGCCACTGCGCCACGAAGCCGTCACTTGGGGTGAAGTAAAGGATTTTAATGTTATGATTATCCTCATGGGTGTCGTACGTTTGCCAGCTTATACGGATTATTGGTTTAAAGCTCTCCAATACATATTGGTTTTAGAAGACTTGGTATTCCATAATACCATCTTACAATACATTGATCGAGTCGAATCCGAGTTTGTAACCCTGCTTAAGTTTATACATAGGTACCTAGTAAAGCAACATTTTAACTTATAGTGGTGGCATAACCGTGGTGGTGTATGAATATCACATATCATGACACTGAAAAGATTTCAACTGATTCGACGATACTCGCATTTTGTGGACGCTTTAAGTGACGATGAGGATCGTTATTACAAGATAAGAACTTGGTTAAAAAAATCGCCAAAGTGGCATAAATATTGAAGAGGAAGACTGGTGCAGTGTGGACGAAATGATGATGCCGTATAAAGCTACGAGAGCTGGTACCCACAAACATAAATCAAAAATAAGCCTCGAAAATGGGGTTTTAAAATATTCGTTAGAGCAGGAATATCTGGAATGGTGTATGATTTTTTGCTTTATGGGGGAGAAGACACTTTTTGATTTTATCGATTCAATGAAGAAAAAAACAATATGGGATTCAGAGGTAAAGTTTTGGAGCAAGACAATCAAAGAGCCTGCTTGAAAAGTGACTTATTTTGATATTTTTTTACCTCTATAGAATTTGTATATCACCTGAGAAATAATTACGGGATATTTTCCTTGGAAACAGTGAGATCAAATCGTATGCGTTGAGGAGACAAAAAGCTTCCTTCTAATAAAATTTTGAGAAATCAAGGTCACGCAGCTTTTTCGCAAATTACTTCTAATAAAAAAGTAGATGTGGTCATACGGTTTGATGTGGCTAGTTCTTATGTTTATGCTCATCCGGTTGACCATGTATTAAGTTACAATAAAGATAAGAAGCGCAAAGAGCTAGTGCCCTGTCCAAACAAATTTCGGCAATACAAATGCCCATTTGGTAGGTGTGGATCTTGCGGACATGCTGATTGCGCTATATCGCACGGTCATAAGAGCGCATATATAGTACATACCTCTATTATCACAAATGCTTGACATATGTATCAACAACGCTTGGCTCATGTATCGACGTGAAAATTAAATTTCCAAAACCTATGAAGCTCAAGTAATTTAGATGTGCGATAGCTGACAGCTTCACTACTGTGGATCTAGTTGTTCATAGTACGAAAACAGAGGTAAAAAATTCAAGAATCCTGAAAATCAGATGAACATGCGTTACCATAAAGTGGGTCACATGCCATCATTTACATCCAAAAGGCGATGTAAGATTTGTGTTAAGGGCCAAACTAAATTTATATGTAATAAATGCCAAGTAAGACTTTGTTTAGTTGAAGATCGTTATTGTTTTTATAATTACCACCAGAAATAATGTAATTATCCAAGATAGTAATTTGGTAATACTTATGACCAACTTACCAGTTGTAGTCAAGACTTACATTTTTTATTTTCATGTGTCTTTTTATGTTTAAATTTATTGATTGATCTCATAAATTATTACTGCATTATGTAATTATGTTGTCTTATTATTACGATTCATTATTTTTATTTTGTAATTATCTATAAGTATGTGATAACTGTGTGACTGTTGTGGTCAAAAAGTCTATTATAATAACAGAAACAGAAAGAGAAACAGAAACTTTTTTATTCAATATAGATTATAAATAATACTTATTGAAAGTCACTCTTTTATTTGATTACCACTGGTTCGGAAAAAACCTCTGTCCTGGGAAGAACCAGCAAGAAACCCATGTTACATAAATTAACAACATAACAAATTAGAAATAGCTTGGTAGCGATCACCTCATTTCCAGGGGTTATTATCATCCATAAATTCCTTAATATTATAATAACCCTTTTTATAAAAACTTAGTTTAATAAAGTTTTTGAACTTTGAGCAGGTCAAATTTTGTATATTTTCTGGAATTTTGTTGTAAAAGCGCATACATCGCCCCAAGAATGAATTACTGACTCGATGGAGTCGAGTAACTGGTACTACTAGCTTGTGTCTGTTCCTAGTATTTACAGAATGAATATCACTTATTTTTGTAAAACAACTTTTATTTTTGTGTACGTACATTACATTTTCATAAATGTATTGAGAGGCCAAAGTTAATATATCAATTTCCTTGAATTTTTGTCCCAGCGACTCTTTAGGCTTTAAATCATAAATTGATCTTATGGCCCTCTTCTGTAAAACAAATATAACTTCAGTGTCAGCTGCGTGTCCCCATAGCAAAATACCATACGACATTATGCTATGGAAATAGCTAAAGTAAACTGTTCTAGCTAATTCAACACTAGTTAGACTTCTAATCTTTTTTACAGCATATGCTGCAGAACTAAGTCTGCTTGCTAGTTTTGATATATGGGGGCTCCATTGAAGCTTCGCGTCTAGTGTGATTCCAAGAAAAATGGTGGTATCTACAAGACTCAGTTTCTCCCCATTTTAAATCACATTAGTATTTAATTGTTTGACATTTGGAGTCATGAATTTCATACATTTTGTTTTAGTACCATTTAAATGCAAATTATTAACTTTGAACCAATTTACTAATTTAGATATAGCATTATTTACTTCGTCATATTTTAGTAATTGTCGACTTAATTTGAAAATTAAAGAAGTGTCATCCGCAAATAATACTATATCATGGTTATATAAAGAATTTTAAGTTATGATCCTACCTTAAGTTGCAGACTGACTTTAGACTTTTGTGATTTTAAATATTTTGATATAGATAATATTATTTGTTTTTTAAAATAGTTTATACATAAATTATTCTTTAAAACAAAAAATATTTTTATATACTACGCAGCAATGTATCCTATAGTGCACATGGATTTTCAAAGATGAATATATGATAACATAATGTACATTATTAGATACATGGTATAAAGACAAAACTAAATATGGCAACTTTTTTAATTTATTTTTGGGACATTGGGACATATGGTCACGGGGGGGGACATGGGTTGCTGTAAAGCACTCGAAACTTCGGGAATAAAAATAATAAAAAAAATGCGATAAAATCCGTAAAAAAACAATTTTACTCAATGTGTAGTGTTCGCGTAAATATAAGAAATCATTATGTAAACCAGTACGGACTGGTAATAGCAGCCCCCCCCCCCCCCGTGACCATGGGTTGCTGTAAAGCATTCAAAACGTCGGGAATAAAAATAATAAAATAAACGCGATAAAATCCGTAAAAAACAGTTTTATTCAATATTTTTTAGTTGTCCATTTAGCACTTATCAATCCCAAACATATGACAGAAATTTTAAATTAATGACATCATAAAGTTTGGCAAGTTAAGGGTTAAGCAAAATTAAAATATAAAATGGTCGGGCACATAAGGGGCTAAGACATTTTATTTCTTAAAACAATAAGTAATTGATTTGATTATTTATTTAATTAAATGTAAAATAATGTATTAAATTAGTTGGTAATATTTGCATATTAGCCTGAGAATTGTAAGTTATTATTTTATAAATTTAATTAATTTATACTGTAGTGTAATTATTAAAATAATAATAGCGGAACTAATGTCATATAATAATGTTTAAGTTTTAATTATGTAACAATAAAGTAATATTCAATTAATAATTTATCAACCATTTATTGTTTAGAATTTAAGATTGTATTGAGTATTCATATATCTCTTTATAAGTATTTAATTGTACCTAATACTCGAATTCAAAAATAATGTTTGTACACAATTTTAAAGTAATGACGAAATAATTTTAAAATGTAAGATTGACTTTGTGTAAATAGTTGTACTTTATTTAACTTTTGCATGCCAATTATGGAAAAATATGTCAGTTATAGATCATTAACCATCATATATACCATGCTTTAAGCAAATAAATTTTCTATTCTATTATATTCTAACGTTTCTCAACTTTATCTTGTCGGCTGTTTCATTATGTAATTGTAACAGCTTTAGAGTTAATTTGGTTTAAGATAATCTTGCCATTTCAATCACAGACGCAAAGTAGCCAGCCTTTCGGTGATCTACAGGACACATTTCGGGGTTTACGTATTCGTACTAAGCGGTTTGTGATCATTCGTACTGCGTAATAGTACAAATAAGTGGAACAATATGCCAGATTCTATCTTTCATGATTCTGTTCTGTCTTTCAACCTTAATTTGTTGAGCTAATTCACAGTACTTTACTGTCTTCAGCTACGCCTTTACTTACATCAGGTGAGATAGTAGCCAAGCACTGTTTTTTTTATAGGAGAGGGGGCAAACGAGCATACGGCTCACCTGATAGTAAGTGACTACCGCCGACCATGAACAATTGCAACACCAGGGAAACCAGGGGAATTGCAGATGCGTTGCCGGCCTTTTAAAAAGGAGTACGCTCTTTTCTTGAAGGTCCCTAAGTCGTATCGGTCCGGAAAATCGCAGTTGGTAATCGATTCCACAAGGAAGTCGTGCGAGGAAGAAAACATCTTCTAAATCTTCTAAGAGTGGTAGAGCCACGCGGCAGCTTTTGCCGTCGCACGGATGGGCCAGCTTGAACCGGGGTGGTACCACGAACTCACAGAAAACCAGCGTGAAGTAGAGGTTTACCTCTGCGTTTCGCTTGGTGAGTGCAGGTGGCCGGAGGCCCTTTTTACTGGAAATGAGGCATCCCATCTTAGTCCTCACGGGTGACAACGCATCTACATTTTGATTTGTAATAGAGGATAGATGTAGATGTCTATGGGCCGCAGCAACCACTTACCATCAGGTGGACTGTGTGCTCGTTTGTCACCCTTATCCTATAAAAAAAATCGCACAGTAGTGGACTGCCAATCATCTAAATGGTGTAGGTGGTATTGTGGGTTCTGCCGCGATGTGCGTTCGTGAAATTTAGCTGCTGAGATTAATCCGAACAATTTCTCAGAGAACTCCCCATGGTAGATGTGAAAAAAAATGCAAAGGGCTGCAACATCTCTTCGCAGTGCCAATGATTCGAGCCGATCGTAAAGGACTCAGTCGTCAACGATACGAGCCGCTCTGCGCTGCATGCGGTCAAGTGGAAGGAGCTGGCCCTGGGGAGCCCCTGCCCAGAGATGGGAACAGTATTCCATGTGAGGCCGAACCTGCGCCTTGTAAAGTTGCAGGCGGTGTGCCGGCGTGAAATACTGTCCCGCCCTGCTGAGCACGCCAAACTTTTTAGAGGCCAATTTGGCCTTCTCTTCCAAGTTACCACGAAACTGCACGTCACTCGATATGTCGACTCCGAGGATTCCGATATTGGCTGAGGCAAGATGGGGAGTGCTTTGAAACTGAGGAGATACGACAAAGGGGTTCTTTTTAGCGGTAAACGCGCAAACTTGTGTCTTCTGAGGATTAAACTGGACTAGATTTAGTCGCCCCCAATCCGAGACTTTGTTCAGCAAAGACTCGACTTCAGACACAAGTTTGTTCCGGTACTCGGCGACGTTTTCCCGAGAAATATTGGCATGGCCAGTGTATAGAGCAGCACCAGTGCTGTCATCGGCATAGCAATGAATGTTACCAGTTTGCCACATATCATTGATATGCAGAAGAAACAGCGTTGGTGATAGCACACAGCTTTATAGAACACCAGCGTTAATAGGCTTGTAGTCGGAGCATGCACCGTCTACAACGACCTTGATGTTCCGATCTGCAAGGAAGCTGGTGATCCAATTGCACAATTTCTCGGGAAGCCCATAGGAAGGGAGCTTCGAAAAAAGCGATTTGTGCCAAACCCGATCGAAGGCCTTCGGAATGTCCAAAGTAACGGCCAACGCCTCCCCATTGGACTCTACTGCCTCCGCCCTTCTATGGGTCAGGTAGATCAGAAGATCACCAGCTGATCAACCTCGACGAAAACCGTATTGGCGGTCACTAATCACCTGGTGATCTTCAAGGTACCTCATGAGCTGGCAGTTTATAATGGATTCCATTATTTTGGAAAACAAGGAGGTGATGGCGATAGGCCTGTAGTTGGACGGGTCTGAGCGGTCGCCTTTTTTAGGGATCGGGTGGACCAAAGCTGTCTTCCATGAATTCGGGACTACGCCTTGGAAGTAGGAGTACCGGAAAAGACGCGTTAGGGCCGGTGCCAACCCCGCAACACACGTCCTCAATTGGGGGGATTCCGTGAGGCCCGCTCAACTTCTGAATGTCCAGGGAGAGGAATGCTTTGCGAACCGAGCGCTGTGAGAACAGCACATCCGGCATGGAGCACTCACACCGCGGGGTGGTCGGCGGTATTTTCCCCCCGTCATCAAGAGTCGAGTTGGACGCAAAAAGGGAGCCTAAAAGGTCGGCTTTGTCTTTTGTGAATTGGGCCAGTGAGTCATCCTCCCTGTGCAGAGATGGTAGTAATGGCTTACTAGAAATTCCCTTGGACAGCCTTGGCGAGAGACCAGAATTCACGGGTTCCCGAAGGTAGGCGAACTACTTTCTCGCCAATTCTGCCTATGTGCTCTGACTTTACCTTGGCAATAACTCTTTTGAAGGACCTGGAGGCGAAGTTATACTTCTTTTTAAGTGTGCTGGTGTTTGCATCCCGAGTCGCCGAAGCCGCAGCCCAGGCTTAACAACACTCCTGCTTACTGCGTAATGCAGTCTTACAGGAGCGACCCAAACCAAGGCTGAGATCTGCCTCCGATGGGCACCACAGATAGTGGAATAAATAGTTCCATTCCTTGTAGCACCACATCAGTGACAGAGTCAGCAACAGCGCTGGGATCATCCGGCGAGAAGCAAACCCGCCCCCATGGGTAGAATGCAAAGAAAGACCGCATTCCGTCCCAATCCGCCGAACTGTAATGCCAGACACGGCGGCAACCTGCAGAACGCAACCTTGAGGAGAGCGTGAGTGGCACCACACTCCGGATCGGACAATGGTCCGAAGAGCCGAGAGGGGCATCGACGGAAACCTGATATCCGTCCGGATGAGAGGTCAGCAGAAGGTCCAACAGGGAAGGTGTATGATCCTCCACATCTGGAATCCGCTTAGGCGAAGTAACCAGTTGTGTCAGATCATATGACAAGGCAAAGTCATAAACAGATCTTCCCGCATGATCAATTAAACGTGAGCCGAGCTATTCGGCGTGGTGGGCGTTAAAATCGCCAAGAATCACGATATCTGCAGATGGGACCTGTTGTAGCAAGGAATCGGTAGCATACAATCTGTCGGACATGGTCGATGAGTCGGTCTGTTTCGGCATTACCGTTATGGGACCTATAGAGGTACCCGTAGACGCGCGGATGGTCGTCGCTGTCTACGCGTAGCCAAAGGATGGACAGGTCCGAACCTTCAAGACTGCCGAGGCGTCGAGAACAGATGTCTTCTCTGACATACACGCAAATTCCAGACCGAGGCATAAAGGAGTGTTTCAATTTGTACCCCGGGTAGGAGAGATACGAAATATCAGCCGCAGAGGAAACCTGCGTCTCGGTCAGAAAGAGCAAGGCCGGCTGCGCCGTCTCGAGATGGTAGTGGACGGCGTTTAGGTTCGAGTGAAGTCCCCTGATGTTGCAGAAATTCACGGATAGCGTGGCAGGGGTCGCCTTGGTAGTGTTACTTGGTATTGAGCCGGCCCATACGGGCAACAGTAAAAACTGCTGTGTGGCTCTACCACCGTTAATTTTTTTAAATGTTTGTAACATTTAAAAAAAATCTCAGACATTGTGGTTTCCTCACATTGTTTTCGTTTGAAATGTTAGCAACAATCGACATTGATAAACTAGTTTTTGTTTAGTTAAATAACTATTTTTGTTATTTTATTATATTTTGTAACTTCACTTTAACCTTACAATATGAACAAAACTCACTTTAGACTAGACTATATGTTATATGACATTTGCCTGCCTTAATTTGCGAATCGTAGCAACAACAACTAGCCAATTTCGTTTTAAATTATGTGTGATGGTGTCTTTCCAGACTTCCATAAAGTGATAGTCCCACTGCTGGGCACAGGCTTCTTCTGTTTTCTTAGAGGGTTTTATGGCAAGGAAATGTCCGGCGCGTTGCCATAATGCGTGTTGGCAAACTTCGCATGTTTTCGAAATATTTTTTTCTTATTTCTCAGACATGCAGGTTTCCTCATGATATTTTTCTTCACCGCCGAGCAAGTGGTAAATCAGCAATTAAATGTGGTGCCGGCGGTATTGAACACAGGTTGCTCGCGTACTGTGAAATTTGCAGCGAGCGCTAAGCCCCTAAGCTACTATGGCTCATCCACGGCTCTGGAGGAATAGCGTATTAATGAGAACACATACAACAATATAATTTTTTATAAAAATCTATTGTTTTTCACTTTATACTTTAAGTTGGTTCGAATATCACTGTATTTCAAAAGTAATTTTTATATGAAATTGTCCAAGGAAATGAAAATAAAAAAGAATTCTTTATTCTGTAAAACATGAGAAGCAAGTATTTTAATAATCTACAAAACAATTAACATCCAAACACAATAATTGTGATGCTAAAACTTTTTATCAATTTATACCGTTATATATTTTTTCTTATTTCCGCGTATTAAACGTATTTAAATAAGTCCTTATTAGCAAACTCTTTTTAATCTACAGACAGCTTTCGAAACGATCCTGGCATGCCCAAATACTCATCGTTGAATTTGGAAGTGTCTCTTCTTGTCTCATTGCTCACAAAGTTTTCAAATTCTGCTATAATTTTTCTTGCTTCTTCAGTTTTAAGTGTATCTTTCCATTGTGCTGAAAGAATTATACAATAAACATAATCGACATAAAATAAAACAAAAGAAATATTATGAATGCGACACGATATTTCTGAGAAATATACGACTATACTGTGAATTTAATTTTTCACAGTTGAGTCGCGGGTCTTTATTTCAAATCTCAGTTGAAGCTAACATCGGTGAAAAAGTTCACATTGGTTACAGTCCTCTTTTTTTCTGAACCTGCATTTAAGACTACTCCGATCTAATCATAGCAGTAACACATTTTGAACATGGGTCAGCTATTACAAGCAGATGCCTTAAAATATGTCGTTGAAAATTAGTTTTTAAATTTTGTGAAAGAATCGTCCTCTAGATAGCATAGTAATTTTCTTCATTTGTCATTTTTTTAAATAATTAAAAACCCAACTATAACGAGCAGAGTTTAAGAACAAAAAAGAAACTCAAAGTTTAAGTAAAAACACTATTATTATTCTATACTTACAAGCTAATTTTGAGCAACATTGTTCATTGCCACCATACTCCCTAGGGAGTATTTCCTTGGGGATGTACAAATGAAGGTCTTCATAGGTGTTATGCACATGGACTCGACTGGCTACTTTTTCGCGCAGGGCTTGTTTAAGTATAAACAATATTTTATCCACAAATGATGGTGCATTTACTAAATGTATACCTTTTATTTTTATGCCGTATCCTTCCTACACAAAAAAAAAACGAATTATAGTGACGTAGGAAAGCAAAAACAATAACTTTGCTGAATTTAAAGGGATAAGGATAAATTATAGTAATAAAGGATAAGGAAGGCAAAGGTTGCTTCTTATCAAAGCCTTAGCTTTTCTATCTATAATATCTAAGATACATCCTGTCTGATCTGAAAGAGCATAACGGTATCGTAATGAAATTAGTCCCTAAATTTATCTTAATATTTTTTGTTTATGACAAACAATAAATCTTTACAAATTAAATCAAAACACGCTTTAAAAGACAAAAACTTTTTTTATTTGCACCTTTTTAAAACGCATTGGGTTGAAGCCACGGATTTGAGGCATTGCCTCAACACAACGATGTATATTTCACTTGGGTTGTGATTTTTTGTTTTTGTGCGTTATTATAACTTGAATATTTTTTTTAAATTTATTATTAGATGCAAACAGATAAGAAAGAGGTGGATTTTATTATCCCTGTAATACTCCTTACTGTAAAGTCAAGGTAGTTATATTGCGCGAATGGATCGGCACGAGCGGGAAAGTGCCACGATCTCATGGAATACCAGCGTGAAATAGCAGCATAATGCTGCTGTGTTTCGTACGATGAGTGTGGGATCTGAAGACTCTTTTTACTGGAAGCTTTTTTTTTATATGATAAGGGTGACAAACGAGCACACAGTCCACCCGATGGTAAGTGGTTGCTGCGGCCCATAGACATCTACATCTATCCTCTATTACAAATCAAAATGTAGATGTGCCGCCACCCGTGAGGACCAAGATGGAATGCCTCATTTCCAGTAAAAAGGGCCTCCAGCCACCTGCACTCACCAAGCGAAACGCAGAGGTAAACCTCTATTTCATGCTGGTTTTCTGTGAGGTCGTGGTACCACCCCGGTTCAAGCCGGCCCATCCGTGCGGCAGCAAAAGCTGCCGCGTGGCTCTACCACAGTTAAAAAGCTGTCACACATTACATCGAAGATAGATATAGATATCTGTGAACCACAGGTTAAAATTGGTAAAAGGTTCTCGAGTGGCAACCTCGTACCGGTAGACGGAGTGCTGGGCGGCCCTTCACTAGATATAGTTCCATTCTGGTAAGAAACATGTAGAAAGTGGCACAGGACCGTGCTTTGTAGCATTCCTTCGGGGAGACCATTCAACAGTGGACTTGTGAAGGGCTGTAGTGATAATGAATGATAACGATGGGCCACAGCATCCAATTACCATCGGGTAGACTGTGTGCTCTATTGTCACATCTTTTCGCAGCGCCAGTGAATAGAGTCGATTATAGAGAACTCTGTCGTCAATGATTCGAGCCGCTCTGCGCTGAATGCGGTCAAGCGGAAGGAGCTGGGACTCGGGAGCCCCGGGCCGGAGATGAGAACAGTATTCCATGTGAGTCCGAACTTGCGTCTTATAAATTTGCAATCCGTGTGCTGGCATGAAAATACAATCGCGCTCTATAAAGAGCTCCAAGCTTTTTAGAGGCCAATTCGGCCTTCCCTTCCAAGTGAACGCGAAACTAAACGTCTTTCGATACGTCGAAGCCGATGATTCTGATGCTAGTTGAGGTAACGAGGGAGTGCCCTTGAACTGCAGGAAATACGACAAAGGGGTTTTTTTAAGCTGTAAACGCGCAAACTTGTGTCTTCTGTGGATTAAACTGGACTGGACAAAGAACACTAGGATAAGTGTTCCCGAGAAATATTAGCACGACCGGTGTAAGAGGCATCGC
Source organism: Parnassius glacialis (assembly GCA_033319125.1). NCBI lineage: Eukaryota > Metazoa > Arthropoda > Insecta > Lepidoptera > Papilionidae > Parnassius > Parnassius glacialis. The sequence goes on along the minus strand of JAVANC010000003.1, from coordinate 17,339,712 downwards.
CAGTGCTGTCATGTGAATATTGTTGATAATGTGACGGCGCATTATTACTAATAATAAATTATAACTCATTTCTATATAAAGTAGCCTAAAAATATCATAGAAACAATATTTTGTACAATTAAAATGCATTAATAAGCATAAAGTTAAAATACAGTCATTTTTAACATTAAGTAACCGCTTTATATTGTCCTTTAAAGTGTATTAAATTTACTAATACTCAGTTTTAAGTATTCAAAAGTTATTAAATAATAGAAATAAAAGTCGAATATATTACAATAATAAAGATAATTAACATTTATAAGTTTTATATTATAATTGGGAAATGGGTCAAAATATTTCTAAGCTACAGGGCGTGTTTGTGCAATAATAAAGTGCGTTTGTGCATTGCTGGAGCATGTTCATGTAACGCATAATTCTTATTTTGTTAATATCTCAAAAGCAACTCCTCCCAGTTTTAAAATAATAATTTACAGTGTAATGATATGACGTATAAAACCTACGTACAAACCAAATCTAAATGGTTTAATGTTTCTTATTAAGCGAGCTACCGGAGACGCATACCAGCAATCATACATATATTATGTGTGGTGGTTGGGCACGACTGAAAAATGCAGATGGTTTGTTACCCCTAATGACTAAGACGGAATGTCTTCTATCCAGTAAAAGTAAATATATAGGGTATTCGGTTCGCTACACTCACCGAAAAAAAAACAAATTACAAAGGTATGTACTATGGTGTTTGGCAGCAGTTACAAACACGAGTGCGTTGCCAATCCAGACGGACTACTAGATGAAAAAGGTCTTCCACGGGTATCTACTTGTCAAAATAGAATGCTTCAAATTCATTCGTTTAGTAATTACAGCCCTTCAGAAACTCACAGCTAAACGTAGGCCTCCCAAGGAATGCCACAAATCACTGTCCCGAGCTACAGGAAGTCGATGGATGTAGCCATCGACTTCATGTATGCCTCACCAGGTCACATTTCATCTAGTGGGGGGCCACCCTACACTTCATCTACCGGTACGGAGCTGCTACTCGAGATCCTTTTTTCCTTATCGGTTGTCAGTTCTTATATGGCCCCTTCAGCTAACTAATCCGTTGTACTATGTCGGTTACTCTAGTCCTACTGTGGATATCCTCATTTTTAAATCTATCGCGCAGAGAAACCCTTAGCATAGTCCTCTCCATAGCTCGCTGAGTGACCTTGAACTTCGTCATAAGACCAGCATTAAAGAATCGAGTCTCAGATCCGTCCATATTGTAGTCATCACTTGCAATATGCGCTCGTTGTTCAATCTTGTTCGAAGTTATACCTGATGAATGCTTCGAATGTATTTTCTTAAAACTTTTAATTACAAACTAAATAAAACTAATTAAAAACTAAATAATTACACTACAGCAGCACGGCGTCTAATTACTCTATCACATATTTTTAGAAATGGGAGAATGCCGGTGCTTTATTAGAAATAACATTACAACACTTACAGTACACAAGACTTCAGCTTTCTTTAGAACTGCAGGATTCAATTTGCCTAAAATGCTTATGTTAACGTTTGCCAAATCTATTATAAATCTCTCAGATAGATAGTAGTCGAAGTTGAACCTGTATTCACCGAGCTGAAAACAAAAAAAAATGCTAACAATGAATATATATTATTAATATAATTATTATATATAATGCAAAACAATTTTAAAAACCACGAAAAAAAGAAGACGTTCTTTTTTTAGTTGTGAGTAAGGTGGTGTTTGTTTGAAAGCTTTTTCAATATTCGTTTTATTGAGTGTGTGTATGTGTGTGTAAAGCAATTTTAATGACATCGAATGAAATTAATAAAGGTTACCATCAACAATACAAAAAGATGACACAAACGGGATTTCCCAAGTGGAAAGATTTATTTAATTTATGGTTATTAAGTATTTTATAAGGAAAAGTAGATTTTGTTAAGACTTTTTGAAACATTGCAATGAAATAGTGTATTTGCTGAACATAGGTTCCATATGAGTTCTGCCTCAATCCTATGCATGAAAATATTTTTTTTATTACATATAATAGACAAAGTTAATTAAACATTAAATAAAACAGTTAAAATTTGATCGTAAAGGCCTCAAGACTTATATTTTATTGCCATATTATAAGTAACCTCATCCTAAACATCTTACGTGAGAATAACAATAAAATATATAACAGCGCCTTAGAAACTACCAACTTATTAACGAACCGAATGATGATGAGTCTTCATGTACAGAAAGGTGTGAAAATGATTCTGCGCGAAAATAGTTGGTAACGGCCGCGTGACCTAGTGATTAGAATAACATTATGTTTCGAAACCTAGCTAAAAACAAAAATTGTGTGCAAAAACCCAAATTAATGATTGACACGGCATCCCAGCGTGGAGGATCAGGGTGGAATCGCTACAACCATACAGCACTGATGTAGTGCAGCGGACTCATTGCTCAATATTTAATTAAGAGGAGGCCTGGGCCTGTGAGGTTATAAGTTGTTACTTTACTTACCATAAAAATAAAACGTAATAATCTTAATAAGTTAAAATAATCAAGTTTTTCAGGTAAAAACTGCATCACCATAACTCTTGATTGATCAATAGGACACAATTTTGGAAGGGGTATATAATATCTGAAACAAAATCATGAATATTATTATAAATAGAGATGTACCTATAACCTGTTTTTTTTTCTATATATTCTTATATTCTCCTATATTCAACCTTAAAATTGGTACTCGTATTATAAAACGAAAACGATTGAAAAAATTCTTAGTAATATCAATTTAAGTACATATATTAGAGCAAAATGTAATATAGTCATTTATAATCTAAGTCGACATTGATGTAGCTTTAGCTTTTGTGATATTCCAATTTCGATTGTTTTTTTTTTTCTTAGTAGTTTTCATTATTTTAAAAACTTTTGCATTTTAAAATGCGAGTATTATAATCTTTGGCACGTTTGTAATTTCTGAACGACTTGATAATAATATATAGACTTGATATATCGGGAAAAACTTTATGACTACTTTCCTCCGACCCGCCGGTGGCGCGTTGCTTGATGTATTTTGCAATATATTTGTTTAGTCGAGACGATGGTTTATAGCTACGCTAGGATCCGATAGGTGACGCTGCAGTAAAGTTCTTAAATAACTCACATTCGCAATATATTTTGTCAGTTAGGTGAAAGAAAAAAGATAATTACAAAATATGGTCCAAATAGGTGGCACTGTGTTTGAATTTTAAAAAACTATATATTTATACTGGAAAAACAGAAACGTCGGAAAACATCTGCCAGTCAGTAGTATAGTCTAATTTACATCTTATTATAGTCAGATTTAAAATATTTGAGATACAATATTATGACCATTTAAATAAATTGCCAAGTAAAAAATAAAAAAGTAATCATTTGTAAGATGCATCTGTGCGGTATCTCTCTGATACTTGTTAATGTTTAATTTATACGCCATTTAAATAACGTATCTGAAAATTTAGAAAATCCTATTTTGATAATATTTTCATACAGAGATTATACTCTAAACATTACTAAACATTATTGTTGACCGTTGGAGTTGTGGTAGATCGGTGGCTAAGGGCTTGCTGTAAATTTTACATTATAAAAATAAATATAATAAAATAAAATAAAATTCTGATTTACCACTTGCTCCGTGATGAAGAGAAAAATTGTGAGGAAACCAGCCATTTTGAAGAGAGTTGAGAAAATAAAGACATTGCAAAATTTTAGTACGTCCAAATCTCAAGAACGCACGTCCAAAGTCAAAATGTAAGATATTTCAAGACTTTACAGTCTTTTATAGCTACCCTGGGTTTACTCAACTTAGGTTTAATGATGAATTGTGCCATCTGAGCAAATTAAAATAATATTTATCTATCAAATATTTAGTATAAACAAAACAAATATGTATTTGGAAGGCAGTACGGTGGCCCCCGCCGACTTTACCAACGAGTATAAGTCTTATATTAATTCATATAGTAACAACAATGAGGCGAAACTCCAATTTGATAAATCATCTAATGAGAAGAAATTAAAGGAAGTAAACAAATTGGAGGATGTCGAGAAATATTACGAAAGTGTTCATTATGATGTTTTGATGGAACAAGGTACTAGAGTTCCTTAAACCTGGAGACTTCAAATGACCTCATTCTCTTTTGGCCTATCATCAGCCTCCAGGCTTTTCTCTGCTGTAACTTACTGGAAATCAAAAACCCTACTCAAGAAAGGATTGCGGGTTCCAGTATACCTGGACGATTATCCTATAGTGCAGGTGAAACTCCAGGGCTGGCAAGTGAATTTCAAAAAATCAATACTGAGCTCCATGAGATCACTCGGATTTCTAGGCATAAAATAGAATACAGACGAAAATTTTATGAGATTTCCTGGCAAGTAAATTTTGCATGTTATGTAATACTTTACAATTGACCTCACAGTCGCCGTTTACAATTCTTTCTAAGACTATTCCCACGGAATCATGTAAGAACAAAAAGAGCAGTCCCTCAAGGGGTAATACTGGACTTGACAATGGTGGCAGGGAGCCCTATCATTGACAACGCAAATTCACATAAAATGTGTGTCGCCGCACTTCCTGGTTACAGACGCCTCCGAAATCGGATGCGGCGCTATATTGCAGGAAATGGCCATGTGAGATTCACGGGCACCTTACCAGAGACTGGCAATGTAACAAAAAAGAGATGTTTTCCATACTGTCGGTAATGAGACAGAACGCAAAAAGAGTCAGAGATGTGCTCTTACAAACAGACAACAAAACTGTCATAGAACACATTCACAAAGAAGACGGATCGCATTCCACTCTTATCTCTGATCTTTCAACTTCTGTAAATCATAGACAAGTGGAACATAACACTTACAGCCCAATATCTTCCTGTCAGGTTCAGTGCTTTAGCAGACAGACTGGCGTGGAGACGTCCTGTGCCGGTATGGCATTCAAAACCTCAGGCAACCTCCAGAGGTGTTCGAGCGATGAGGAATACCAGACATATGTAGACCTCTTTGCTTCAAAAAGATTCGCTATAGTACCAGACTATATAACAATAGATTCACGAGACTATTCCAACAAATTCATTGAAGCTTTTTGAGTGGAACTGTCAATTGAGATGGATATTCCCTCCATCAAACTTGATTCTGCGAGTGCTCTTACATTTCAAAATTTGGAGGGGTGCCTTCCTGTTGGTAGCACCAGAATGGGAAAAAAACGTTTTGGAGAGCGGATCTTCAGGTACGAGCACTCGACAAGCCAATGATTGTGATCTCGTTAGAGAAAGTGTTAGTGGACCTCACAACAGGGCTTGCTCCTCCGCAAGTGGACCGGTTAACCCTGAAGATTTGAAAAATTGGAGGTAAAGAGACGAATTAGCATCATGGTCTTATGCGGAAAAAGGTCAACTTAACCTGAATACCTAGAAAGCAGCATTAAAGCGATGGATAGCTTGGTGCAGAACTAAAAAAATCAATCCGAAGTTTCGCAGACCAGAACTGGTAGCACAGTTTCTAGCTGACACTTTTTCGAAAAGGGGGTAGCATACAGTACGATTTTAGTATAAAATAAGGAGTAGGAACATACTATGGAAAGAATGATGATTCACGATATATCCTCAAATTTCGTAACAAAGCAGATACTTAAAGCAATCCATAATTCTAAACTACCTAATTTTGAATCGTCATTGTAGGATGTAAAGCTAGTTATAGACTGGTTGTTGAAGCAAAATCCAAAAGTTAACACAATATTTGAAATTGTAAGAGAGACTGTAAATATCTTGCTTCTGACATCTACTACATCTACAGATGTAGATGTAGTAGATTCAAAAGTTGTAGTTTGCTCTAAAGGCTTTCTAAAAGATTTTTTTGCGCCAATGGCCGATGTTGAATACTAAATGTACCCAGACTGCTTGCCTTTTTCCTGAACTTTGTTTTGTGAACTTATTTTTATACAGCCCTTCACAAGCCCATTGCTGAAAATAGGACTATGTTCAGCAATGAGCTTGCCTCCCCCAAGTAATGCCACAAAGCACGGTCTTAAGCTACCTGCTTCCATCGAATTCTTGTACGTTTTACGTTGTTTCTTTCATACTTTTAAAAAAACGTTACCCCCACATTAAGATTTTTTCCTGTGTCGTGGAGGCAGTTTAAATTGCACGAGGACAAACATCCAGACCCGGAACAATTATTTGTAGGCCATACAAATACTTGTTCCGTGCGGGTTTCGAACCCGCGGCCCCCAGCGCAAGAACTCATTGCCATTGCCGCACGGAGCCGTCGAATTTTAATCCTCTTAAAATTTTAACGACACTATCTTAGCACTCGTAGAATGACTTCACTCGTAGAATGACTTAAGCGGAGTCTCCCGCGCACGGTGCCTACAGTGAGCTTTATACTGCACAAACAAGTGGGGGTTATCTCGATATACCCTCAATTCCACCTCGATCCAACCGGTATTTTATAAACTCTCCGACAATATTATTTTTTTACAAAGTTAATTATTTATTTGCCACAATTTATATAACTAAACTTAAAAATATAAAAAACCCCCGAAAAAATCAGCTGATGACCTTAAAACGGCTAAACCGATTTTGATGAAACATGTCTAAGAAACACCGCTAGAAACCCTGCTTTTAAATAAAAAAACCCGCACCCAAATAGGTTTACCCGTTTGAGACCAACGGAGCCACAGTTGGACACATAGACTGACAGACAGACAGATACACATAGCGGTCAAACTTATAATACCTCTCTTTTTCCGTCGTGGGTTAACAAATATTTTAGACAATCTCGAAACTCTACTCTATGGCCATGTACGTAAACGCAAGGAAATAAATAAGAACGATAATAAACTTAAAATCGAAATCCAATTTACCCTTAAATTTAAGCGAATAAACAAAACAAAAAAAAAACAAAAAAAAGTTATTATTTTGTGTTTCGTTATTTGAAAGTTTATAATTAAATGTTGAAATGTTTTCGCAAAAAAAAAGAAGAACAAATATGCTTCTAAAATCAAAGTCCAATTGACTTCTAAACTTAAACAAAAGCAGCAAAGGTTGTTTATTTTTTTTAAGGTTTTGAAATTTTTAAATCACATAATTAAATATTTTTACTCGCTTTATATTTCTATAATTTGTAATTATTATGGTCCCTTTTACCACCCTGTGAAGATTTGTTTTATTTCATTATCAAATGCTTAGTTTTCATTAATCATATTATATTTTGAATTTTAAACAGATAGTCTGTCATTGTATATGTACATGGATATTGGTTTATGATCTATTGCTGTTTGCCAAAGTCGATGCGTACAGCTTTCCATAAAAAAACACAATATTTGTTAAAATTAGAAGTCACCACTATATTATGTTACTTTTTTACCTCCAGAACGTTTACTTACACACACTCCCATAAGTTTTCAAATTCTTTAATATTTCTATTCAGTAACAATTCAGGCATCATTCCTCGTAACGTGAATAGTTTTTCGATTCTTCTTTTTGTCCCTTCAATTGATCCTCTCGCTAATATAAACAATATTTCTAAATTTTTGCGCCCTGCGAAATAAAACATCATTAATTACTCCTATATCGTGTTGCAGCTAAAAGCTACATATTATCTCCAAAATTGTTATATTATATAAACTTAATATCTTAAAATTATGTTATTGCTAATGAAATAAAAGGAAGTGTACAACACTCCCATTTAGTAGTAACTTATGAAAAAGTTTTAAATAGTAGTAGGTAATGACAAAAGGCACAACCTAAACAAACCAAAAAAAAAATAACTTTAAATAAATATGTTTAATACTTGTTTCTATTACCTTTATCACAAAAAATTGCATTAATAGCATAAAATAATCTATTTCATTAGTGTGTGTGCTGTGTTGTAGCACCGTAAAAACCCATTTCATTCTGCTGGTGTCGATTTGCGATGGTATGAGCCAGAAATACCTAATAGTTTGCGTTAGGTTGTGGTGTACATTCTCATATATATGCAAAATAGAATATACAGGACAGTGACGGTGAGTAACATTAAGAGTACAAGACGGCTGTTAATCAATAAGAGAGGCTTTTATCCAACAATTGAATGTAACGGGCTGATTTTTTTATAAGTGTAGTCTGATTGCCACTTTTTTTAAGCTAAGAGTCCACTTGATGGTGTGTAGGCCCTACATCTTACGAACACCGAAAATTTCAAACAAAGAACTCCACACCACAATCCAGAGAAACGTTGTCCATTTACAACTATGATGAATGCTTCACAAACCATAATTATACTGACTTTCTTACCCTTTAAATGGGAATATGGCAATAGATATATTGCTACTTGGCAGGAAAAAATAGGGGGAAACTTAAATAAGAATAGAATTATTCGAAAAAAGACAATTTTAGATGATGAACGGAATCAGTTGAATAGAAAAGGAACGGTAGTAGTAAGCAGCCTCTTGGTCTCATTGTGGCGCACTTTATTTTTATACATATACTAGTGATCCACACCGGATTTGCATGGGTGAATTCTGGATATAACAACAGCATCACCTGCCAGACCAATTGTAAATCTAAACCATTCTCGAATCAACTTACACAGAATAAATTTCGTCAAAACCCGTCAAGTCCAGTCGTTTAGGAGTTAAGCCACATACACACGGACAGAAGAATTTTATATATAAAGATTAATTTAGAATTTAAATCAATGATATCTAGGTAATATTTTTTATTATAATTATAGTTTATTTATAATTATAGTAATATTACGTTTATAATAATGGGTTGAATCTGAATGACAGGCTGAGAAATTGTATGATAATTGAAGAGTGTGGTTTGGTAATGTAGAAAGAATGAATGAGGCAAGAGTGACAAAGCAAATTTAGGTTGCAGAAGTAAACAGCAGTATCGGAAAAGGATGCCCTAGGTGAAGTTTTATCGACCTTATTGGCAATATATCGAAAATGGGCCAAATTAAGAGTACCCTTAACCGACGAGCATGTATGCGTAGGTATATGGATGTGGAGGAGGCGATTGAGGTGTGCCAGGATCGTGTCAAATGGAAGTCCGTAGTCTCTGCCTACCCCTCTGCGTGACAGGCGTGAGTGTTTATGTATGTATGTATAAAAATAGAATCTAAATTTATTAAATAAATTACCACCTCTCCTTATAATTGTCATCATACTCTAAATTTAACCGCGGCTACATTACTTTCTATATCTCGTTTTTTCACGTTGCAATCGGTTATATTATCTAGAAGAATAAATATGTAAATGTTATTTTGTTCAAAAGTTCTTCTGCAATTGCTTCGAAACTTTGACTCAAATTCGAATACGCGCATGTTTTATTGTATGTAATTTCTCTAAAGTTTTTATATTAAAAAAAAACATTTTGAGTCACAGCAAAAAATGTACGGTCTCAGCAAATTATTAATTATAATGATAAGCACTGCTATTTGGGAAGTTCTTTGAAAATGCTATTTAATCATCTTGCAAATCTTATAATATTGTGTTAGTTTAAATGAAATGGTTAAACTTTCGAGATTAGAATTCGATTAGTGGTCCAGGTGGGACACGGAATTCGGGTTGCTTCTTTATTATGAAATTCAAGGCAAACGAATCATAATGTACCTTATCCAAGATGATGTTAGCTATAGTTGCCTCATTTAAGATGTAAGAAAGCAATCAGAGAACAGATTCTTTATGTCACTATTAGACGGAAATGAAGTATTATTCCAACTCTAGTTATAATACATTCTGAAATTATGTCCTCGAAACCCTTCACCAATGTTAAAAACACTGCATTTAAATTTAGTGACAAGTGATTTAGCGAGACAAAGCATTTGAATAATAAGTTCATCCATAATTTCATCTTACACGAAGGTCGTTCATTATTTATAAAAAAAAACTTCTACACTTTTTTTATGTATTAACTAGTACATGTTGCAATAAAGACAAATAGAACCAATTTGTGGTAGTTTACTGTTGACCGTTTGAGATAACTAAAATTACTTGCCGAGCTATAGACAGGGCTAAGCTAGATTGATGTCTATTGTCTACGTTATAAAACACGAGACAAAGATATCTCCAATAAAACCAGCATAACCAAAATAGCATTGTATGAATATAGCTTGAAGAACTGCCAGCCAATGTAGAAGAAACAATCTCGAAAGACAGCATAGTATAGTCAAGTGCAGTGAGTCGATCTTAGTCGTGTTAAGTGACTTTAAAGCAGCTACACTTAACCTGCGCTGCATGCAACCCGCCGGCCTTTGTGGTTGGTCCATCTGAAGTTCAAAATTTATTATAAACCATTTTAAATTTCGCGCCCATTAGAGAACGGGTGGCTCGGAACGGAAATGTGAGCCGAGCGCTATCAGCGATTTTGGCGTGAATCGGATCGCAGCCTATTATTAGTCATCTGTGGTTGCAAGAGCAAGACGGAACGCGCGGTGGGATCCACGAACCTGTGCGTGTCGCTTTGCTTGCCGGTCGTAACTTGTTTGAATATGTTTACATACCTACACTACGCTACGGTGGTAACAGATAGATAACAAATAATCAAAGCTAATCTCATCCAGTAATTGCAGGTAATTGTGTTCTTTAGAGTAAAGGCACTATTTTATTTTCAAAATAATGTCAGGAGTGACTTCTAAGTTTAAAATAAAAATATCTAGTGAAAGTAGATTGTTTCAAGATGAGTCGGAAATGGATTATTTTGTTGTGCCAAACAAAAACAATGCAGCCACTTGTTTGATATGTCGTGAAAATATTATATTGAAAAAATACAATATTTCGCGTCATTTTACCACAAAACATAAATCTTTCGACGAAACGTTTCCTCCTGGATCTTCCTTGAGAAATAAGAAATTGTATTTTTTTAAGAAAAACTACAAAGGACGGTACCAACATTTCGGAAGTAAACTGATCCATAATTTCAAATCTGCACTTTTCAACGAATTTCAAAAAAAGTTTTCAAGATCTAAGAAAAATAAAATAAAGTTTGTTACTTATTGAATATCCATGGCATTTAGAAACAACAATTATCTCAGAGTTGGCTTCAGTTTTAAATTATAATAATATATAATATATAAGTTGTTAGATGAATTCATCGATTTTAAAAATGACACCAATCTAGAAGTTCTCTTTAAAGAAAAAGGGCAAACAGGGAATATGTTTAATTTTGGAGTACTGTTCCCAAAAAATATAAAACCGTTCAAAGATGTGCCCAAATACTACTAACATTCTTTGAGTCTATATATGTATGCGAATCGTATCGTTTTAAAAATTAAATACACAAAGAACGTGTACAGAAACAAACTTATAGTTTGTCATCTGGATGATGTAATAAGGATAACATGTAGTGACAAGCCAGATTTTGAGAGAGTTTCAAAAAAGTGTTCACAGTATCAAAAATCGTATTAAAACATATAAAGATATTTGTTAAAACTTCTTTTTTTTAGTAATAAAGTAAAAACATCGTTAACTTGGAATTACGTTTTAATTAAGACCTAAATAATTTTAGCTTACGGCTCTCGACACCATGACTGAAACGTGTTTGTGGCCTCTTTAAAAATGGTTGAGTATGGCTACTTTAAAGGAAAGCTGACATTGAGCAATGAATGTTGATGTGCTCCAGTGATCACAATGATAATGAATATAGTTATAAAGAAACTGACTTAATAGTAGCATTTTATTAACTTGTAATACTAACAGTCGACTTTAATATATCAGGCCTTTTGTTACCTTTTAATAGTTTTTGAGCGCTTGTAGTTCATATCGTAGTAATTTATTGCTTTAAATTAGGTAAAGGTACCTATTTCAACTTTATACTTAAAAGGAGAATAAAGCATTTACATTAATTGAGAATTTCATCCCTTTTGAAGGTTTGGCTATTTTTATCAGAACCGTTATGGTTTCTACTCCTGAAATAGACGAAAGGTTTAGCTATTAGATCTTGATTTGTATTCTAAATTAATTAAATATATTATAGAAGTCGAAGGTACCTTATTGCGATGTAAAAAATATTCTGATGTATTTGGTTCCTAATTTCAAGTGTACAAAGCGCAAAGAAAAGAGGTTCACAGAAAAATATATGGTGTTCATTATCCTACAAGCAAAGTTATAATAATTTAAAAAATTCGAATAATAATTCGGCTCCGTGGCGCAGTCGCTTAGCAAGGAGTTGCTGCGCTGGGGCCGCGGGTTCGTATCCCGCACGGTACAAGTATTTGTATGGCCTACAAATAATTGTTTCGGGTCTGGATGTTTGTCCTTGTGATATTTGTGTTTGTAAACTGCCTCCACGATACAGGAGAAAATCCTAGTGTGGGAGTAACGGGTAAAACGCACAGTCGTGGACAACAAGCATCCAGATGGTAAGGATGGTATCGTGAATTTTGACGCAATGTGCGTTCGTGAAATTTGGCGGCTGGAATTTTTCCGAACAACTCCTCAGAGCGCTCCCCGTAGTAGATTCGACAGAAAATGCAATCGTCATCATGATTTTGCATTACATCCCTTCACAAGTCCACTGCTAAACATAGGCCTTCCCCAAGGAATGCCACGAAGTACGGTCCTGAGCCACCTGCATCCATCGACTTCCTGCATGTCCTACCAGGTCGTCACTCTATCTAGTGGGGGGACGCCCTACGCTTCTTCCGCCGGTACGAGACTACTCCAGAACCTTTTTTCCCCAACGGTTGTCCGTTTTTCGAGCTACACAGCCGGCCCATTGCCACTTCAGGTTACTAATCTTTTGGGCTATGACAGTAACTCTGGTTCTACTGCGGATATCCTCATTTCTAAATTTATCACACTGAGAAATCCCGAGCATAGCCCTCTCCATAGCTCGCTGAGCGAGCTTCCTCATACGGTCAACAGTGAAGGACCACTTTTCAGTTCCATTGGTCAGCACTGGAACAAGCACTGTTCGTACAATCTAGTTTTTAAGTTTTGAGGTATACCTGACGAAAAGATATGCCGTAATTTCCCAAAAGCTGCCCAGTCAAGTTGAATCCGTCGATTGACCGCTCGGTCAAAGTTGGACTTACCTAATCGGACTATTTTTCCCAGGTAAACGTACTCGTAAACAACTTCGAGCTTAGTGTTCCCAGCAACTACCGAGATAAGTGTGACAGGGACATTAAACGTGACCTTTGTTTTGTCCATGTTCATCTTAAGACCTATCCGTTAGGATAGACACTATTGAGGTCATTGAGCATAGTGCTTAGGTCCTCCAGCGATTCTGCCATAAAGACAATATCGTCCGTCGTCAAATTGGAGGTGAGTAATGTACTCGCTATTAACGTAAATACGCATTGGTATGACACTTATTAAATTGACTATGAAAACTAACACTATAAGAAATATAAGGTCTTGTAAGAACTGATAAAAACATTAAAATTCCAATCAATTGTTTATAAGGAATTTCTTGATCACAGTACTCTCAGTTATTGATATCTAATTAACATTCTCTTGGAAAACTAGCAACTTTGAAATAAACAATTTAAACTTTTGTAACAAAAATAATATAATAATAAATATAAGAAGCCCTAACAAAAATAATATTTATATAAAATTTAAATCGCGACTAGTTCTTAATTACACTGGAGTTCCTCAGGGAAGCGTCCTTGGGCCTTTTTGATTGTAGTTTATGTAAATGATTTACCGGATTCAACTCCATTTCCATGCATTTTATTGGCGGATGACATATCTTTGATCTTAAAAAATTATCATGGAAATAAACATTATTACGAAAATAACATTAAATGCGCTATAAATGATGTCATTTTATTATTATATGATAATAATTTAAAGGTCAATATAGCCAAAACCTGTTTTGTTCAATTTTATAGTAATAGTAGAAAGAAACTAGACCTTGACATAAGGTATAATAATGACAAAGTGCAAGAAAACGAACAGAACACATTTCTAGGTTTAAAACTATATAGTACTAGCTGACCAGGCAGACGTTGTTCTGCCCTTTCCGACCGACCATTTGCTTTCCCAAAAAAACTCCTGAAAATAGCAATAAAAAATTGAGGGTCACTTATCGGGCTAAAAACTATCCTGTCTCTCAAGTTGGACCAAACTGCACACAGTCTGCAAATTTTTTTTTAAATCGGTTCTATCTGTTAAATACTTACAGCAACACATGGTGGTTATACTACTAAATTGTAGCTTATATTAAACGTTTGTATTTTTAACATAGCGCCATCTATTAAATATTTACTCAATCCAGTCAACAGATATCGTCATCTGACAGAATCGTTTGGAGCTAACAGATAATTGTGATTGTCAAATAATAGAGAAATAATATTCAATAAAATAATATTGTATTGCGACTATAAATTTAGATGTAAGCTATCCTATCTTTTAAGTTGGACCAAACTGCACATTGACCAAAAATTTCATTGAAATCAGTTCAGTAGTTTAGGAGTCCATCGCGGACAAACAACGTGACACGTACTTTTTATATATAAAGATTTGTAATTGGATGGCTCATATTGACGAAATTTGTAATAAAATTGATAGGTTTGTATATGTTTTGAATAGGTTTAGAAGAACATCGTCACGCCAAACCGCACTTATTGCATGTCATGGCTATATTGCAACACGACAACACGAACAACGGATTGTTAATTTAGGGTAATAGCTCTTGTTAAAAAGAGCTTTTATAGGTCAAAAAAAAGTGTGTGAGAGCCTTAACTGGGGCCAAATGGAATAATTCGTGTAAACCCTTATTTAAGGATTTTAACAAAATAACTTTACCAGGCATGTACATATTTGAAGCAAGTGTTCATTTACGTAACACACGAAAATCAAATAGACTAGTTTTAGAACGTATACCTAAAACTGCCTTTTATCATAATGGCTGTTACGCGATGAGTGTAAAGATTTACAATAAACTTCTGGTAAGCATTAAAGAAGAGAAAGAAATTGGTAAAGTTAAAACCAAACTCAAAAGCTAGCTATTATTAAAATGTGTTTATGATGTAAAACAATTTTTAAATTAATAAAATCTTGTTGCCTAAATTTGACTTTGCTATATTATTTAAGACTTTATTTTTGTGTAATAATTTGTATACTCTTTTGACATTTTAATTTTTAATATTTATAATGATTGACATGATGATTGTAATTTTAATTTAATTTAATTTAATAATACATAATTAACTTCTTTGCTTGAAATTATCATTGTAATTTTAACTTTTTCAATTTATATTTATTTGGTTTAATTTAATCTATCAACATAAATTATTATTTTTATTTAAATTATAATTTTCGCATGCCAGATGTGGTAAACATGAGGACTATGTACAATATGCAACTGTGTGTCACCTCTGATGTACCATGTTTAAGCGAATAAATGATATTATTATTATTATTTATTATTTAACATGTTCTATACACTGTTCGTGGTCTAACGTAATATCATTTGATTATTTATCTATTTTAACTCTCATGCTTAAGCATTGTTTAAGTTGACCCAAATTCTTAAACTTATACTTAGAGCTTGATACAGAAATTAACTCATCAGTCTCTAGTTGATTATTGGAAGAAATATACAAATCGTAAACATACAATGCTATCTCAATTTTTACATCATTATTTATTTTTGTAAAAACATATGGCTCTATGAGACTCTTCTTGAAACCTAGCTCACACAAAAATTGATCTACTATTTCATACTGTGACGTCTCATAATTATTATAAATAAATAATAATTAAATTTAATATAAAGACATTTTAAAATGTCTTAAAAATTATATTTTAAACAAAAAAAAAACAAAAAAATATGTTATCTTAGTGTCGGTGGTAAGCGAGTTTGTGGTAGCAATATGACTTGCCCGTGGATATCGCACACCCCTACCGTTTGTAGGAGACGTCTTAGCATATAGGGTTATGATACGTTGGCTATCTTTCAGATTACGGTGAGTGCGTTTGATAGTACTATTAAGCGCAACAAGCATACTCAACTCCATGTTTTAGTGCAATATCACTATGATACGTGAATTTTTAATAACTCGCGTCTTAGTAGCGTGATACTAGGATATTTTTAATATAACAATTTTGTTGCCAAAGTCGAAAGGGATCATGTGGGTGTGTTGTGAGGGGGCGGTACCCGTATTATAGTTGCATTGATGCTTATTGCTACTCAAGCTCTGCTACACAAGACGCAATACCGCAAGTATTGCATCTTGTGATGGATTTGCGGAGATGCTGCGCCTGATTTAACGCATCTTGTGGTTCTGACTGATGGAGGTATGCGGGTGGTGATGTTTGCTGGGACTGTATGGGAGACCGTGGGATGGTGTCAGCCGACGATAGTCGTATTGATGCTTGCGTTTGGTGGTCGCTGCCAGTTTTGACCCTTGCCATCACTCAGACATCACTGAACAGTTGTCGTCCAGTCGTCATAATGCAGTCAATCTCATTTTTTGTCAAACCGTCGGGGCTCGACCAGGTCCACTTCCTGTGAGAACGCTTCTGGAAGAAAGAGTTTATCATAAAGAGTCCCTTTTTCTCCATGAAATCGGCTAGCTGCTGTCCCCTTGGGTTCCGTTGCCCTATTACAAATTTCCCTACCTTCAGCTCACCGTTTTCTCTTGTGCCTAGTTTTGCGTTGAAGTCTTCCATTAACATCGTACAGTGGGTTTTGGAGGAATGCATGGCTCTAGCGATATCCTCATACAATTTCTCCACCTCCTCATCGGGATATTCCGAGGTTGGTGTGTAAACCTGTATGATCTTCAGCGAATACCATTTGGCGATTCTGAGTATAAGGCACGCAACCCTCGTCGACACACTCTCAATCTTTACAACGTTGTTAACGAGAGACTTGCGGACGACAAATCCGATAGCCTTGGGACAGATGGTCGCCCTCCCGGTAATAGAACAAGTTGCCGAATTCGAGAATGTCATGTCCTTCTCTTCTCTTTCTCTTTTTTTGATTTCGGATAATACTTTAATATTCCAGCGCAACTTATCTATCTTTTCTTCCAGCTCCAGGATTTTTTCGTCAGTCCTCAGGGTGCGTACGTCATATGTTGCCTGGTCTGGTGGTCTTAGGTGGCAACCGAAACTCCTCCGGAGATTTCGACCACCCCCTGTCCCGTCGTTACTATGGTCGCCACCATAGCCAGGATTAGCGGGTCGGCTGGGAACTGGGGGCCATCTCTTTGTTACTTTCATGATGGGGGTATATTGCCATAGTTGCCACGCTTGGCGAGCGGGTTGGCAACTGCACTTTTATTTGTTGTTTTGCTGTTATCAGTAAGATGCTGCTGCCCATCTTCTGCCTCAGTTTCCCCTGTCGCCTCTTACACGGCAAGATATGGGGTAGGGGATATTCCTACCCACCACTACACGAACCATTAAACTATTATTTTTCTTAAATTATAAAGATATAAAAAGTGCCGTTTTTATGATTTGTAATATTTGATGCCGACAAAATTATTGGTGTAATTAAAGTACTGTACTTTAAACCAACTATAAAAATAACATTGTATTATTACTATTTATTTATTAAAATGCCATTCAACAGCGAGTAGGTTTAGCACCCTGAGGGCTTTCTCTCGTCTTGGATATCGAGAGCCTCGACGATTTTCCCGATTCCGTGATTCCGATACATGAATAGCGTAAATTTTCGTAGATAATATTAGTTTTTATATAATTAGGCAAGTAACAATATTAGCAGCTAAATAAGAACTTACTCTCACCGAAGTAGCTAACTTACTATAATTGTTTTTTTTTTTATAGGAGAGGGGGCAAACGAGCATGCGGCTCACCTGATGGTAAGTGACTACCGCCGCCTATGAACAACTGCAACACCAGGGAGGGAATTGTAGATGCGTTGCCGGCCTTTTGAAAAGGAGAACGCTCTTTTTTGAAGGTCCCTAAGTCGTAATGGTCCGGAAAAATCGCTGATGGTAATCGATTCCACAAGGAAATCGTGCGAGGAAGAAAACATCTTCTAAATCGCACAGTGGTGGACCGCCAATCATCCAGATGGTGTGGATGGTATCGGGAGTTCTGCCGCTATGTGCGTTCGTGAAATTTGGCGGCTGGGATTAATCCGAACAATTTCTCAGAGCACTCCCCATGGTAGATGCGAAAGAAAACGCAAAGGGATACAACATCTCTTCGCAGTGCCAATGAATCGAGCCGATCGGAAAGGGCTCGGTCGTCGACGATTCAAGCCACTCTGCGCTGGATGCGGTCAAGTGGAAGGAGCTGGCTTTGGGGAGCCCCTGCCCAGAGATGGGAACAGTATTCCATGTGAGGCCGAACCTGCGCCTTGTAAAGTTGCAGGCGGTGTGCCGGCATGAAATACTGTCCCGCTCTGCTGAGCACGCCCAGCTTTTTAGAGGCCAATTTGGCCTTCTCTTCCAAGTGACCACGAAACTGCACGTCACTCGATATGTCGACGCCGAGGATTCCGAAACTGGCTGAGGCAACCAGGGGAGTGCCTTGAAACTGAGGAGATACGATAAAGGGGTTCCTTTTAGCGGTAAACGCGCAAAACTTGTGTCTACTGAGGATTAAACTGGACTATATTTAGTCGCCCCCAG
>JAVANC010000003.1:17077764-17321038 GCA_033319125.1 Parnassius glacialis | reverse complement strand
AGATAAAAGAGTTCTATGAATTCTTTAAAATCTAAGGTCAGTTTCGTAAGTACGGCGGTAATAAAAATACTAAGAACACACCCGAACCAATTCGTAAATATTAACAATATATACCGACTGAAAACTAAATAGTTAACTGGCACGAAATAAAACAATATTAACGTTGAAACTAACAAGATGTTGTCATACTATTATTACTTTAAAGAAAAACCGCACTACCTTGCTCTGTTTTGTATTTAATATACCATGCGTAACAAATATGGCTAATATCTTCTTTATGAGACATTATATGGGAAGGCCTATGTTGAGCAGTTTTTTTTTATAGGAGAGGGGGCAAACGAGCATGCGGCTCACCTGATGGTAAGTGACTACCGCCGCCCATGAACAACTGCAACACCAGGGGAATCGCAGATGCGTTTCCGGCCTTTTAAAAAGGAGAAGGCTCTTTTCGTGAAGGTCCCTAAGTCGTATCGGTCCGGAAAAATCGCTGGTGGTAATCGATTCCACAAGGAAGTAGTGCGAGGGAGAAAACTTCTTCTGAATCGCACAGTGGTGGACCGCCAATCATCTAGATGACATGGATGGTATCGCAAGTTCTGTCGCGATGTGCGATGGTGAAATTGAGCGGCTGGAATTAGTCCGAACAATTCCTCAGAGCACTCCCCTTGGTAGATGCGATAAAATACGGAAAGAGATGCAACCTCTCTACGCAGTGCCAGTGAGTCAAGCCGATCGGAAAGAACTCGGTCGTTGACGATTCGAACCGCTCTGCACTGGATGCGGTCAAGTGAAAGGAGCTGGCACTGGGGGGCCCCTGCCCAGAGATGGGAACAGTATTCCATGTGAGGCTGAACCTGCGCCTTGTAAAGTTGCAAGCGGTATGCCCGCATGAAATACTGTCCCGCTCTGCTGAGCACGCCAAGCTTTTTAGAGGCCAATTTGGCCTTCTCTTCCAAGTGACCACGAAACTGAACGTCACACGATATGTCGACTCCGAGGATTCAAGAAAGGAGTCAAGAAGGGGAGTGCCTTGAAACTGAGAAAATACGACAAAGGGGTTCTTTTTAGCGGTAAACGCGCAAACTTGTGTCTTCTGGGGATTGAACTGGACTAGATTTAGTCGCCCCCAGTCTGAGACTTTGTTCAACAAAGTCTCGACTTCAGACACAAGTTTGTTCCGGTACTCGGCGACGTTTTCCCGAGAAATATTGGCACGGCCGGTGTATAAAGCATCACCAGTGCTGTCGTCTGAATAGCAATGAATGTTACTGGTTTGCAACATATCATTGATATGCAGAAGAAACAGCGTTGGTGATAGCACGCAGCCTTGTAGAACACCAGCAGTTGATTTTGAATGAGTAACATATTATATTGAAGTTTGCTTACTACAAAAGCACATTTGGTCTCAATAGGTACCCAGCTCAGCATAATTTTAGTACTGCTAGAGCACATCGCTAATCTTCCTTAAGTATCATTAAGTATTTAACAAAAAACATACAAAATAGCGTTTAGTATTAAGCAATGATAATAATACTTACTACTATATAATTTACCGTTTCAGATTGGTAATGGTTTACTGAAACTAGTTTACGTGACAGACAATTACTTACAAACTCTTGTAAAGAAGCTTTTAATTATGATAATTTTGTGGTCTAAGCTAGGATGTTTCAACGAAAATTAACTATTGTAGTTGAATACCTAATAAAACTTCATAAGAAGAACGTTTTTCATATTTTTGTCTATAGTAAGGGTGAAAATAAACATACAGATCACTAGAAGGTAGGTGGTGACTGAGGCATGAAACCTGTAGTTATCTACATTTATCCTATATTTAGATATTCCTATATTAATATTCAAAATGCAGATGATGCCTTGTCACCCCTGTAGACTAAGATTGAATACCTCGTAGCTATGATATTGGGTCTCCGGTTAAGGTCATTCATCATACGCAACACAACAGCTTCATATTGCTATAAGACGTGACTAAATATGCCATCTGATATTAAAGACTACAGGGTATTCCTATAAGTATTTTCATTTGAAGCCTTAATGCAACTTTAATATTGTGATTACAATGATACTTTGTGTATTTCGTAAATCTGCATAAACTCATGAGTAAATGTGGTTGTCAAGTTTGATGAAAATCAAAGTTTGACCAACTGACTGCAATGTCGCAGGTAAAATTTCTGAAAATCCACTCTTGATATGTGTTACTCCCAGAGAGATACGGGAACATTGTGCCAATAATACTACTGGAAGCCTACGTTCATTGTTTTGTGCGCATTAAATCTAATACCAGATGATTGGAAAAAGTAAGGGATGATCTCTGTCGTAACTGGTAATTTTACGATGGTACTGGTATTTTAAGGTGTAAATGCAAAGATAATCCCTTACTTTTGCCAATCATCCGGTATTAGATTCGAATTGGGAACGTCGCTCGCAAAAATTTTATTTTAGGAGTAAATAAGTTTTATGAATAATTAAAAAAAATCCCAAGTGTTACTCGTACATAACCATTAATATAGCACGCTAAAAATAATTTTAAATCGGAATAGTTACATATAAATACCGCTACCGTTACTACACGGTTTATTCATATAATATATGAATAATAATAAATAAACACTTATTATATTTTCATGAATTTACTTTGTCAATCGCAGAACTAATATAAGTGTGTACTTAAATATTTGAATATAATATATCGATTCTTGTAAGCCAAAGAAAAAAGGAGAGACAATAATACACTACAGAAAACACTTTCAATAAAGGAACATGGATTTGAAACATAAAATTTCCCAGACTGGTTGTGTTAGTGTTAGCTGACTGTCGCGTAAAAAAGGTTTGACAATAATACCCAATACTGAAAAATACTTCGCTATTACACATTGAATGTCTGTATCAGACAATTTCCTCTATTCGGACCTAAAATATTCATATCACTTCTTTACTTTACTGCTACCGTATACTTCTGCATTCGTAAAAAAAATACTTAAGGTATGGTTATTTCATTAAGGACAGTTGCATTTTTTTCCATTTTTATTCTTAAAACACTAAAGTTTTTTTCATTTCCAGTTGTCTCGTCCATTTTAGCTTAAATTTTATAAATTCGTTGTAGATTATAATAATAGTAGTATTATTATATCAGTCAGATTAGTAATATATAACTAGATAAATTTATCTCAAATGATAAATGTTAAACCCATTTTGTAAGATTTTATGCCTCCAAATGCATAGGTAATTTTGTAGTACCGAGACAGTTTTCAATTATAAGGATCTGTATCTGACATTGAGAACTCATCGAAACTTAACTAAGCGTTGTTTATTGAGTCTAATGCACTCATCGTGTGTTTTGTATAAACGTTAGCATGACACTAGGATTTACTCTTAAATCGTGGAGGCAGTTTACTAACTTAAATTTCAGAAGGGTAAACATCAAGACACGGAGAAGTTATTTTGAGGCCGTACAAATACTTGTTCGGTTTTTAAAATTTCAAGTTTCTAGTTTATCGGGAAGCTAGTTTAAAAAGAGGTAAAGCCCTAGTGAGGGATTCTATTTGTGTAGACACTCTGGCGGCCTCTCATCTCAGAGGTACCTCGTTTAGAGCCTGGGCGGCATCAGAGGCAGCTGAACTCAGTAAGTGGCGCAAATATGAGTCTCTGAGAGATGACTACATATTTGTGTCATTTGCTGTAGAGACTATCGGTCCGTGAGTTCCACGTGCGATGAAGTTTCTAAAGGAATGCAATCCGCGGCTGGTTGTTGCTGCTGGTGATAAGAGGACTGGTTCTTTTCTCGCTCAAACGCTGAGTATAGCCATTCAGCAGGAAAACGCAGCCAGCGTTCTTGCCCCGATACCGCGGGGAGTAGGACTATAATTAAGTTTCTAGTTTTAGTTTTTTTTTTTAATTATTAGAGTTTTTTACATTATATATAATAAAATATTGTACATGTTTAAAATGAATAACTAAATTCCACCCGGAACGACATACAAACAAGAAAGTGACTTAATATAAACGTGGTAAGATAAGGCGAATTAAAATATACAAAACGATATACACAACGACACACAATGATATTAATTGTCTTATATTCTTTAGGCCATTGTCAGTACTGTAAAATTCTAAAATATAGAGCGATATTACATCCTACTTAGTAAGTGTTAGTGTTGTTTAAGAAGTACTTCGCTGCAGCTGAATTTTTTCTGCTGCATAAATGAGTCAGCTAGCCCGGGGAATGACCAAGATCTTACAGAATATCAGCGTTAACTAGCTGCTATACAGCTATACAGCTGCTATATTTCATATGATATGTGTAGTGAACCTCAGGCGTTTTCACTGGTTTTTCGTCGTTTTAGTTTTCTGGGGTGATAGTGCATTTTCTATGTGCTATAGAATGCAGATGTTGATAACATCTGAACTGTGTGCTTGTTTGTCACTCATACTTTTATCTTACAGAATATCAGCGTTAACTAGCTGCTATACAGCTATACAGCTGCTATATTTCATATGATATGTGTAGCTCAGGCGTTTTCACTGGTTTTTCGTCGTTTTAGTTTTCTGGGGTGATAGTGCATTTTCTATGTGCTATAGAATGCAGATGTTGATCACATCTGAACTGTGTGCTTGTTTGTCACTCATACTTTTATAACATGAAAGTTTTTGTAAAGTTATTTAAATTCGATTTAAACAACGTGGAATAAATTAAATTAAAAATAATTGGAAAGAATAGCGCAAAGGTTGAGGTCAAATTGTTAACACATTTGCCGATATTATAAAGTATAGATAATATATAGAATCACATCGTTATCCGCCCTAAGTTTAGTAACTTAGGGCGGATAACGATGTGATTCTATGGATTAAAGACATTATGATGTTATCTCCGTTTAAATTTTTGAAGATGAGAATGAAAAGTTATTCATGTCTTTTTGGCACCATTATTTTATTTAAGTATCACATCTTATATTCGCTGAATTCAATTTACAGTCATAAAACGACCACGGAAAGCCGTAAAACTCAATAAAATGAAAAAAAAATCAAAATTTTATACCATATAATAGAATGGAAATAATTTTACGACAAAATAAAGTTGATATTGCTTTATAAAAACCTACTCCTCAACATCATCAGCCATTAAGTTATCTTGATGATTCCATAGCGCAGCGGCTACGGTTTGGTTGAAGCGCTACAGGGCCGCGGGTTCGAATACCGCAGGAAACAAGTGTTTGTATGACCAACAAATAATTTTTTCGGTTTGGTTGTATGTATACTGCCCCCACAATGCATGAGAAATGTATTGTAATGTTGTAACAGGGGTAACATTTTTTTCTAAAATAAAAAATAAATACAGATAATGGGATGGACACATGGATATACGATCACAGTACCATAGGACTCACACGTTAGACGCTGCTTTCCATCCCTGATATTAGTTTGTATGTTTCGACCAACTATTAGATGGCTACATCGCTATCTATCAGAGACGACAAGATCGTCTGGAACTTTCATCAAGCCGCCTCATTTGTAACCGGGATGCGATATCTTCTCCTCTCCACTATAAAATATTTCGCATATTTTACATGGTTTGACACAATTTTATTGTAAAATTCTTTACTTTTTAATCGAATTGAAATAAACAGTAGATTCTGTATTCAAGCTACGGCTAAGCAGAATGATTTTTTTTGTTAAATACTTTAGTTGTGGTCCCATATACCATTGAACAAAAATGTACATAGGGCGGTTTACGTGCTTTCCGAGGCACTGGGTAAAAACATCGTCAAGTTACTTGCTCCATACTGCTTCTTAGAATTTCTAGACCGAAAAACCCTATGATTGTTTCTGACATGATGAATAGTTGTGCTTCCAACACTAGTACTAATATTTATGCAGGCGTCGTAAAGTATACCCTACATGCGCAACTATGAATATATATATATAAAGATGATGAGATATTATGTTTAAACAAAATCCGACGACCAGCTTAGGAATTACGTCAGAAAATATAACACACCTTTTACGCTTCATCGTAGTCGAATTAATAAGTCAGCAGTTTCAGTTATTTTTATTGCTTTTTGTAGAATTGAAGTGACAAGCAAACTAACACTCCACCTGATCGTTTTGTAATGAATAATACAAAAATAAGATGTATCAAGATTAAAATAAGTATTTTTAAGCTGAAGTGATAAGTAAACTAACAGGCTACCTGATGATAGTGGCTACTGCAGCCCTTAATGCATGAGATGGACACGTGAAACAATCTCTTGACAAAGAAGGCTACAGATGTGTTGTCTTCACTGAGAACTAAGAGGTAATGCTTCTCAGCCTGCAGTTATAGTGGCTTTCTCGCCCTTTCAGTCTGAAATACATCAGCGGACGCACTGCTGTTTGGTAGCAGGAATAGGTAAAAGAGAGTGGTAGGTAAGTAGGTAAGGTAGTCGTACCACCCGCGAAAAATAACAACAACAAATTTGCCTAGGTATCGTTCCACGTAAGGATAGTTACTTGAAAAACTTAAGTAATTTTGGAAGTGAAAACTTCTTTAGCGGCGTTCTGCACTTTTTTGTAATGGGTAAAAAATGTTAAACTCACGTCAGGTCACGTGTCCTGATCGTAAATTCATAAGACGGACGGAGAGTAGACAGCCGGCGCCACAGAGTACCTTTATATTGGTCGGCGCGGCGTAGGAGAGGAAGTAAGTTAGGTTTAATTAATTTTCATTTATTAATTAATATCATTTTATTATTAAGATTAGGTGTCGATCGAGTCTACTGTACTGCTTGACGAAATTATTAATATAGATTCATATGTACTTACACATTATAGATGTAATATTTGTAATATGTTTATACTTTATAGCATTAACCTATATTTTCATTACCAAACAAATAATTTCGAATGAAAATAAATAAAATAAGATAATAATAAATAATCTCCGCCATTCCAAAACATCAAAAATGCACAACGTTAATATTCAAGTTTTCACTTCTGCCGGTACTCCCGGAGTGCAACCCGTCGTTTTTTTCTGTAATGTATAATGTAGGTATAAAATATATGTTTCAGTAGAGCACCAACAAAAATTTTAATAAATCTGCTTTTAAAAATGAACAGACTATGATAAATACGTCGATTGGCTTTATATTCGAAAACTTATATTGGTAATAAATTATTGCTGTGAAGTTCTCCTATATTTTACCAGCCTCGGTTTACATAAAGATCCAAAGTTTTATTTACAATTTCATTTTAAGTTACAGCTTGTTTTATGATAAATATTTACCGCCATAATTTCAAAAGTTCATAATAAATATTAATCGTTCTGGAATATTAGCGTACAGCCTTTTGATAGTCCACCGCTAAATATTGACCTTCCTAATCTATGTCAATAATTGCCGTAGTTGCCTCGCTTGGCAGGCGGTTTGTGAAATTTTTTTTGTATAATTTTGTGTTTATCAGGAAGATGCTATTGCCAATCTATTTGCATGTTTCCCTCTGTCGCTTCTTACGACACCCATGGGACGATTTCGGGTAGTAGATATTGTTACACCGCCACTGCACGGTAGTCCACTAATTTATACATTTATATTTTATCATACTAGAATATTCCCTATATATTTCAGAATTTCGGAAGTAATTCCGCATTTGATGTCTTCTCTATAATCTCCCGTCGGTGTCGTAAGCGGCGAGAGGGGGAAATGAAATCAGGATATGGGCAGCAGCATCTTCATGATAACAGTTTAATAATACAGAACTGCGGTTGCATCCCGCCTGCAAAGTGTTTATCGCTTTTTAGGTTTTCCATTTTTCATTTGGTAATAATATAAGCAAAGAAAAATTACAACGAAACAACGTCCTATAGCTCGGCAGAGCAATCACTTTATATTAGCCTAAAAATGGGATTATTTCCAACGAACTTAATGAGCTGATAACCACGTCTGCCAAAACAACGCTTCAGTGATGCAAGAAACCAATATCTGGTATTCTTTATCTGTTTGTATAGTAACTCTGGCTGCCTCCTTGGTCTAGTGGTCATAAACGCGGTTACTGATCATGAGATCTCGGGTTCGAGTCCCGGGTCTGACCAAATTCAGTTATTGGGTTTTTTTGTCAAGAAATTCTGAGTAAAAGCCTAGAGGATATATATCCTGCACTGTTGAAGCTGATCGCTGTGACCGGGATTCCGTCTCGAGAACATTATTTTTAACCGTCCTCACAGCGTCCGTGGTAACTTTATACCTTTTCTGCTCTGAATATTTCCGTGTCTCTCTTAGCCCACGTTTGATCTTATCTAACAATAGTTCATTGTCTATCGGTAGGTCTGGATAAGTACCTAGGAAGAACCTGGATATATCTATAAATTAGTTGGATTTATTTTAATTTGCATATTTAGTATTCATTGAAAAACCGCAGTAATTCCATTAAGAACTTGATTATTATATTTTATCTAACAATACTTACATAAGAGTTTTTAGAGCTAGAAAACATAGAACAGACCCGACCTAAGCCCTAATGATTTCTATACTTTCCCTAAAATAAAGAATAAATTGCGTGAACAGAGATTTTCATCACCTGAAGAAGCTGTGGAAGCCTACAAAACGGCCATTTTGGAGACCCCAACTTCCGAATGGAATGGTTTCTTCAATGATTGGTTCCATCGTATGGAAAAATGTGTCAAATTTCGCGGAGAATACTTCGAAAAGCAATAAATACATTTTTAAATAGTAATGGTGTGTCACTTCCTAGATTCCCGAAATTTTCAGTGCCGCTATCGTACTACCCAATGACACACTAGATGACAATTTTTGGGGCAAACTGCCGTCATTTTCTTTATAATAGCTGCTTATTTAAATCTGGGAAATATTTTATGGTATCGAAACGACCAAGAAAAAAAATAAAACCCAGCATAAAGATTTGTTTAAGCCTAAAGCTACTTCAGTATTATGTATATTATACCTTTATAACATTTTATGTGGTTGTGTTTTATTAATGTTATGTTATGACACAATATAAGTATATATTTTACATGTATATGTCTTTCTATAACTACAGAAAGAATAAATAATAGCTATAACTTACTTCTAACGAACTCTAAATACTAATACTATCTACCAGATAGATACTATATATTATACTAGGTTTTAGAGTTCGTTGTCTAGTTCTTAATTTGTATAATTTCATACTAATCTGCATTACCTAAATAAATTAATGCACCATTTTTTATGACAATAAAAGTACTTTTTAAAACTTCATATTTGCTATTTAATATTCAGTTAATTTTAATATAAGGATTGAAATAATATTGAATAATTTTGTTAACTCTGCTTAAATGTAGTAAGGTTTTTCTTTAAAGAAGATAATTTATTTTTGTATTAAAAATGGGCTCACCACTGTAACAAGGCGAAACTTAATGAAACACATTCGATTTATTCCTTATAACCAATATATTACAATAGCAATATTTGTGTTACCGTATCTCACGGGAATACTGGGAAATAAACAATAAAAATATGAATATCACAATAACCTAGAAACAAACTAAAAGCAAATTTCTAATAGTTTTTACCGTTATTATAAGTTAAAACAGTTTACTGATCAATAAATAAGAGTATTAAAGAAAGTTGTAGGTACATTTAGCATTTATATATATAGTTCCTTCTTTATACGCATTTTTTCATTATACATTGGCCAATTCACGAATATCAAAAGTACATTTATTTCAGATAGTACGATTCCCGTTACATTTTCATAAAATATTTAGGACGTTTACTATAATAAATTGGTATATTTTTATGTGTAATAAAATAAGATACGAAAAGTTTCTAGTGGGCCCAAAAACGATTGTCCGTTTGTATAAACAATTTTATAATAATGTACGGTAAATTTTAATCTAATCATAACAGATAAGTTACTAGAAAATACATTTTCCCCAATTTTATCGGTGTTTGGTTTACAGTATATTATTGCCGGTTTAATGCTAGCTATGTTTCCATTTGACAATAACGTATTGCGGGAACGCTTCAACAGTCACGGCGAGAAAATAACGCATTCAGGACACCTGCCACTTGTAATGTAATTCACTCTAAGAGAATTAATGTGCAACATAAAAAAAACAACATTTGATTGTGTGCTATTCCGCTTTTGTATACGTTCTTTGTTATGCTTAAGCTGTAAAACAAAGGTTTGGTTTTATTTATTTTGTAACTAAATTTCTATATTACACAGAAAATTTGAGATACATTTTTAAAGCGTATTCAAATTTGATATTTAAACATCATTTTATTATGAGTTAGAGCCACGCTGTGGGTCTAATGTAACTTCAGTATGCTAATCGACTTGACTAGGTGTCATCGGCATTTTCCAAGGATAAATGTAAATTTGATCGTTCTTGCTCCAATTGAGAAAGAAGCGTGACAAAATAGAACTAGTTTAGGTTGGTGGTTGGAATGTCTTGGGTCCCTAAATTAAGGCATAAATAAAAGTAGCGGTAGCGGTAGTACTTGTAGCGGTAATTCATATTTGTTGTTTTCTTTTTCCCTTATGAAGTTAGTAAAATAACTACATCACCAACAATGAGAATATTATATGTATCATATAACTTAACTCAACATCGAGTGGATCATACAAAGGTTCTTAATTGCTATTTGCCTGACATCACACTCTCTCTGGAGCATAATTTTGCTCGAGTTCTGATCGAAGAATCACAAGTGTATGCTCGATGTTAAGTGACAACTTTCATCTTTCACATTCAGGGTCTAAAGTTGCTCTACAAGAGCCGACATATATACAAAACCCATTAAATTTACAACAAAAATACAATTACGTCCAAAATAAGATGGATAATGAGTATGTTGCCACAAAACACTGCTGATTTTTTTATAGAAATAAAGGTAACAAACGAACAAAGAGTCCATTTGATAGTCAGTGTATGTTGTTACCCAAATGCTTATATGTATATATCATCTTTTTATTTATTTATTCATTTTATAGAATAAGGGTAACAAACGAGCAAATAGGCCATCAGATTGTAAGTGGAAGCTGTGGCCCATAGACATCTACTTGATTAAGAATCGAAATGCAGATGCGCTGTCAGCCATGAGCCTAGTTTCCAGTAAAAAGGGTCTACGGTTAACTACACTAACGATACGAAATACAGCTGCATTGAGGTGCTATTTTACGCCGGTATTCTGTGAGATCGTGGTCCTTCCACGGTCAAGCCGAGCCATTCGTGTTACAACCATAATACAGCAGCAGCATAGATCTACCACGTACTACATGGTCTTGACTAAGAATTAAAATGCCGATGCGTTGCCTCCCTTGAGAATTACATTGAAATGATGTGGAAGAACCACGCCTGTAAAGAATACCAGAGCAAAATATCTGCATAATGCGGCTTTGCTTTAATAATATAAAAAATAATAGACAACGGGTCTCCGTTGCCTATTACTTTTTATTATATTGCTTTTACTGACAATAAGCCGAACTATCCTAGTCTCTAGTAATGAAAACACATCCGCACCATATTTTTTTAAATGAGAGTTAATGATGGTGTCCATGTGACACAGCGTCTTTTGCCATTGTTGCCACGCTTGGAAAACGGGTTAGAAAGCATAACTTTTATTATTTTGTGTTGAGGTGTGATAGACATTTTATGTTACTCTTCATAATTGATGAGGCATCTGGTAGCTTTCTTAATTTTAAGTTGGTTGCAGGTGTTCATAGGCTGCAATAGCCACTTATCATCAAGTGTTCACTTGGCTTGTTGGTTAATTTAATGTCATAATATAAGAGCCAGGTGAATATAATTATTATCTCATTCGAACCACTACACCATAATTAGGGCTTATTTTCTGGCTAAGACCTGGTATGTGTTTGTTAACTCATACCAGCTCTTTGCCAGAAAAGGACTCCAGCCACTCTACGTATTCCAGTCATTAAGGAGGAGTGCATTCAGTTTTTGTTAATTTTGAATATTTTTATCCTCTATTCACTAATACATATAATGTTTATCGTCTACTGCGTATAATATATTAATTTTCTTGCAAGAGTACACAATAAATAACTAAGTATAGGATAAATTTACTATTTTAAAATGCAAAGTATTATAATTATCAGGAACAGTCAATAAACTTTCATGAAACTTGACAACCACGCTCTCACAGAATACCAGCGTAAAATAGCAGCTTAACACTGCTGTGTTTCGTATGGTGAGTGTAGAGAATCGGAGACCCTTTTTACTGGAAAAGAGGCATTCCATCTTAGTCCTCACTGGTGACAACGCATCTGCATTTTGAGTCTTTATTGAGGATAGATGTAGATGTCTATTGCGGTTTTTAATTTTTAGCCCCAGAGCTCTCAGAAAAATAATTTTATTATTTTCATTTAAATATGGCACTGCTTGGTACTAGATTCTGAAATGTCTTATGTCTATATATATTATTAAAAATGGTTTGTGAATAAATGTTGAGCTTACATTGCATGAAATTCTCCGGTGTTTTGAACCTTGTGAGAGTCTCAATCTGTGATGGTCGTCAAACCATGCTTGAAAGGAAACCCCACGTTTCACTCTCCCTTTATAATACTATGTTCAGTGTAGTCGTATTATCTGTTAGTTTATGGCTGACGTGATCTACCAATGAGAAATACATAATTACTAGCAGTAGCATCGGTCTATTTACCAGTAAATATACTGTTATATTTGAAACGTATGGAAACTCAGGATTTATTTGCTGGGAGTTATATTATTACATATTATCAGAGGCATATAACTAGCATCATCATAATCATCACCGAAACGGCCTACCAAAAGCTTACTTCTAAACATAGGCCTCCCCATTTTTTATATTTTAAACAGTGGTAGAGCCACGTGGCAGATTTTGCTGTCGCACGGATGGGCCGGCTCGAACCGGGGTGGTACCACGACCTCACAGAATACCAGCGTGAAGTAGAGGTTTATCTCTGCGTTTCGCTTGGTGAGTGCAGGTGGCCGGAGGCCCTTTTTACTGGAAATGAGGCATTCCATCTTAGTCCTCACGGGTGACAACGCATCTGCATTTTGATTTGTAATAGAGGATAGATGTAGATGTCTATGGGCCGCAGCAACCACTTACCATCTGGTGGACTGTGTGCTCGTTTGTCACCCATATCCTGTAAAAAAAAATATTGCCTCACCCCTTTTCCCCTTTTGGCATAAGTGCCATCGCAGTATTTTAATTATTTTGAGTTATAATCAGAAAGATGTTGCTACCCAACTCCTATTTCAGTTTCCATCTGTTACCTTTTATGACACCCACGCACATATTAGGTTCCGTAAATATGACATTATCTGAATCAAAGTTACTTTTATTATTACCATAAATAGTAAAAAAGCCGTTTTTAACTATAAATTACTCTGTGATTAAAATAAATTCAACACTATTATTTCGTTTTCTATAGGTATAAAAGTGATCAATTAAATTAATTATTTTTATAACGCTGAATTTACTAACACTGAAATGAACTTTTTATTATATTATCCTGTGAACATTTAGAGTAAGCACTACCTAAATAAAATGTAATATTTTAACACAAACATTCTAATGCATATGTGCTCTGCGTAAAGTGGCAAACTGCAACTAACCTAAATGTCCCATTATTTGTATTTAAATGTATTACTTATTTACTCTTTTATTAAATAAAAATATTGCGTAGGTATATGGATGTTGAGGAAGCGAGAGAGGTCTGTCAGGATCGTGCCAAATGGAAGTCCATAGTCTCTGCCTACCCCTCTGGGTGACAGGCGTGAGTGTTTATGTATGTATTATGTATCTTTTATTAAAGAAGTACTGAGACTAAACCAGTGATTACTCTTTAGAGATAAATACGATTGCATAAATACTTCAAAACTAAAAAGTAAACGTTAGCTATACTTAATGTAACATTTTACCAATAAAAGTATATTGTGAAGTACATAATATGATAGAAGGAAAACTGTGGCTAAATAAAATGTTACACTATACCAATAAAATTGACTAAGCGCAATACCTTTATCTTAACCTGCAGCCGTGATTATCCAAATAGTCACACTTTTCCGTCAAACTTCCGTCATCACTCTTCATCGAACAATTCACAATGAGTTTAAGCACGATATTGCATTTAGCAAGCAAATACTAAAAGTGGAATTTTTATGAAAGTGTCAAATTCATCATATAGTTCACGTAATTTTAAGATCGATGTTATTAATAACTCAATTCTTGAAAAGTTTCGTATAGTAACGGTTTGTCTTTAAAGGTTCGAAGTTATACCATTTTAATTAAGATTGGTTAAGTTGGTTAACAGGTGGGCTAAAGTAGCCATTTTCCATCATATGCACTGTTTAATGTTTTATAAAGAAATAACGCTGGATGCAGCATATTAACGAATTTTTTTTGACTTCTTTTTTAAATTTGCTGTAAAATGTAGTAATTAGTGAGTAGAGAGGCAGTCTACTCGGAATAATAAGGTATGATATATGATATATGTACACTAAGATAATTGTTGTAGAACACCTTATATTTATCTTTATGGAGATTTGATTTGGGCACTGAATCCCGACGTAACATAGAAAAAACAACTTGTCGTATCGCCACCAAATTTTCTTTACCAATATTGTTTTTAAATAAATATCCCTCATTAATTTTTTTCGTACTGCACTTAATTTCGCAATAACTTCGCGATTTTCTTTGTTTTATAGATCTTTTTTAACAAGTTTTGCACGACATCAAGCTTCGTATGCTTGCTGTACTACCAAATTTTATGAGGTGTCACAGAAAATATTTGACACATAATGAAGCAAGCTTCCTAAAGTTTTACCATCCCTTAACTATAATATCAATTTAAAAATGCAGGAGCATATAAGCTTAGTTTTGAATGTGGTTTCTTGCACATAGGATAAAGTAAAATAATAATAATTACCCAATTTTCTCTCTGCTAATGCAGCGGTGAAGTGTTTCGGATATTGGATTCAATTGGATAGGTTTGGTACTCATATTCTGTACTCGAATAGCTATCGTAGCCCTACTGTACAAGCACTTCAGCTCTTGGATATTTCCCCAGTTAACTTGGAATCGCTGAAGGGACTGTAGCAATGCCCATATTTTGACAAAATCAAAGTTTTTATCATAGTCCACATACGCAAGGCAAAGTGGCACATTGTACTCTTTGGTTTTTTGTACAATTTGCTGAAAGGTATATGTGGTGTATGGTATTAAATCTTTTTCGATTCGCATGACTCTCAAAAACAGCACGTAGACGTGGCTCAGAAGGGAAGTCGGTCAGTAGTTCTTCAACAGAGCATCGTGTCGTTTTTAGAAGCACAAAAATACCGCACTTCTGCTCTATGACTCCGGAGTAGTGCTACTATAGAAGACGGAATTAAGGAGCTTCTGAAGAACTTCAAGTAATGGTTTTCCACCCACTTTCAGAAGCTCCACACGTAATTACATCTTTGCCCCAGGCCCTGCCGCTTTTAAGGTGCTAAAGAGTCATGCTTATCTCCCTCAGACCGATGTCAGGGGTATTATCAAAAAAAAAATCAAAAAAATCTTTATTTTCAGACCAGTAATACTTAAAATTAAATACATTATTGGAACACTCCTTTTAAGTTAGGAAACTTGTGTTAGGAGGCTCCGCTCTTCCCGTCCTTCATTTATATAAATTAGTGTAGATCTTGGGTTACACATAGATTTTTAACTTATACTGAAACTTATATAGTATTTTTACAATAAAATAACCGTAAGTGTTAGTTTTGTAATTGTGTAGTGTATGTGTGTGTGGTGTGTGTAATATTTAGTAAATTGTTTATTATGAGTAACAAGTTAAGTATTTTTTTCTAAAAGTGTTTCGTTTCGTTGTAATTTAAAGTTTTCAACCATACTATTGTTTTCTTTTTAACTTCTATGCTATGCAATGAATATATGTTTAAGATTTTATTTATTTTATTATATAAGTATACTTCCCTTTTCTCATATTGTACTGAAGCTGAAATGTCGTTTTACAGCGATCGGTATATAGAACTAAGTCGTTTCGTCTTTTTTTGTCTTGTCATGTTCGTACCTGGTAGATTTATGAATTTTAAGCAATAAGAACAAAATATATAACTTTAGAACTGGCAAGACACCAGACAAATTCTAAAGGTCAGTAGTGGAGAATCGGTATGGTTTGAAATAGCAGACCTTAAGCAGGGCTCTTTGAGCTCGCTCAACCTCAAGGAATCTTGTTTTTAAAGCTCCTCCCCATACAAGGATACAATAAGTAAGAACAGGTTGAGCCAGTGCTGAATATACTATGTTTAGTAATTCGGGGGTTGTTACATGTCTTAATTTTTTGAAAATCCACATTAATTTTCTTATGCGGCCAGTTATAAATTCAATATGGTTATACCAAGACAGTCTTTGGTCAATAACAACACCTAAATATTTTGTTTTGTCTACTCTATTAATAACAGCATAGTCACAATTAAAAAGTAGGCTGTCTTGGCAAGTGTGTATTTTACTGCTGAAGTTGGCTGGTGGTTGAGTGTAATTGCACATAGCGAAACAAATGTAATTTGTTTTATGCGTATTCAATGAGAGTAGTATGTTATTTAACCAGGCTGCTATAGTTTTAAGTCCCAATTCCCGAAAGTTTGCACATTACAGTATTATCGGAGTAGTGTCGGATAAGACTTGCTCTTGGATTGTTTATCACACATGCGAGTGGCTTCAAAGATGACATATACTGCTGCTCGTAAAACCCCACAAATTCACCCAAACTTTAAGGTTTCCCGGAAACGGTTCCACCACATTCTGTCTTTAGCTTCGACAGTTGGCTCTTCCTGGCACACAGATCTATGAAAACGACTTTGGACCCTTGGTTGCGCTCGGTCGCTGCTTCAATATGAGCTATATTAAAGTTGCGTAAGTCCCGCCGTATGCATTTGGAGATCTGTCTCTTCAATTGCCTGTATGCTGTCATATTTGCTAAAGACTGCCGCTTCATTTCCCGTCTAATAGCCATGAGATTAAGTGTGTGATCGTTCAGTTTTTGGATCCTTCTGCGATGTGTCTTGCAGAACATAGCTCAGACTACATCATGGGCAGTTTCCAGGAGCTTTTCATTGCTACCGTCTACTGTATTGAAGTATTCTAGGCACAGAAAACGATTTTGTATCACGAGCTGAAAGTTTTCGGGGCTTTGGATTAAAGCGCCTGCATGTATTACCTACACAAAAAGAGAATATTATGCAATTTATATTCCAAGTAGGAATTTTGCTTATATGCTGGACATGCGTGGATTTATAATTTGATCAAAACCCTTAGTTTGCTTGTACATTTGAAGAATTTCAACAACATAAACAATCACTTTCAAAAATATCATGTATTTCCTACACAGTAAGATTCAATTTAGAAATCTCTATTTCTGAAAACATTGCTTACTATAAAGATAAGCTGACGCGCATTGTCACACAGCTTTCGGTATTGTTTGCAATATTAACAACTAAGGTTTCCTGAGCGATTGTTTATATGCCAAGTTTATTATGAGACTTCGTACCTTAATTCGACTGCTGGTTTTATTTTGAATAAAAAGCTGTGTAAAACAAAAATATTTCATTATTGGGAATTTAATGTAATTATAAAATAATATTTAAGATAATATTCGTTACTAATAAATTGAAAGCAGCTTTATATTTTTCACTCCCTGATATACAGATTTCGCTTCAGAAATTAATTAATAAACTTGAGGTGATACTATAATAGCACAAGTTTCAAACTTAGGTCTTTGTCTCCACAAACTTTTGTGCATTTAACGAGCAAACTTCGTCGTGCATAGGAAATAAATAAAATAAATGTTACTGCGAGTAGAATTTTGAGTGTTGATTATGTAATAAGAATAGTAATTTATAAATAATAATAAGTCATTCCTCGAGGGAAGCCTATGCTCAGCAGTAAACTTGTGACGGGCTGTTATGATGACGATGATAGCTAACGTAAGACGCGCGTCAACTCAAGCGCGCGCGTTACAACCTCACGAATAAGCCCCCTTGTAATGGCCGCGCAGTTTAGGTATATTTTCGAGTCTAAAGCGCAGAGTGAGACAGGCCTGCTTCTACTAAGATTGTCCTTTATTTATGAGCAAACTTCTTACTGCTCATTGAATATAGTAACAGCGTTTAAATTTTTATATAGAAAATAATGTAATTCTAAATATGTGATAAAAATATCACATATTTAGAATTACAAATAGTATCAGGGTGAGAGATTGTATTTAAAAAGTGAAAGTTATAATTACTATATGAGTGTTCGATGGTCCTTCATTATAACAATATGAGAATATAAAAATTTTGAATCTGCAATAGAGAAGTTGCATTTATTTTTTTGCCACAAATTTATATAAAAATGAAAGAATAATTAATTTACAGTAGCTTTTTAGAAGTAGCGGTTTTAGAGCCTTGTGGAATATTTAGAGAAGATGGTAAGAGACCCGACGGTATGACATTGGTCCCTTCGGAAAGAGTTAGAGCCCTAATGTTAGATGCTACTTGTTTAGACACTTTGGCGGTCTCTTACATCAGGGGACTTTCTTTAGAGCCGGGGCAGCATCAGAGGCAGCTGAATATGAGTCTCTGAGAGATGACTAAATATTTGTGCTATTTGCCGTAGAGACTATCAGTCCGTGGGGTCCACGTGCGGTGAAGTTCCTAAAGGAACTCTATCCGCGACTAGTTGTTGCTGCTGGTGATAAGAGGGCTGGTTCTTTTCTCTCTCAAAGGCTAAGTTGGTCTAGCCATTCAGCGGGGAAACGCTGCCAGCGTTCTTTGCACGATACCGAGGGAGTAGGACTGTATGATAATTAAGTTACTAGTTTTAGTTTTTTTTTTTAAATTATAATTTTTAATATTATATATAATTAAATATAGTACATTATGTTATGTAAATAAATGTAATAAATTTAAAGTATATTTATATATTTTTAACAATTTCATTTTTTCGTAATTATTAACAAAACATAGTTACACCAAGTTTGAATGAAAAAACCACTTGTGCTTGGTTCTGACGTCATTATCTAATGACGGATATTCGTTGAGCCTGTGAGCCAATCGCAATCATGCTATACTTTTGTATTTGCTGTATTCGGATCACCATTTGTCATAACAAAACAAATATCTATAACCCGTATTGAACAATGACATTTTTTTAAATTTGACAACGTAGATATGAGTGTTTTATCATTTTACCATGCGGTGGCGCTACTAAAGTGATATAATCATAACACTGCCGTTTGAATTTACATTTTAGAAAAACCATTTTAATTATAAAACTACAAGTAAAAGTAATTGTTATTTTTTTAACTTTTCTAAATATTTTTTAGTAAACTTAAAAAAAATGAAAGAACATGTGGACGCGGCGGTAAATTGAGTTCTTCGATAAAGCTTTGTGGACTGTATTTGGTACATACAACGAGCAGAGTAAGGAAAATGGATGAAAGTGGAATGCACGCACTAACCTTGTGAAGGGCTGCCTCGCCTTCTTCCCGACGCGTCAGCTAACTGCAGGTCACCACGTGGCCGGCGCATGCACTTCTATATCAGTTCTAGATATCACACTCCTTTACTCTCGACTTATTGTAATCACGGAAAGCGCGTCACATTTGTGAAATTACAAGGACACAATGTCCGGTGATAATTAATATTAAAGCGGGTAATCGAAAGACGCAATATCCTCGTGCGGTGTGGTCGCGGGTATTGTTCGATTGTAACTGGATTGCCGTTGCGTGACGCTGTGTCGCCCTCAACGGCTATGCATTCGTAAATGAAAGGAGAAGAGAAGGGAGGGGTCAAAGTTTATGTACCAAGTACTCTATTAGATTTATAAATTAGATTGTTAACTGGTGTTACCATTTCCTCCCGCCCTTAAAGGGTCACCTTTAAAAGAAAATCGTAAGATAAAGAAAAAAAAGAAAAACCGTTTTGCGTTATAGAGTGAGTATTTATAGTAAGGAAATAGAGCGGTATGTAGATTCAGAGAGTGCGCTCAATGCGCTTAATATTTGATTAACTAAGCTTGATTGGCAAGCGAGAAAATGCGTACATAGATTAAATATAGCGGTTTAATATTTTATAAAATGATATATAAACTTAATTACTAATTTAAAAAAGTAATTATAATTTAGATAGTCGTGGTTTATTGTTTTGGGAGAGGACAAATACAAACAACCGGACGGAGGTAGGTTCCCTTAGAAGTTCTCACTGTTACTACTCGAAATATACAATCTTTCGAAGGATGAACATGAAGGATCAACAATAGCTAATGGCCAAGCAAGGGGCGGTACGTTATCGTTAATTACAACTACAACCGTGCCTGGTGCGATAGGCGTAGACGGAGTGTTCCACTTCTGACGAACTTGTAATCCATCCTCCACTGATCCCAAAACGACTGGACTAATTTATCCAGTAGGGAATGCCTGTGTAACCGACTGTCAGATTTGACTTCAGCCGCAGGTAACGATAATAAAGGCGCGGTATTCAAAAAATTACTCAGTGTAAGGGCCGAGGGCTCCGCGGGATCAGAATTTAACACTGTCCAGGGCCGCGAGTTCAGCAGGCATTCAATTTGCGAAAGAGTAGTGTAAAGTTCTTCGTATGAAAGTAACTGGTGTCCGATAACTCGGAACAGATGTGCTTTCACGGCCTTGACCATACTCCCCATCTCCCATGCGCCTTCAAAATGAGGGGAGTTGGGACAGATGGACTTCCATGTAATACGACTTTCAGCGCACTCCTGCTCGAGCTTTGGGCGATATTTGACGCTTAAAAATTTATAGAAATCGCGAAGATACGAAGCAGCACCTTTAGAGTTCGTTCCGTTATCTGAATATAAAAACAGAATCGGCCCTCGTCTAGAGAGGAAACGTTTCAGCGCGGCGAGGAAACTGGAAGTATTAAGATCAGTAGCGATTTCTATATGCACAGCTCGAGTCGCTAGGCATGTGAAAATACATAATTATGCCTTTTTACTGCGTATGTCACAATGAAGTACAGGAATGTAGGCGATAGGACCAGCATAATCACAGCCCGTGTGAGTAAATGCTTTAATAACCTGTCGCGTACGACTTTGAGGAAGATCAGCCGTCAAAGGGTAAGTTGGACGGGGTCTAAGTCGGAAACGTATATTACACTTGTGGGCTAGCAAACTTACACACATATGCAATTATGCGTAGAAATTTACTCCAAGAGGAGATGCGAAGCGCAAGCTCATAAATTACAGAATTAGAGACGGATGTGCACACAGTGTGCGCCAAAATCCTTTTGTCAGGCATTTCTGCAATATCCTGATTATTTAAAGTATGAAGGGGCTACTGAAATGGATATAGTAAGGTCCACTAAGGCCCACGGAGCCACAGAGGTTTTGAAACTAATTTATTTGGCGTAACGCCACGTGAAAGTATGTCAGCGGGATTCTCAGTGTCTGCTACGTGATAAAAATTGTCAGCGGGAATATTATCGGTGATCTGAACAACGCGGTTTGCAACAAATGTCTGCCACTTATGTGGCGAACTCGTTATCCAGTATAGAGCTACCTTTGAATCTACAAAGGCATAGACTGATATTGTGAGGCCAAGAAAATAATTTTCGAGGACTCTGCGAAGCAACTTTGAGAGCAAAACCGCTCCACAGAGCTCCAGGCGTGCAATAGATAGTGGCTTTGTTGGTGCGACTTAAGTCTTTGCACAAACCAACCGGATGGTGTTACTTGTACTGGTCTTAACACTTTTTACATGTATGTAAACTACGGCACCGTACGCGTGTTCGCTGGCATCCGAAAAACCCAGAAGTGTAGCAATACAGTTTTTGAATACACTAACATGTCGCGGCCTACGTAAATCGTTAAGAGCTGGTAATTCAGCACAGAATTGCTTCCACATCTTAACAATGGGCAGTGGCGGTATATCATTCCAATTTTAGTTAAGTTACCAAAGTTTTATTAACAACTTGGCGTAGACGACTGTGGGGGCAACGAAATCCATAATATCCCACAGGCAGGCGATGGTAGATAAGATGGAGCGCTTGGTGCACGTCACATCAGCGGGAATAGTTATCTTAAAATAAAAGGAGTCACTATCAGTAGACCAATACAAGCCCAATATTTTATGTTGCGTTAATTTATCGAACTCTACTTCTCCTGTAATCTTATGAGAAGCAGGGAACTTATCTAGAACAGGTCGACGGTTGCTATTCCATTTTATTAGGTCCCATTGTGCACCCTTAAATAAGCCTATCAGCTGTTGAGAGGCATCACTGGCTTCAGATTCACTGGGCAAAGAAAATGCGATATCGTCCATATATAGCGAAGTAGACACGAT
This sequence comes from Parnassius glacialis, assembly GCA_033319125.1. Taxonomy (NCBI): domain Eukaryota; kingdom Metazoa; phylum Arthropoda; class Insecta; order Lepidoptera; family Papilionidae; genus Parnassius; species Parnassius glacialis. The sequence goes on along the minus strand of JAVANC010000003.1, from coordinate 17,298,691 downwards.
ACGACTCGCAAGTGGATACTTTGCGCCGTCGTCATCGATAAGCTGTCTTACCGTATGCAATGCATGGTATGAACTCGAAGTTAAACCGAAGCATACGCGATTGAATTGGTATAACACAAGTGGGTCATGTGGACGAAAGCGGTATAGGAAGCATTGATAACGAAGATCAGAATCGCGAACAACTATCTGCAGGAATTGCTGGCGACAGTCGGCTGTCGTAGCGACTGGATGTAGGCGGAAATTTTGAATTATATTGAACAAATCGCCTTGAAAATTTGGTCCTGAGTGTAGGATATCATTTAATGCTCGACCGGTGCTAGTCTTACTGCCTGCATCCAGGGCTATACGTAAACGTGTCGACTTCTTGTCTTCGCGTAAGACTCCATGATGCGGGATTATATAGATAGTAGCGGGGTCATGAGAGTCGTACGGGGGTGCGGGAGAGATATAATTTTTCGCTAAATATTCCTTTATGACGTCGTCATATGCCAACCTTAGTACAGGTGATGCTTGAAGTTTTCTTCTTTTTCACAAGTCTTTAGAGGAGTGAATTACGTCAGCACACAATAAGTGCGAAAATAGGGATGCGCCTATCAATACGTTAATTTTATTAGGCACACCGTAACGTTCATCAGCGAGCCTTATATCATTAAATTGTGCTAAGACTGATTTGTCTATCACAGCGGTGGGCATACGATCGGTGATTTCATCAACAACGAGCGGTGAAATATTGAAGTTAGTATTAGAGTTGAAACGTGAGAAAATTTTAATATTGATTGATTTTGATTTAACGATTTTTTCTGCGACACCGAATCCCTTTACTACAGTACATTCGGTATCGTGTTGTTGAACGCCTGAACGATGACAGCATTCCTTAGTTATAAAATGTCTTTGAGACGCGGAGTCTAATAATATGCGAATTTGTTGTTTCTTTCCCTTAGCGTCGTGTGCAAAGACTTGTGCGGTTGATAATAAAACAGTCTTCTGCGAACGACTTGCGCGCGCGGGGGGCGGTGAATGTTGGAAAACATTCGTGAACGAAGTACACAGAGCGACGTTTGAACGCTCACCCGAGGCGAGAGGCGGCGAGCATGTGGGCGCGGGAACTGCAGCTTTAAGCATAGCTTGCTGAGGCTGAGGCGGAGACAGCGCAGTGGAAGAATTATCGCTTCCACGCTGGAAGTGCAACAATGTATGGTGCTTAAATTTGCAAACTCGACAAGTAAAGTTTGAAGAGCAATTAGATACTCGATGACTTAAGCTGAGACAATTCACACACGCATTGTTACTCTTCACACAAACCGTTCGAGCGGTGCCATTTTATTAAAGTCTGCACAATTGAATAAGTGCTGGTGCACCATATTATCACACAGGCACTTCTTTGAACGGCTATTCGTCGCACTTACGTATGCCTCATACTTCGGCGACGAAATATTATTACAGCGACTATTAATTAATTATTATCATTACCTCGTCGAACATTTAATGGACTACTAGAGTTTGTACTAGAATCGGTGCGTTGCATATTTTAGAGCGGGTTTTAATAAAGTTTACTAAATCATCAAAGGTAGGTATATCGATCTATAATTATATTCGAAAGATCGAATGGTATCCAAGTTAAGCTTAAAAAAGTCCGCGAAATTATCCAACTGTAAGTTTTGTAAAGCACGCACTGCACTTATAAAGTTATCAGTAAATAAATCAAAGTTATCTGTTGTGGACGAATGCAATGGCTTAAACTCGAACATCTAATTTATACTGGGTGGCGCCCCAGGTTATCACGTTAAATAGCACAGCAGTTATTACAAGTTGATATATGTCTGTTAAAATAATAAAATAAACAATAATAAAAGAAAATAGAAAATGCATTTTTCAAACAAAATAAATAGGGTAAAATATTGACAAGAAATAAATCAGCCTTAATATATAGGTTACTGACCTAAAGTGACTTACAAAACGTCGCACGCGCCAGAAAAATAATAATTTATATTAACACCCGATTCCATTTCTTGTCACTTTGCGCGTAGAGAATTATGCCTTAACTTCATTATTTTAAGTAAATTTTTCGCTTGACTTTGTTTTCACACGCCTGCAGCGTGCGTTCCCTTTGTTTTTAATTTCGCTTATAAAATTATGCCTTAAATTGTTAGCCGTAAGTGCAGTTTTTGTTTGATTTTTTCTTTATTTGAGTAGTTAGGTTTGATAACCTTTAAACTACCTATATTCGCCTTCAAATGGCATGGGTCTTTGACCTTCTAGAATTCATCAGGTGATATCTGTATGCATTTACATGATGTTATTTAATATTAAAACGAAAAAAATGCTACCGCGGCTAATGTATTAATTGTTATATATTTTTTTAGTTGTGTATGTTTAAAGAAATTTATGTAGCATACGTCTTTTCATTTTATGTGATAACTTTTTCGTCACTCGGTATATGCAGAGGCTAGCATAGGCTTGTCTTATTATTTATCAATGGAGTTATACCTGAGCACACAAATATATATATTTAGATATAAAATTTATTGTAACGCACAATACCAGTTAAAATTTATTACCAGCGTAAATTATTTATAAGCACTGATCTGCTGTGTTTCGTTAGATAAGTATAGAGAATCGGAGATCCTTTTTACTATTAACTAGGCGATCTATATGTATCCTCAGGATGTCAATACATTTTTAAAAATTTTATTTGATCGAGGACAGGTCTATATCTCTACGGGCCATATCATACACTCACCTTCAGGTAACATACCATCATAACGAATACTACATACCACTAGGCCGACTGTATGCCCGTGTTTCAGCCTTATATATTTTTTGTTGACACAGGAAAATTATCCCGTAAGTGTTATTTCACCATTACTAAAGCAAATTAAAAATAATTTTAAATCAGCTTAGTTATACATGAATACCGTCACCGGTACCGTTACAGGTTATTAAAATCCACTGCTGAACATAGGCCCACTTCATAGATTATCCCATACTTGCCATAGTTGCCACGCTTGTCAAGCGGGTTGGCAACCAAATTTTTAAATTTTTAGTCTTGTAAGTAATGTAGATTTTTAGTTTTCTGATTCAGATTTTAGGTAGTGAATATTCTTCCACCGCCAATACACGGTTTAGACAATATACATATAGTAAATGAATGATAAAATAGGTAAATACCTATTATATTTTTATGATTTTACTTAATCAATTGCAGGACAAATGTAAGTATGTATGAACTAAAATAGATGAATATAACATATCGATTCTTGTAAGCCAAAGAAAAAGGAGAGGCAATAACACAATACACCACACACTTTCAATAAAGGAACATGGGTTTGAAACATAAAAGTTCCCAGAGTGGTTGTGTTAGTGTTAGCTGACTGTCGCGTGAAAAAGGTTTGATAATAATACCCAATTCTGAAACAGACTTCGATATTACACATTGAATATCTGTATCAGACGTTTTCCTCTATTGGAACCTAAATATTCGTATCACTTCTTTACTTTACTGCTACCTTATACTTTTGCATTCGTAAACAAAAGTACCTAATGTATGATAATTTTATTAGAGACAGTTCCATTTTTTTCGTATTTAGTCTTAAAATACTAAAGGTTTTTTCTTTTTCAGTTATCTTGTGCATTTTAGCTTTAATTTTATAAATTCGTGTAGATAATAATAACAGTATTATTATATCAGCAGATTAGTTATACCATTAGTTAAACCAATTTTGTGAGATTCTTTGGCTGTTACTACATATAATGTATTTTTGTAGCACCTAGACAGTTTGGAATTATTGGTATATGTATCTAACATTGAGAACTAATCGAACTTTAACTGAGCATTGCATTATTTATAGAGTCTAATGCACGAGCAGCTGCAACGATGAAACGCAACAGTATATCACGTATTTCCTTTTTTCACAGCTTTCAAATTTCAGAAAGATGAACATCTAGAACCGGAAAAGTCATTTTTAGGCCGTACAAATACTTGTTTCATGAGGGATTATAACCCGCGGCACTTAGCGCTGCAACTCATGGCTAAGTCACTGCGCCACTCATACGTTTAAATATTGTTACGAGCTTTTTTTTTTGCGGATGGAAAATCATCTAATGATGCCTTTCGCTCTGCGTGGAGCGGAAGGGAGTGTCAGACTTTTACTGACTAAAAACCATCCGTGTTCCTTCAGTGCCCTTACGTTCCGGAGCCGCGGTATCTCTTTCGAAAAGCCCGCAGCCCCGGCAGGCGTCGGCCCTTGCGGGCCCCTTCACGCTGCTGACAGCTCTTTGAGGCGCGCGAGGAACAAAACGCGCCGTCGACACGGCCTGTCGTCGTAAGACGGACGGACGGCGAGCTACCTATTGCTCGCCGTCCACAGGCCCGCGCCTATGGTGGCCGGGGGCCACGACGTAGCCCCCAACGCCCGGGGCATCTCCCGCGGCGGCCGGGAAGGAAAGCTGCTGCTGCTCTCTTTCTCCCGCTCCGCCACCTCCTTCGCTAGCATCACTGCTTCGCAGAAGGTGGTGACGGCATCCCATTCCGTCTCGCTCCGGACCATGGCTTCGACCAGTGCCGGACGCAAGAGGTCGCCGCCGCCTATCGCCGCTACGAGGACACGGCGGTGCTCCGCCCAAGCAGAACACACCTCCACGGTGTGCTCCACCGTGTCCTCCGGTCGATCCTCGCATTGGGAGAACCCGGGCGTTTCCTCCCGCCCAATTCGGTGCAGGAACCTCCCGAACACACCGTGTCCGGTGAGGACCTGCGTCAGGCGGAAGGTGAGGACGCCGTGGCGTCTCTCAAGCCACTCCTCAAAGAGGGGTCTTATCGCCGCTATAGTGTCGTGCCCAGCACGGGGTTGCGACAGTCGCTCTCTCCATGTCGCCATGAGATCATGCCGAAAGTCTGTCCGCTGCGCGAAAACTTGCCGCGGCAGCGGGGTTTCCCCCCGGCATAGTGCCTCTGCGCGCCATTCGTGCAGGCGCGCAAGGACTATCGCCTCCAGATCCCATGGCGGCAATCCGGCAAGGAGGCTCGCCGCCTCGCGGGAGATCGTGCGGTAGCCGCGAACCATTTTCACGGCGACTACCCTTTGGGGCGCGTTCAGGTGGTGGACGGCAAGCCGCGCCAAACCACGCGCCCACACCGGGGCCCCGTAATGGGCCATGGACCGAACGATCCCCACGAAGAGCCTCCGGAAGGAGGCGTTTGGCCCCCCCAGGTTCGGCAGGAGCCGCCTGAAGGCAGCCCCGGTCCGTTCCAGTTTGGGAGCCAAACGTCGGAAGTGCTCAACGAAGTTCCATTGGCCGCCGAGGACGAGTCCTAGGTACTTCAACGTCGACTCGACGCCGATGGATACCCATCCTACCATCACTGAGGATCCCGGTGGTGGCCTGTTCCGAGGACCATGGAAGTGCCTCGGACTTGTGCAGAGCCACCTCGAGACCCAGTTGCCGGATCCTCTCAACGACTATCGCAACCCCGTGTGTCATAGTTTCCGCCGCCGCCTCGTACGACCCCCCTTGTGCCAGTACCAGAGTGTCATCAGCGTAGCAAACTACGCTGACGCCGGTAGGGAGGCCGGCGCGCAGCACCCAGTCGTAACCGATGTTCCACAGGGGCGGCCCCAGAACCGAACCCTGTGGGACACCGCACGACATCTCTCGCCGGTTCCACTCACCGTTGCGACCGGGGTAGATGACGGCCCTGTCCGTCAGATAGTCCCCGACTATACGACGGAGATAGGTCGGCACCCGGTGATACCGGAGTGCCTCCCTAATGCAGCTCCAGGGCATGGAGTTGAAGGCGTTGGCGATGTCGAGAGACACCGCCAAGACAACCCCCCCCTGGCCACTGCATCCCCCGTCGTGAGGGCTCTCACGCGCATGACTTGCGGAACACCAAACTGGTGTTCCGCAAGATCCGGCCCCGTTCCCGCAAGGTGCTCGGCGAGGCGGTTTGCAATTACTCTTTCAAAGAGTTTGCCCACCTCGTCGAGCAGCACCACGGGCCGGTATGCGGACGGAGAGTCCGCAGGGCTCCCCGGCTTCCGAATGAGGACCAGCTTCCCCGTCTTCCAACGAAGCGGGAATTGGCCTCTCTCCAAGCATGCGCTTAGGAGCCCCTCCAGTCGGGGCCCGAGAGCCTCCGAGGCCAGGACCCAGGCTTTACCAGGCAAGCCATCGGGCCCTGGGGCGGTATTCCTGGCCTTGAGCCTACGTACCGCCACTCTCAGGTCTACCCCGGTCCCTTCCGGGATGTCGTCGTCGTCGTCCTGGTGGTCCGCTTCCGGCACCGCATGTGGCGGAGACATAGGCGGGGGCAGATGTTCCCCTCGCGCAGGGAACAGAGCGCTCACCACGTCCTCCACGAGCTGAGGCCGGAGACTCTGCGTCAGCAGGGGGGGTCAGACACCGAGGACAAGTACGGGGAGGGGATAACTTCCGACGACGACTGCTCTCAGCTCTGCAAGAGAGATCGGTTCGGGGAGAAGTATACCCCCACAACGACGAACTCCCCGAACCGTGCTGCTACGCACCCCTGACCCCTCCTGACACCTTCAAGGGTCGGGGTACGGGCGGCGGCCGAAGAAATGATGGCCACTGAGCCGTTAAGGTCCGGCACCCAGTCCTCCCTAGGCCAGACAAAATACGGCTCAGCGACCACAGCAATGTTAATCGACCACTGCGCCATGCTCTGGAGCAACAGATCCTGAGCGCAGGCGCAGTGGTTGATATTCGCCTGGAGGAAGCTTAATGGGGCCGTTTTAGGCATTCCATTTCAGCTTCCTTCACGGGGCGCCCCTCTGCGGGCGTCGGTGACGCGGCGGCGGCGGCGGCGACAGTGACAGCGGCGGCGGCGGCAATTGCGGCTGCGGCGGTGGCCACAGAGGTGGTGGCGGCGGAGGGCCCTCCCCTACCCGCGGCCTTGGCCTTGGCGGGTGGCACGCAGGCCTTGCTTCCGGCCCGGTAATCGGCTGGCTTGCCGGTCGCCACACATGCATCACAGTGCGGCGTGGCGCAGCAGGTCGCCAATATGTGTCCGGGCTGACAGCAGCGGAAGCAAAGGCCACTGCGGTCAACCTCCGAGGCGCATTTCACTGATACGTGGTGCCCCACAAGACAGCGGTATCACCTCAGAGGTCTAAGCTCCAGCAGCTTAACCTGCGCTGAGACCCAGCCCACCAGAAGCCTTCGGCACTCCACTATGGTTTTGGCCGCCGTAACAGGGCAGCACACCGTGGCGGCATGCATACCCTGTTGGTCCGGGCGTATGGCGCCTGACCTGACCTGGTCAGTAGTGCACCCCCCGGACCTGGCGACGGCGGCCACCAACTCCTCCTCCGATACCGAGTCGTCCAGACCCATGATGCGCAGGTCTGCGCATCTGACGGGCTTAGACACTCGGGCCTCGTCCGAGTCCAGGGACGCTCTGAGCTTCGCAGCCAGAGCGTCCGCGGTCGCGCTACTGAATTTCCCGGGGATCTCCAGCATACGGGCCCCCGTCTGGGTGACTTTGAGCCGGAGGCCCCCGGTGATCCCGAGCTCCCCGAGATCCACCGCCTCTTTCGCCTTCGCGAGCAGATCGCGGTAGGTAACGCCCTTCTTTTCCGCGTCCGACTGTAGTGTAATCACTACAGCTGCGGTCTTCGGGGCCCTGAACTGGCACTGCCGCTCCTGCTCTTTGGCCTTTTCGGCTGCCTTCTTCCCCTTCTTTTTGTCCCCGACCACCTGTCAAACGGCTTCAGCCGCGGGAGGTGTAGGGAGCTGGGGGGGCGGTGGCGGCGGCGGCCGCTGGCTTGGCGCTGACGCTGGCACATTCGCCGCAGGCACTGGGGCTGGCGCAGCCACCCCCTGTGCTGCCGCCTTGCCTTTGCCTTGCCTCTCTTTCCCGTCGCCGGCTTAGCCGGAGCCGGTTCAGCCAGTACCGGTTTTGCCGGAGCCGGCTTTTCAGGGGGGGGGGGGGGGAGGGGCAACTGCAGTCCCGCCCGAGGGCTGGCTGGACGGCCCAGGCCTGGATGCGGCAGCCGTGGCCGCCGCGTATGAGACCGTTGCCGGCCTCGCCGCCGTCTTGTTTGCCCCTGGGGGGGGGGGGGGGGGGCGCAGGACGATGCCCTCCAGCACGGAAAACCGGTGCTGTAAGGCAGCCAGCTCCTGCCGGACCAGGTTCAGAACCTGGTTCTCCACCGGCACGGGCTGGCTTGGGCGCTGTGTCTGGAGCGCCGCGCGAGAGGCAGGCTCACGTAGACTTGCCAGGTCTGCGCGGAACTTCTCGTTCTCCTTCTGGAGAGTCTCCATGGCGGACGTCAGGCGGGCCACGTCCGCCCGCAGCTTCGCTACCTCGTCCGCATTATGCTCGGCCCCAACAAAGCCTCCGCAGCCGCCATGATGGAGGCGGAGGCCGCGGGAATGGCTTTGAACTTCGAGGACGGCTTTTGTTTGTAGGCCACGACCTTGATCGCGGCCTCCACCTCCTTTACGAATCTGGCCTTACGCTCCACCTCGGAGCCGCCAGTCGCATCCGTCTCTTCGCCTGATACCCGAGCCGTATCGCCCGGGTGGCGCCCCTCCTCGGCAAGTTTTGCCGCTCGTTCGGCCCTCTGATTGTCAGAGGGCCCCCTCCCCTTGCCTCTCAGCCCGCCCCGCCTGTTGGTGGGGATTTTCCGGGCCGAAACCTCCTCTTCACCGGCTGACGACCCCTGGTCGCCATCCCGCCTGGACCACTTGCGAAAGAACTTACTAGTCTCCGCGGTCCCAGGCCCCACGCGTCGGGAGCTCTCTGAGCCTCCCACGCTGCTCGATGCGGCGTCGGACTCTGTCACCGCATCGTGCCTCCTCTCCTCTACGTTTCCGTTGCCGGCGGTTTTGGTTTTTTCTTGTTTTTGTTTTTCCATTTTTTGTACCTACGAGTATGGGGGAATTAAAGGTCCACTTTGGCAGAGACCCCTTTACCAAGGTAAGCAGATTTAGAGGATTTATTACTCGCCAGGGGGTCTGCAGGTACCCTGGCGAGGAGCGCACTAGCGACTGATTTGTTCATAGAACCCCGTCAGCCATCCATCCCCTCGCGGTGCGTCGCCGCTTGAGATTCGGGGTAACTTTTTATAGAGGTTTTCTCCCTTGCGCTCCGGGCGGTTAAGCCAAGACACTCGGTCCCTATCAAAGCCGCGAGACATGATCCACGACACTTCGATACTGGGATTACGAGACCGGCGGTGACAGCAAAGGATGAATTTTTCACTGTCTGCCCGGAGGTAGGGTAAGTGCACACCGAGCCCGCCCTCACTCCTCAGCTATGCCTTCTGCTGATCAGAGGGTCACGCAGAGGAAAGCACCGTTGGTCCGGGACGGACCCCACCCATGTCAGAATAATTAGCCGCGGCAGTAACATTCCCCAAGGAATAAGAATTTCTTCTCATTTCTCGAGGAAGATTACTGCCGCGCCCAGGGTGCACCGGCCCAGTAGCTGCTCTTCCCTCCAGACGTATCGAGAGGGACCCGCATCTACCAGGCACACGTGGAGGACAACAATGAACAAAGACCAGTAAATTACCTTAAATTTAAAGAAATAACCAAATCGAATTAACAATGCCGCGCATCACGCTTTACATAATTAATTAATTTACTTGTTTGGCGCCGACTCAAAATTACTTAGGTATACTTAAATTAGTTTTAGAAGTAAGTTATTAAGGTTTATTAAAAACTCAAAATAATTACAAAAATATATACTTAGGTATACTTAAATTAGTTTAAGAACTTAGTTATTAAGGTTAAATAAAAAGGTTTATTATTTTTTAGTTTTTTCGGCGGTTTAATCTTTTTGTTAAAAAGTTTTTATGTAATTTTTGAAAAAAAAGTAAAGAAAAAAGAGAAAATATTGTGTGATTTCTAGCTTGCTACATATATATTTATCTATGGTGATTTCAGTCTTTGTCTCCAGTTAAAAATGTATATTGATAATTTAGTGATTAAAAATTTAAACTGATATATGTTGTTCCCTTTGTGTAATCAAAAGTAATAACAAAATTTATAATGGATTTAAAGCCAATAATATTTTTCTTAATCCTCTTAGTAATATTAAATGAATGTAAATGATATTAAACGCATGATGTAGAATTATTTTTGATTGATTAAGATGAATAAGGAAAAGAGCAATATAGATAAGGGTAATATAGCTCAGTGAGAGTAATATTTGAGCTATTAGGTATTATTTGTTTATTTTTGTTATTTTTGATAAGAATTTAAAGAAAAAGAAGAATACTTATTTGAGGAGATACTATGTCATTAAAAATTTACCATACCTTTTATTTTGTACCTGCCTCCCTACCTATAACGTAAATCCTGAGACTACTACGTAGGTACTGTTAGGTAATGCTACCACTTTAGTATGAACTTAGTGACTCATTACTTTACAATGTATGATATTTTCTAACATTATGTTTTACTATTATCCTCATTTTCTAAATGAAAATTAGAGTGTTTGACACGGATCAAACAGCCCATTCCAGCCTCGAACTATTGACACTCTAACTTCATTGGAGAGCCAAAATATCTCGGCTGTATGTGAATTTTTTTCATCTCTCGGTTATCAATCTACTATTTGTAGTGTTATGCTACTTACTTATCATTTTACATTAATTTAAATCCATTTTTCCATTCTGTTTCGATTTTCTGCATTCACTTCAAAACTGGATATTTTACATCACCTTTATTTCCATAGGATCCTGTAACGATTTTAAACCATAAGAACACAATCACAAATCATTTCTACTTCGTATTTTCACATTATCAGCACTTTTAAATTGGTGTCAATGAAGTCTACCTTTTTTCGATCTTTTAGTTAGTTTTCCTTAACTCTACAATTTCGGGCTTTGTGTGGGTAGTTGCGCTATCTTTTTTCCTATTTCAATAATATCTCCTTTTCCACTTAAATCTTGCCGTTTTCTTATTACAAGCCTAAAACTAAAATTTGACATGTTTTGTTATTGTTGTTTATTTGGTCTCCATGGAAATTATATTCAAATTTGCTACCGGTCTGTTGTTTCTATTTCGATAATTCCACATAAATACTCTTTCCTCTTGACCATTTACAAAAAATTTGCGTTTAATTTAAATAATTTTTCCGTTCTCTCTAGAAAGATATAAAAGCCGAACAATCGGTGAAGAAAGGCAGTCTTGCTTCAGTTCTCGAATTGGAAGCATCTTCTAAAGGCCTTATCCCGGGGCAGCTCTGCCCCGGGATCCTGCAAGCCTCTGTCCTACCTGAAGCCACTGGACTCTACGAACCTCTGCTCTATCTGAAGTCGCTGGACTCTACAAACCGTTGCTCTGCCTGAAGTCGCCGGGTTCCTACAAGTCTCTGTTCTACCTGGAGTCGCCGGAACCTGCAAACCTCGGTTCCGCCTGAAGTAACCGGAACCTGCAAACCTCTGTCCCGCCTGCAGTCACCGGATCCTGCAGGCTTCTGTGATGTCTGAAGCCGCCGAAGATCCTGCAAGCCCCTGTCTGGCCTGAAATCGCCGGATCCCGCAATTACCACATTCACCGGAGGTCGCCGCCTAGAGACGCCCACGCCTTCTCACCTACGCCGTGCGTGCTCGTTCCAGGCGCTGAGAGCACACCTTGGATCTTCCGACTCAGCTTCGGCACTAATCTCTTTTTTTATTACTTTTTTAAAATAATCTGTAAATCGCATCATCCATTCTCATATTCATACTCCATTTTTGTTATATAAAATTGTAAATATTTTTGAATCTTAAATATATTATTTGTTTTGTTGTATTTTTGTTGTTTTGTTGCTCTTAGGTTAGATTCTTTTTGTTCTTAATTGTCGCTTCACGACAGTTTGGCGCCCAACGTAAAAGTCCTCTTTCTCTCTTAATTCTTCACCTTTACTGCGCCTTGTCTAGTCCCTTTTGATTTAATTGCTTTCCCTTTCGTTCTTAACTTATTATTCATCATTCATTTACACATCCTTTTCATATCTTCAAAATTCTAAAACAAAACTTCTTCTAGTTTTTTTTTAACTTATCTGGATTATATTTAGGCCTACAAATAACACTTCATTTACATTCATCACTCTAAGTTACATTCATCACTATAATATTTTTTATTCTAGATAACTTAGAGGTACGATTTTTAATAATATTTTTATTTCTTAAACTTAACTTTACACGTAATTATAACAATGAAAAGGGTTATTAAGTACGAATTCCTTAACAAGGCCGAACTTGAATACGAAGTGAAGATTAGATGTGAGGAACCAGCTAATACTGTTTTGCTTCTAAAAAAACAAGTTTTACGTTTAGTTGCGAATTCTCACCCTGAAGATATTCTGACTTCTCCAATTCCGATCGAGGATGACTTGTCTCAAATTGATTCTACATTGACCTATCTGGACTGTAAAATTAAAAAATTTTTACAAGGTGAAACCAAATATTTACGACTAATAGAAACTTTTATTAACCATGTTTTTTACAGATTAGAGCGAATAGATACTGACTTATATCCAGACTTTAAAGCTAATTTCGAGACTTTGAAGATGAAATATGACGCTATGGCTAAACAATTCGAATCCTTGACTCCACCTTCAACTGAAAATGACGTTCCATCACTTGACCCTCCTGTTGACCCGACTGTTACGGTTGACCCGACTGTCACGGAACTCCCTCTTGTTTCTCAAACTTCTATTCAGGTCCATACCCCGTATCCTCCACCACCACCTCAATCTTTTTCTCCAACCAACGTCTTCAAAGATCTGAAAAGACACACCTTCAATGGTAAAAGCTGTCCAAGATCCTTTCTTCAAAAACTGGAAGAATACTGTATAGCTCGTGGCTTGTCCAAAGACTTGTTGATTTCACAAGCGTTTAAAATTTTCACTGACAATGCTCTTCATTGGTTCAGATTTAAATATAATCAGAATCCAAACTTAACGTGGAACGAACTTTCTTCATTATTAATCAAAGACTTTGGTGGTTTTGATTATGATCACAAACTTTTAGAAGCGATTAGGAATCGAACTCAAGGTCGAGATGAACCTATTGTCATCTATATTTCCATCATGTCTGGAATGTTTTCTCGTCTTTCGAAGAAACTTTCTGAAACAGAACAATTGGAGATTATTTTGAGGAATATTCGCCCATGTTATTCTGTCTTCGTAGCTCTAAAAGACATTGACTCTATCGACTCTCTTTTGGCTACTTGCCAAAACTATGAAAAATTCCTGGACAGAGACAAACAATTTAAAGAACCAAATGTACAACAAAGTCCTCTTATTTCTGAATTCAACTACAAGCATTCCACTTCAAGTTCAGTTGACTCTTCAAATTCTTCTAATAACTCACGACCTTCTCCTCCCCTCATGAATAAATTCACTTCATCCTACAAATACCCTTCTAGGCAAGTTAATAGTCTCTCTCAAACTAAAGCTCCTCAAGAAAGCTCCTTTTGTGTTCGCTGTCGTAAACAAGGTCATTCTTTGAACACCTGTACTCAACCACGATTCGTGATTTGTTTCAAATGTGGTCTTAAGGGTTTTAAAACTGCAGATTGCCCTACTTGTTCTCCCAAACCTAATACTAGTTCAAAAAACTAACTACTGACTTGAAAAGTAACTTAAACTTTGATAACGACGATTGGACTAATTGGATTGAAACAATTCAAAACTTCTTTTCTTGTTACAAAATCTCTTCTACACTCGACTCAAAGGAACAAGATCTTAATCGTCCATTCGTTAATGTCAAAATTTATAACTTAACTTTATCTGGCTTACTAGATTCTGGCAGTTCAGTAACTATTCTGGGTAATAATTCTCATTTGGAAATTCTTAAACTGGGCTGCAAACTTTTCAAGTCAGATCTTATTACCGTCTCTACTGCTAATAATCAAAAAGTTAATTCCTTGGGTTATTTTGACTTACCTATTCATTTCAATAATCAAACTCATTTAATTAAAGCTTACGTTTTCCCCGAAATATTTCCTTCGCTAATATTAGGTATTGACTTTTGGAGAAAATTTAATCTTTTACCTAGTGTTTTATCTTCTCTTAACTTTACAGAATCTAAATGTTCTGCTATCGAAACTAAAGATACTAAAGTTTTACCTTATGAGCATTTAACTCCTAGTCAAAAGAACATCGCTAATGACATCATCCAACGCTTCAAGACAATTTCTTTTGAAGAAAAAGGTATCCTGGAATGCACACACTTAATCACCCACAAGATTGACACTGGTGATTCTCTTCCAATCAAACAAAGATGTTACAGACTGTCTCCTGAAAAACAAAAAGCGTTAATTAATGAAGTTGACAAGATGCTGCGATGGAACGTCATTGAACAATGCGAAAGTCCTTGGTTATCTCCAGTTCTCATCACTCCGAAGAAGAATGGTGAATGGCGTTTCTGTGTTGACAGCAGGACGCTTAACTCAATTACACGTCGTGATGCTTATAAGTTACCACTAATAAGCGAAATTTTGGACAACCTAAAGAATGCCAAATACTTATCAAGCATTGACATTGCGAAAGCATTTTGGGAAATTCCCTTGAATCCTGCGGATAAAGATAAAACTGCCTTTTATGTACCTGGAAGAGGTATGTTTAGATTTAAAGTAATGCCTTTTGGCCTCACCAACTCACCTGCAACTCTACAAAGATTAATGGATATGCTGTTTACTCCTGAATTTGAGAACAAGGTATTTTGCTATCTGGACAACATTGTTATTATTAGTGAGACTTTTGATGAACACATATCGCTTCTCATGAAAGTTCATGAAAAACTATCATATGCCAATCTAACTATTAACTTTGAGAAGAGTCAATTCTTCAAGAAAGAACTGAAATACCTTGGTTTTCTTGTGGACGAGTATGGTCTACGTGCAGATCCAGATAAAATAAAAGCTATTTTAGAATATCCTGTACCTACTTGCAGAAAAGAAGTACGAAGATTCATAGGCACATGCAGCTGGTTCAGAAGATTCATTCCAAACTTTAGCACTATTGCCTCTCCACTCAACCAACTAACCTGTTCCGGGAAGAACGCTCCTAAATTTTTATGGAATTCACAAGCTGCAGCTGCTTTCCAGAAACTTAAAGAAGCTTTGGTAACTGCTCCTGTCCTTGCTTGCCCTAACTTCGAACTACCCTTCTCTGTACATTGTGATGCATCAAATTATGGCATAGGAGCAATGCTTACTCAACAACAAGATGATAAAGAAGTCGTGATTGCTTACATGAGTAAAGCACTAAATAAAAATTAACAGAACTACTCAACTACTGAAAGAGAAACATTGGCTGTAATAACTGCATTAGAACATTGGCGATGTTACCTAGACAATGGTAAAGAATTTACAATATATACTGATCATGCTGCGCTTAAATGGTTTCAGAATTTATCAAACCCATCAGGAAGACTTGCTCGCTGGACTTTACGCTTATCATGCTTTAACTTTGTCAAAAAAGGAAAGGATAACGTTGTTCCAGATTTATTATCAAGACATAAAAATCAAGAACGTCCTGATACACGAGAAACTTCACCTCAAGGCGTACATCCCATTACGATTGAAGAACCACCTGATCGTAGACTTGAACACTACAACAAAATTTTTCTCGGATGTTCCAACAATCCAGACGCATATCCCAACTACACTATCAGGGATAACAAACTTTACCGCTGTATCCATTCTCCCGATCGTCTTAACGATGACTTTATTTGGAAAGAAGTTCCACTACCTCAAGATAGACAGGCACTTATTGAAGCTAACCATGGTTCCCCTTCAGAACTCCATCTTGGTATCTTCAAAACATTCAAGAAAATATCATTAAAATACTATTGGCCTGGTATGTTTAAGGACATTGCTGAATTAATCTCGACTTGTGAAACCTGCTTAACCTACAAACACCCTAATCATTCTCCCTATGGTCTTATGGGTAAACCCAAACTTTGCTCCAGACCTTTTCAAACTATATCCTTAGATCTTATGGGTCCATTGCCAATGACTCGAAGACGAAATCAGTATATTCTAGTGATTAACTGCAATTTTACTAAATATACTATGATTTTTCCCCTGAAACGTGCTACTTCAGCTAATATTATTAATGTTTTGGAAAATTCAGTTTTTCTAGTTCATGGCATTCCTCAAACTATTATAATGGACAACGCTGTTCAATTTCAGTCGCGAGAATTCCACTCATTTTTAAATTCTTATAATGTTCCTTGTATTTTTCACACAGCTTTATATTGTCCTCAGGTTAATCCTATGGAGAAGTTTAATAGTACAATTATTACAGCTCTAGCATCTCTAGTAGGAGACGATCATAGATCCTGGGACAACCATCTTGCTAAGATTCAGTACGCAATGAACAGCGCTACAAATGTAGCTACTGGTTTTACTCCAAATTTTTTAGTCTTTGGTAGGGAAACAATACCTTGTGGTTCCTTCTATACTCCAACTCAGAACCTCGAGGAATTGGTATTTATGCCTCGTGATATTTACGCGTCTAATGCTGGTCTCCTCTCATCTATATTTCACAAAGTTCAAACTAAACTTCACATAGCTCACGCTAAAAATAGCGCTCGCTATGATCTTCGTCGGTCTTTTAAAGAATTTAATGTGAGAGATACTGTTTGGCGTAAAAACCATGTTTTAAGCAATGCCGGCGCATACTTTAATGCTAAACTTGCCCCTAAGTTCATCAAGTGCAAGGTGATAGCTAAACTGTCACCACTAGTCTATGTGCTTGAAGACCCTAATGGAGTTAGAGGCAAGTGGCACAACAAAGATGTAAAATCATAAATTTTCTTAACTTTTATTAACCGTTAATTTGTATATATGTATAAATATCACCATCATTCTCACCTTATTATTTTATTTCTTTTAATTTGTTTGTTTGTTTGATGATCCAGTGTTCTTCAACACATCTTGCTTTAGGACCTCGAACTTTCGTTGGTTAATCGTCACTTTTTATTTTTATTTCAGACACATCTCGTTGATGATGTTGCTGATCTCTGGCTTTGAGCCCTACCGCTCTGGCCGTTCTTAATCTTTACTTAAGTCATAGCGACTAAAGCTTACTTGAGGTATTTCTTTATCTTTATCTTCACTTGGGAGCGGCTCACTACTCCCTTAATTTTCTTCACCTTTATCTTCACCTGGGAGCAGCTGACTACTCCCTTAATTTTTTATCTTCACTTAGGAGCGGATGACAACTCCCTAAATAAGCCTGAATGTCCTTTCGAAAAACACACATTTAGAGTGGTGTCTCTTCGACTAATTTGTTTTTTATTCCCACGCAGGAGCGGATGACTACTCCTTAAATAAGCCTTAATGTCATTTTAAAAACACACTTTTAGAGTGGTAGTCATTGAATGTGAACTACACCCTTACCTGAATGCAGATGATGAATGTAAGAGATAGTATATCTGATTTTGACTGGTGATGTCTGTTTCTGCAAAGCTGTGTTTTTATGGTTTATTTTAAAATGTATATATCAAAATTTTTGCTGAGTCAAAAATTTTCCAGGGTCGGGGGGAAAATGTAGTGTTATGCTACTTACTTATCATTTTACATTAATTTAAATCCATTTTTCCATTCTGTTTCGATTTTCTGCATTCACTTCAAAACTGGATATTTTACATCACCTTTATCGATCCTGTAACGATTTTAAACCATAAGAACACAATCACAAATCATTTCTACTTCGTATTTTCACATTATCAGCACTTTTAAATTGGTGTCAATGAAGTCTACTTTTTTCGATCTTTTAGTTAGTTTTCCTTAACTCTACAATTTCGGGCTTTGTGTGGGTAGTTGCGCTACCTTTTTTCCTATTTCAATAATATCTCCTTTTCCACTTAAATCTTGCCGTTTTTTTTATTACAAGCCTAAAACTAAAATTTGACATGTTTTGTTATTGTTGTTTATTTGGTCTCCATGGAAATTATATTCAAATTTGCTACCGGTCTGTTGTTTCTATTTCGATAATTCCACATAAATACTCTTTTTCTCTTGACTTTACAAAAAATTTGCGTTTAATTTAAATAATTTTTCCGTTCTCTCTAGAAAGATATAAAAGCCGAACAATCGGTGAAGAAAGGCAGTCTTGCTTCAGTTCTCGAATTGGAAGCATCTTCTAAAGGCCTTATCCCGGGGCCGCTCTGCCCCGGGATCCTGCAAGCCTCTGTCCTACCTGAAGCCACTGGACTCTACGAACCTCTGCTCTATCTGAAGTCGCTGGACTCTACAAACCGTTGCTCTGCCTGAAGTCGCCGGGTTCCTACAAGTCTCTGTTCTACCTGGAGTCGCCGGAACCTGCAAACCTCGGTTCCGCCTGAAGTCACCGGAACCTGCAAACCTCTGTCCCACCTGCAGTCACCGGATCCTGCAGGCTTCTGTGATGTCTGAAGCCGCCGAAGATCCTGCAAGCCCCTGTCTGGCCTGAAATCGCCGGATCCCGCAATTACCACATTCACCGGAGGTCACCGCCTAGAGACGCCCACGCCTTCTCACCTACGCCGTGCGTGCTCGTTCCAGGCGCTGAGAGCACACCTTGGATCTTCCGACTCAGCTTCGGCACTAATCTCTTTTTTTATTACTTTTTTAAAATAATCTGTAAATCGCATCATCCATTCTCATATTCATACTCCATTTTTGTTATATAAAATTGTAAATATTTTTGAATCTTAAATATATTATTTGTTTTGTTGTATTTTTGTTGTTTTGTTGCTCTTAGGTTAGATTATTTTTGTTCTTAATTGTCGCTTCACGACATATTATGTATTTATTTAAAATATATTTTATATGAAAAACAAAAAAACCCGACTGCTAAAGTCAACTTATAGTCAATGCACTAAAAAGACCGAAACATAATTGAGAATAGAAGAATTAAATGTAGCATGCGGCACCCAATCATTTTCTTACAATGGATAATTTACAAATTTTTATGCAGTCGTATTTTTTTAACTATTTATTTTAGACTCTCTGGAAAGAGGTTGGAAGGACCCGAAGTGGTGCGACGGCCTTAAGAATGAACAAAGTGCTTTCGAGAACTAATGACGTCCTCTCAGACAAATCGGACGTCATGCAGCGATGGAGCGAATTTTATAGAGAAATGTATGCGTGTGATGATCTTAGTGAGGGATCCGGGGATGACGCCGAGACTGGTACGCCAGACCCGGACCTCGATGACACTGAGGTCATCAGTATGAAAGAGATTGAACGTGCGATTCGAAGTTTGAAATGTGGTAAGGCTGCGGGACTAGACAGAGTTACTGCTGAAATGGTCAAGTATGGTGGGCCTCGCGTCTGGGAAAGCTTTTATCTGCTGTGCAATTTATGCTGGCGGACGGGGGATGTCCCGGATGATTGGCGATCCGCAGTCATTGTGCCTTTATATAAAGGTAAAGGTTCACATTTTGACTGCGGGTGCTATCGGGCGATCAGCTTGACCAGTTTAGCAAGTAAAGTTTACTCGAAGGTTTTGACACGTAGGATGCAAGAGAAATCGGAAAGATTTTTATGGGAGGCACAATGCGGATTTAGACCTGGAAGAGGATGCACGGATCAAATGTTTTCTCTCCGCATGATCACGGAAAAGCTTCTGGCTGCTAACCAGAGGATTTTCTGTGCTTTTGTGGATCTTGAGAAAGCATTTGATAAGGTTGTAAGGAAGAAAATATGGGAACTGTTGCCGGGGTATGGTGTGGATGGTCGATTGCTAAGGGCTGTGCAGTCACTTTACTGTGACTGTAAAGCCTGTGTGCGGGTAGGGCATGACCTGTCACCCATGTTTAGCGTCCAAACAGGCGTAAAACAGGGTTGTGTCATGTCTTCCTGGCTGTTCATACTGTATCTCGACAGCTGTTTACAGAAGCTGAAAGATAGCTGTTTGGGTGTGAAATTGGGTGACATTAAAGTAAATTGTCTACTGTATGCTGATGATGCAGTGCTTATTGCACCATCAGAGGCAGAACTGCAGGCATTAGTCACGTGTATGAAAGAGGAATGTGAAACTAAAGGTCTCCGCTTGAATGCTAATAAAACTAAGGTTCTGGTATTTGAAAGGGACGAAGAGAGAACGAAGTGTGAAATATGGGTAAATCAGGAATGTCTAGAACAGGTAAATGAAATTGTATACTTGGGGAGTGCTTTTAGCCGGGATGGAAGATGTGATGTAGATGTGGACAGGCGTGTCGCTGCCGGGAACAAAGTAAATGGTGCCCTGACTGCGTTAGTCAAAAGGCAAGGCGTAGTGAAGAGTGCACGCCTTGCAATACATAACGCAGTGTTGGTACCGACTTTGTTATATGGCAGCGAAACCTGGGTATGCCAGAAGAAGCATAAAAGCAAGTTGAATGCAGTGGAGATGCGATCTCTTCGTAAAATGTGCGGCGTTACCATGGTCGACCGGAAGCGAAACGAAGAGATTCGCAATATGGCAGGTTTGAAAGATGACCTTATCACAAAAATTGATAAGGGCGTGCTTCGATGGTTTGGGCACGTTGAGCGAATGAGTGAAGACCGAATGGTGAAGAAAATATATAGCGCGAAAGTTAATATTAAAAGGTGTCGAGGTAGACCGAGACTAACTTTCGAAGACCATGTGAGCAAACTGCTCGAAGAGGGGAGGGTCAAGAGTACTCGGATACCTAGACGTGCATGTATGAAGAAGATAATGAATCTGAAAGAAGCGAAAGAGGTATGTAAGGATCGTGACACTTGGCGATCTGTTCTCTCTGGCTACCCCGTCAGGGATTGTGCGTGACGATAAGTAAGTAAGTAAGTATTTATTTTAGATCTTTTAGTGGCGCTTTTATTCATAATTAAATTTAAACATATAAATAACATATATTTTTGTAATGTCCGTTAAATTCCCTTTTCATTTTGATATTCTACTCGATAGATTTAGTTAAAAGAAAATTATTTGCGATTTACAATTTAGCGCCAATTTTTTTTTTGTTACACCTATCTAAGGACAGTTGGGTTGTAGAGACGAACATAATGCCTTATTTATGAACATAACACCTTAATCGTCAAAATCCATTAAGGCGTTTGGAATTACACGAGTTAATAAAGAAATTTACAAACATACTTACAAGATACGCAGGCAAAACATAACCCATCCTTGGCAGTCGGGTACAAAATACACAATGCATGTTAAGATACCTTAACCATTTTGCGTTACTGTTTTGCGTCACTCTGCGTGACCGACTCGTAGAACATTTTGCGTCACCGTTCCGCTATTTGTGGCAAAATCTACAGCCGGACCCATACGCAATAATATTATTGTCTTGCCTTCTTTAGACTATTGTTAATGCTGTAAAATCCTAAAATATTGAGCGTTAATACCTTCTGCTTATTAAGTGTTAGTGTTGTAGTTTGTTTTGTTAAGAAGTACTTAGCTCTAGCTGAATTTTTTCTGCTGCATGAATGAGTCAGCTAGCCCGAATGACCACGATCTTACAGAATATAAGCGTCAAATAGCAGCATAAAGCTGCTTATTTCCTATGATGCGTGTAGTGAACCTGAGGCGTTATCACTGGTATAAAACATTCCGTTTTAGTTCTCTGGGGTGATAGCGAATTTCCTTGGGCCACAGAATGCAGTTATCTACATCTTAACTGTGTGCTTGTTTGTCACTTATACTTTTATAACATGAAATTGTTTTTAAAGTTATTTTTAAGTCGATTTAAATAACGGGGAATCAATGAAGTTAAAAAAAATAAAAGAATAGCGCAAGCATTGAGGTCAAATTGTCAAATTTAAAGGCCGGCAACGCATCTGCAATTCCCTCCCTGGTGTTACAGTTGTTCATGGGCGGCGGTAGTCACTTACCATCAGGTGAGCCGCATGCTCGTTTGCCCCCTCTCCTATAAAAAAAAATTGTTACACTAAACTTAGGACGGACTGGCAGATAACAATGTTAATCTATGGATTAAAAACATTATGATATTATCTCCGTTTATAATTTTGAAGATGCGAATGAAAAGTCATTCATATCTTTTTGGCCGCATTATTTTATTTAAGTATCACATCTTATATTCGCTGAATTCAATTTACAGTCATAAAACGACCACGGAAAGCCGTAAAATTCAATAAAATGGAAAAAATCATAATTTTATACCATATAATAGAATGGAAATAATTTTACGACAAAATAAAGCTGATATTGCTTAATAAAAACCCTACTCCTAAACATCATCAGGCATTAAGTTGCCTTGATGGCTCAGTAGCGCAGTTCGAATACCGCACGTAACAAGTGTTTGTATGACCAAAATAATTGTTTCGGTTTTAGATGTTTGTAAGTTGCCTGCACAATGCAGGAGAATATTTTATTTTTAACGTATGTTATGTTGTAACAGGGGTAAATTTTTTTCTAAAAAAAAAAAATAACTACTCACCGATAATGGGACGGACAGATAGGTAATCACAGTACCATAGGATTCGCACCTTAGACGCTGCTTTCCATCCCTGGTATAAGTTTGTATGTTTCGACAAAATAATAAAGGTCTACATCGCTATCTATCAGAGACGATAATAGTCCGCAGTAATTCCATTTAGCATTTTATTACTATATTTTATCAAACAAAACTTAATATCTAACGACACCCTAGATGACAATTTTTGGGCAAACTGCCCTCATTTTCTTTATAATAGCTGCTTATTTTATTTAGAGAAATATTTTATGATATCTAAACGACCAAGAAAACAATAAAACCCAGCATATAGATTTTTATTTCAATTTGTTTAAGCCTAAAGCTACTTCAGTATTATGTATATTATACTTTTATAACATTTTAGGTGGTTGCGTTTTAAAAATGTTATGGCACAATAAAAGTGTATAATATATGCATATGTATAATCTCTTTTTTGACTTCAGAATAATTAATAATAGCTATGACGTACTAGAAATACGTCATAACTATTATTTATTTACGAAATCTAAACGCTAATACTAACTATACCAGATAGATACTTACTATACTTATACTATATTAGGTTTCAGAGTTCGTTATCTAGTTCTTAATTTGTATAATTTCATACTTATCTGTATTATATAAATAAGTTAATCCACTATATTCTATGACAGAAAACATTAAAGTATTTGCAAAGTATTTTATCAAATTATTCAGATTTCTTTAAAATATCATATTTGCTATTTATTATTCTGTATATTTTGAAAATTGGTTTATTTTTAAAAATGTTATTATAATGAACGGTAAATTTTAATCTTATCTTAACAGACTAGTTACTACAAAATACATTTTCCCCACTTTTATCGGGGTTTGGTTTACAGTACAATATTGCCGGTTTATTGCTAGATATGTTTCCAGCTGACAATAACGTATTACGGGAACGCTGTCAGCCGTGTAGTGTCATGGCGAGAAAATAACACTTACAGGATAATGTAATTCACTCTAAGAGAATTGATGTCCAACATAAAAAAAACATTTGATTGTGTACTATTCCGCTTTCGCCGCTTTATTTGTTATGCTTAACCTGTAAAACAAAGGGTTTGTTTTTATTTACTTTGTTAGTAATGTTCTCTAATATACAGAAAATTTGATATACATTTTTAAAGCGTATTCAAATTTGATAATTAAACATCATATTATTATGAGTTAGAGCTACGCTGTGGGTCTGATGTAGCTGCGGCATTTTAATCGACTTAACCATCGGCGTGTCATCGTTATTTTCCCTGGTTAAATATACATTTTATGGTTCTTGTTCCGATTGGGAAACAAGCGTGACAAAATAGGTCTAGTTAAAGTTAGTGGTCGGAGTGTATTGGGTTCCTAAATTAAGGCATAAGCGGTAATTCATATTCATTGTATTCTTTTATCCTTATGAAGTTTCTTTGATAACAACATCACCAACAATCAAAATATTAATATATCATATAATTTAGCTCAAAATCGAGCGGACCATACATAGGTTAATTGCTATTTGCCTGACATCACACTCTTTCTGGAGCATCCTTTTACTCGATTTCTGAATGGACAATCACATGTGCATACTCGATGTTAAGTGACAACTTTAATCTTTAAAATCCACAGACTAAAGTCGCTCTATAAGAGCCGACATACACAACCCAACAAATGCACAACAAAAATAAAATTACGTCCAAATAACATGGGCAATGAGTACGTTGCCACAAAATACCGCCGTTTTTTATACAAGGAAAGGTAACAAACGAACAAATAGTTCATTTGATAGTCAGTGGATGTTGCTACCCATATGAATATATGTATTTATTTTTAGAAAATATTCCACTTCTGATGTTAGAAATCATTCTCCAAATTATTTAAAGAAAAAAATGTTACTCATATTAGAATTTACTCTGAAGATTAATTGTTAAAAATAGTAAAAGTGCTTGCTTGCTTGCTTACGCAATTGATCATTATCAGGAATATGACAGCGTACAGCACTACACATTCAGTATAGAGCAAATACAGTTCGACCAATTGTAATATGTGCCAGTCACAATCACACATTGATGTATCGTGAAGGACACAATTACATGATGACACCAAAGTATGCAAAGTAACAGCTACACTACTCCTCTCAATATAACACAGGGCAGCTTCTCAGCAACACCACCTTCCTTGCTTCCACTAGAAGAAGTACTACATCAATAGAACCACACGACTTGTCTTATTTAAACAGAATCTCAGGGTGGAGGTACATTAATAATTACATTTTATCAAACAATACTTAATACCCAACGACACACTAGATGACAATTTTAAGGGCAATCTGCCCTTATTTTCTATATAATAGCTGCTTATTTTATTCGGGGAAATATTTTATGGTATCGAAATGACCAAGAAAAACAAAAAAACCCAGCATTAAGGTTTTTTATTTCACTTTGTTCAAGCCTAAAGCTACTTCAGTATTATGTATATTATACCTTTATAACATTTTGTAGTTGTGTTTTAATAATATTATGACACAATATAAGTATTTGTTATATTTGTACCTTTTTATGACTACAGAATAAAATAATAGCTATGACGTACTTCTAACGAACTCTAAACACTAATACTATCTAAACCGGATAGATACTTACTCTATACTAGATTTTAGAGTTCGTTGTCTATTTATTAATTTGTATAATTTCATACTCATCTGTATTATGTAAATAAATAAATGTACCATTTTCTTTGACAATAAATATAAAAGTACTTGTTTTAAAAACTATATCATCAAATTCTTCATATTTATTCAAAATTTTATATTTGCTTTTAAAATTCAGTTTATTTTGAAAGATTTTATATTATTGAATAATTTTGTTAACCTTTGTGGTTTTTCTTTAATTTTGTATAAACTATTTTATTATAATGTATTATATATGTACATTTTAATCTAATCTTAGTAGAGAAGTTACTACAAAATACATTTTGCCCACTTTTATCGGTGTTTGGTTTACAATATAATATTGCCGGTTTATTGCTAGATGTGTTGAAGCGCCTGTCAAATTATATTAGCAGTTCTCATGCCAATATTAGTCCGTAAGCTGTGTAGGTATGTTTAAAAAATGTTGTACCTGTCGTCGTTGTAAAGATTAGAGATCAAGTAAAGGTCGATTGAGCAAATTACTGCATTTTATTATTAAAAAGAGATCAAATTCCTATCCATGGTCCTAAATCGAAGCCGGATTTGAAAAAACGTAATTGGACAAGATATTATTTAGTGGAATACGCTTGGGAAGTCTTAAATATTCGTTGTGGAAATACCACCGAGGGAGTGAATATATTTAACCAAGAAATCTGGAGTCTTAGCCCCTTAGATATTGGACTATTATTTAATTTATTTAACCCAGCACTCATTATCAGGTAGTATTTTGTGTAAATCGACTGCTAATTTATCAGGTTAGTACCAAATTACCTATAAAATAATTACGTATAACTTAAAGTATTTAATCGGCTAAAATTCATTTAATATTGTTTTATATAGTTTCTAATAACCGTCAAATCATAATTAAATTAAATTATAAAGCTTGGTTAAATTATATTGACGATATTATAATTTTTTTTTCTTTATTGGTTTAAACTGTTTTTTAAAAAAAATAAGTCAAGAGAGTGTATAATTGAAAAAATTGCATAATATTATTTATTACATACTAAGGCATACCTGTGAAGCTGTTTGATTGTCTGAATTGTATTTGTTACCCTTAATTGTTGTTAATTATAAAGTTAAATATCAAGGTAGTACATGTACCATTTTGTTTAATTATTTAAGAGTTTGAAAAATAAGTAAGGGAATTAGTTTTTATTTCTTTATAACTGTAAGCAAAGTTGTATAAAACTACTTATGAATTATATTTTATAAAATATAAACTTCTTGTTTGTATAAATTTCAGGCATTTGCACTAGTCTCCCAACACCAGCCAACATGCCAGAAGATAAGGAGCAAATTAGGAAACGAGCTAGCTACAAGGGACAAATAACTGCTTTTTCAAATTATTTAAATTCACTGAAGGTATCTTCATTGGCTGCTACTGAGGTAAATGAGTTGCAATTACGTATTAGTAGGATTGAGTCAATGTATGAACGATATGATGAGGTACAATTATCCATCGAGTGTAATACTGATAATATAGACGCCCAGATATCAGAACGAACTGAGTTTGAATCCCTGTATTTTAAATCGCTTTCTCTTGCAAAAAGGATCTTAGCAGATTGCATTAAGTCAGATGACATAAGCAGTGACGGTGGCTCTCATTCCGGCAATCATAAATTTGTTAAACTGCCCACTATTCAACTACCTAAATTTAATGGTTCTTATGATAATTGGTTAGAGTTTCATGACACGTTCATGAGCCTCATACATTCAAATGACGAGATAGATGACATAAATAAGTTTCACTATCTGAGAGCGTCGTTGGAAGGGCCCGCTGCTGTGGTAATACAGTCAATCGAATTCTCGGCAGCTAATTACACCGTCGCATGGACTATATTATGTGATAGATATGATAATAAAAGACTACTAATTCAAAATCACGTGACAGCCTTATTTAATATAGCACCAATTAATAAAGAATTGTCTGTCAACTTAAAACGTCTCATTGACCAAATAAATAAAAATTTACGTGCACTAGAATCTCTCGGTGAGCCAACTAAACAATGGGACACACTTCTCATTCATATTATTACTCAAAAATTAGATGCTAAGACATATCGTGAATGGGAAGAGTCTAAAGGTCGTTTGGAGAAAGATACACCTATTACGTTCGATATATTTTTGATGTTTTTAAAAAATCGAGCCGATTTAATCGAAACACTAGAAATGTCTAATTCTGGTGCTACTAACCGTTTAAATTCTTCTATAAAATATGCTCCAAAAGTTAAGGCAATGGTTTCAGTTCGGGATACCGGTAATAAAAACGGTTCGGCCTTTTCCGCCAAACTGTGTCCTAAATGTAAGGGTGACCATAAGTTAAGCAGTTGTCCTCAGTTTCTTGGATTAAGTAACGATGTGCGTCTACAGTTACTGCCAGAGTATAAAGTATGTTTCAATTGTCTTAATTCAGGACATTATGCAAATCACTGCAAAAAGCCAGGATGCAAAATATGCCACCGAAAGCATAAGACTCTCGTGCACGTCGCAGATTACCAGTCAAAACCAATTACAGATATTAATACATCTAACACGAGTAGTGGTAATAATAAGCCCGTTATGCAAGGTCATTTCGAACAAACAAACAGTTCGACAGGCTCACAGTTGTCATCCAATTCTAACGCACATCTGTCATTATCCGCAAAGGTAGGCACTGCATCGTGTAGTGAACAAGGCGACGTATTGTTATCGACGGCATTAATTAAAGTTATAGGTAAGAATGGTTGTCCATATATTGCTCGTGCTATTCTTGATAGTGGCAGTAACGCTTGTTTAATAACTGAAGAGTTATATCAAAGGCTAGGTTTGCCCGCTCAAAATGTAAATCAGTCGGTAGTCGGTATTAATAATGCTTCGGCACACATCAAGAAGATTTGTAAGGTATCGATAAAATCATTGAATGATAACTTCTCTAGTAATCTTCATTGTTTTGTCCTACCATCAATAACCCAAAATGTACCTACTAGATATGTTAATTTGTCAAACTTAAAAATTCCATCTAATATTTCTCTGGCAGATTCTAATTTTCATTCACCTGCTCCCGTTGACATGCTTATAGGTGCTGATGTCTTTTGGGACTTAATAGGAACGCAGAGATTAAAATTAGGGGACGGTCAGCCGATTCTTTGTGAAACTAGCTTAGGATGGTTAGTATCAGGTCCGATTGATTATAGATATGTAAAGAAAGGGGTTAACTCTATTAAATGTAATTTTACAAGAATATTGCAAGATGAGGCTAGTAAAGATTTAGATGAAGATATACAAAAACAATTAGTACGCTTCTGGCACCTCGAAGAGGTAAGCCCTGCGTCTCTTTATTCAAACGAAGAAAAATTATGCGAAGAACACTTTTTAAAAAACACCACACGACTGGCAAATGGTCGATTTTGCGTGAGGATACCCTTAAAACATAATCCTGACGTATTAGGTGATTCTTGGCCACGAGCTAAGAAGTGTTTACTATCGTTAGAGCGCAGGTTAGCAGGTCAATCTCAGGTCTATGAAATGTATAAAGAATTTATGTCAGAGTATGAAAGTCTGGGTCATATGGAGAAATGTGAGAATGATAATTTACCACGTAAGATGCATTTTATACCACATCACGGTGTGCTGCGGGAAAGTAGTACTACTACTAAATTAAGAGTCGTTTTCAATGCTAGCAGTCCGACTTCTTCGGGTGTTTCCTTGAATAATATACAGATGGTAGGTCCCGTGGTACAGGACGACCTTTTGTTCATTCTTTTACGCTTTCGGCTACACAAATACGTTCTCACAGCTGATGTTGAGAAAATGTACCGGCAAATAGTCATTCATCCCGATGACCGCTATTTGCAACAAATTGTCTGGCGTGATAACCCTTCAGAACAGCTTCAAGCTTATCAACTTAACACCGTGACTTACGGCACCTCTAGTGCTCCCTTTTTGGCAACTAGGTGCCTCCAACAATTAGGCTTAGAGTGTACCGATGACAAGGTTGCTCAAGTGATCATTCACGATTTTTACGTTGATGACTTGCTAACGGGAGGGGATGATATTAACAAGGTTACAGATTTGCGCCGTAAAGTGACTTCCACACTTGCATCAGCTCATATGGTTTTGCGAAAGTGGAAGTCGAATGAATCTCAACTGGTTAGTGAAAATGATATTTCTCCGCTTGATTTAAATATTGGTGGCTTTGAACCGACTAAAACTTTAGGCCTTGGGTGGCAATCACATACTGACCAACTTTGTTTCCCTATAGGAGGGCTATTCTCAGGTAGAACAAAGCGTGATATGTTATCTGTGATTTCTCAGATTTTTGATCCACTAGGACTTCTATCTCCCTGTGTAATTAAGATGAAAATGCTTCTTCAACAGTTGTGGCTGCTCAAGCTGTCATGGGATGAGCAGTTGACGCCAGAAATCAGCAAGATGTGGGCTGAGATAATAGTCGATTTACCTAAATTAAATACTCTACGTATTCCACGTCGTGTTATTTGTGACTCGCCTAGTTTGTTTGAATTTCATATTTTCTCGGACGCTTCTGAGCGAGCATATGGCGCCTGATTATATGTGCGTAGTGTTAATGATCAGGGTGAGGGTTTAATTCAATTATTGATGGCGAAAAGTCGTGTCGCGCCGCTTAAACCTATAACAATCCCAAGACTGGAACTTTGTGGTGCACTTGTTGGAGCTCGCCTTTACCAAAGGGTTGTAGCATCGCTGAGACAACAAGCTAAGCGCACTTTCTTTTGGACAGATTCGTCCATCGTGTTAGGATGGTTAAAGGTGTTGCCTAGCAAGCTACAACCCTTTGTTAGAAATAGGGTTGCTGAAATATTAGAGAAGACTGGAAATTGCGAGTGGAGGCATGTCCCAACAGAGTGTAATCCGGCCGATCATATTTCTCGCGGTGTGAGTTGTAAGGATATTTCATCCATGAGTAAGTGGTGGTCAGGACCTGAATTTTTAAAGAAAGAGGTCTCTCACTGGCCTGCAAATTTCTTAAGTATTAATCACGAGTTGCCTGAGATTAAATCGTCAAATGTTATCCTCCACGGAATACTTCATTCTAACAACAATGAAGATTTAGGCGGGAATAAATTAATTGAATTTAAACGCTTTTCTAAATATACTAGATTAAATCGGGCCGTTGCTTATGTGCTGCGTTTTATTAATAATTGCAGAAAGCAATCCGTTCACGGTCCTCTAAGCAATCAAGAGTTGCAAACCACACTCAATGTTATTATAAGAATATCTCAGAGTGAATCATTTGAGGAATACACCATGTTAATTAAAAATAAAAGCTTACCCACTAAAAGTCCGTTGCATAAATTTAATGTATTTCTCGATGATAATAAAATAATGCGTGTTGGAGGGCGTCTTGAAAATTCCGATTACTGTTATGAGAAAAAACATCCCATACTTATACAGTCCACTCATTATTTTACCAAATTGCTCTTCAATTATGAGCACATAAGGTTAATGCACGCGGGACCACAGCTAATGTTGGCCACTATAAGAGAGATGTACTGGCCGATTAGAGGTCGTAATTTGGCCAGATCTTGTTATCGACAATGTGTAAGATGTAATAGAATGAAAGGAAAAACCATCTCTCCAATAATGGGCAACCTACCACACCAACGCATCCTTTCTAGTTTTCCATTTCAAAATATTGGACTAGACTATGCGGGACCAATTCAATCTGTTTCTCGCCATGGCCGTGGTTGTAAAATTGTAAAGGTGTATATAGCTATTTTTATTTGCTTCGCGACTAAGTCAATTCATCTTGAATTAGTGGGTGATTTAACTAGCAATACCTTCATATTAGCTTTGCGCAGATTTATGTCAAGAAGAGGGAAACCTCTTAATATTTATTCGGATAATGGTACCTCCTTTGTAGGCGCATACAATGACATTTCAAAATTTATTAGGACGTATTGTAATTCTTTATCTGAGGTAATGGCAAATGAAGGAATTAATTTCCATTTTATACCGCCTTATTCTCCCCATTTTGCTGGGCTTGCGGAGGCTGGTGTCAAATGCATTAAATATCATTTAGTTAGAGTGCTGGGCAATTGTAATTTGACTTACGAGGAACTAAATACCACATTAATACAAATTGAGGCTATACTTAACTCCAGACCACTCACACCTTTGTCAACGAATCCTGAAGACTTGCTACCACTAACGCCCGGTCATTTTTTGATTGGACGCCCCTTGACTTCCTTGCCGACACCAGACTATAAAGATCATTCCGTAAGCTCTTTAACCCGATTTCAACGAATAGAACAATTACGTCAACATTTTTGGGCTAGATGGAGCAAGGAATATATATCAGAGCTTCAACTGCGGATGAAATGGCGTTCCTGTAAAGGCTCTTTGAAGTTAAATTCACTGGTACTCCTAAAAGAGGAGAATTCACCGCCATTAAAGTGGAAGATGGGTCGCATCGTCGCAGTCCATCCAGGCTCGGACGGCGTATCAAGGGTGGCGGATATAATAACATCGACTGGTATAGTTCGCCGATCATTTAGCAAAATTTGTCCGCTTCCTGAACCTGAAGAATCTGGTTGAAAGGTAGACTTTCAACGCCGGGGGGCATGTTGAAGCGCCTGTCAAATTATATTAGCAGTTCTCATGCCAATATTAGTCCGTAAGCTGTGTAGGTATGTTTAAAAAATGTTGTACCTGTCGTCGTTGTAAAGATTAGAGATCAAGTAAAGGTCGATTGAGCAAATTACTGCATTTTATTATTAAAAAGAGATCAAATTCCTATCCAATATGTTTGTGACAATAACATATTGCGTAAACGCTTCAGTATTGTAGTGTCATAGTGAGAAAATAACACTTACAAGATATCTGCCACTTCCGTAATGTAACGTTCACTCTAAGAGAATTGATGTGAAACATAAAAAACATTGGATTGTATACTATTCCGCTTATGTGTACGTTTTTTATTATGCTTAGGCTATAAAACAAAGGGTTTGATTTTATTTATTTTCTTATTAAGTTTCTATAATATACAAAAAATTAGTTATACATTTTTAAAGCGTATTCAAATTTGATAATTAAACATCTTGTTATTATAAGTTAGAACCACGCTGTGCGTCAAATATAGCTGCAGTATGTTAATCGACTTGACCATCGACATGTCATCGTTATTATCCCTGGTTAAATATAAATTTTATGGTTCTTGCTCCAATTGGGAAACAAGCGTGACAAAATAGATCTAGTTCAAGTTGGTGGTCTGAGTATCTTGGGTTCCTATATTAAGGCATAAATAAAAGGCTCGTAACAGTAATTTATATTTATTGTATTCTTTTTCCTTATGAAGTTACTTTGATAACTACATCACCAACACTCAAAATATTAATATAACATATAATTTAGCTCAAAATCGAGCGGACCATATATAGGTTAATTGCTATTTGCCTGACATCACACTCTCTCTGGAGCATACTTTACTCGAGTTCTGATCGGAAACCACATGTGCATGCTCGATATTAGGCGACAACATTCATCTTTAAAATCCAGGGACTAAAGTTACTCTATAAGAGCCGACATACACAACCCAACAAATGCACAACAAAAATGAAATTACGTCCAAATAACATGGGTAATGAGTACATTCCCACAGAACACCACAGCTTTTTATATAAGTAAAGGTAACACAGGAACACATAGTTCATTTGATAGTCAGTGGATGTTGCTATCCATATGCATATATGTATATATATATATATATATATATATATATATATATATATATATATATATATATATAAATATCTTTTTATTTATTTGTTTTATTTTATAGAATAAGGGTAACCAACGGGCAAATAGTCCATCTGATTTAAAGTGGATGCTTTAGCCCATATGCGTCCACATTTATCATCGATTAAGAATTAAAATGTAGATGCGTTGTCACCAATTAGAACTAAGATAGAATGCCTCGTTTTCCGTAAAAAGGGTCTCCGATTATCTACACTCACCATACGAAACACAGCAGTAATGAGCTTTTATTTTACGTTGGTATACTGTGAGAGCTTGGTCCTTCCACGGTCAAGCAGACCTATTCGTGCTATAATGCTTGCTATGATGCAGCATGGCTCTACCGCGTACAACATGGTCGTGTTTATGAATTCAAATTCAGATGCGTTCTCTCACTTCAGAATTACAATGAAATTATGTGGAAGAACCACGCTCGTAAAGAATACTAGAGCAAAGTAGCATCATAATGCTGTTGTGTTAATATATAATTATTTTGAAAAGTAAGAGGCAACGGAGATCCTTTTACTGATACTGAACCAAATCGTCTTAGTCTCTAGGAATGAAAACGCATCCGCACTATATTTTTTTAATGAGAATTAATGACTTTTATTAATTTTAGTTGAGATGTTATAGACATTTTATCTTACTCCTCAGAAATGATATGGAATCTTGTAGCTTTCTTAATTTGAAGTTGGTTGCAAGTGTTCATAGGCTGCAATACCCATATATCATTAAGTGGTCATTTAACTCGTTCGAACCACTACACTATAATTAGGGCTCCTTTTTTGACTAAGACCTGGTATGTGTTTACTAACTCATACCAAGTCTTAGCTAGAAAATGACTCCAGTCACTCTACGTATTTCTGTCGTTAAGGAGCAGTGAAACCATTTTTTGTATCGTGTTGATTATATCTTAGATTTGGTTGGGTCTTTTTACTTATTTATTACATATGTTTATCGTCTGCTGCGTATATATTACTTTTCTTGCAAAAGTACACGATAAATATAGGATAAATTTACTATACGTACGTATATATTATATAATTTTTAACAGTGGTAGAGCCATGAAGCAGCTTTTGCTGTCGCACGGATGGGCCGGCTCGAACCGGGGTAGTACCACGACCTCACAGAATACCAGCGTGAAGTAGATGTTACGTTTACCTCTGCGTTTCGCTTGGTGAGTGCAGGTGGCCGGAGGCCCTTTTTACTGGAAATGAGGCATTCCATCTTAGTCCTCACGGGTGACAACGCATCTGCATTTTGATTCGCAAACGAGGATAGATGTAGATGTCTATGGGCCGCAGCAACCACTTCCCATCAGGTGGACTGTGTGCTCGTTTGTCACCCTTATCCTATAAAAAAAAATACGAGTATAAGATCCAAAAAATTATATTTATCAGGAACAGTCAATAAACTTTTATATTGCTATGCCGTTTTCAACATCTAGCAAAGTTTAACTGGCAAGAGTTTTATTCAAAGCAAACTTGGTAGTGAAAGTAAATCATGGATTTTCATAAACTTATGTTTCCGAAATTTCGAGCACACATGGTCACTTTATGTCTGATATTAATTCTGCATGGAGTGGAC
Organism: Parnassius glacialis; assembly: GCA_033319125.1. Classification (NCBI taxonomy): domain Eukaryota; kingdom Metazoa; phylum Arthropoda; class Insecta; order Lepidoptera; family Papilionidae; genus Parnassius; species Parnassius glacialis. Next base: position 17,264,248 of record JAVANC010000003.1, on the reverse strand, counting down.
CTAAATTGAAAACGAAAAACGAACGATAGTCGGTTTTAATTATAACTAAAACATCAAAACGTTAAACACCTCACTTCCCTTGTGACCATGGTAGCTATAAAAAGCTTAAAGCATCGGTAAATATGATCAATTAAGTACTATCATTTTACAGGAGAGAAACAAGTTCTTTTTTGCTTGATTTTGTCGAGTGATTAAAAATTTATATTTTTCATAAAACTAATTTTACGGATTTTATCGCGTATGTAAACTTATTTTATATTCCTGACGTTTCAAGCACTTTACAGCTCCCACGGTCACGTGGGGGATTGAGGTGTATGACGTCCCAATGTCATAGTTAACCACGGCTACCTCCCAGATTAAAAATTATTAACTTTTGTTCCGATCTACGCAGTATGAACTTACAGTATCATGAAGTCTTGCAGTTGTATGCTTGGGTTGGGATTTAATTTTATTTATTATGGGATCCCAAGCAGATGGTAGCACCTAGCCATCTTCTCTATTGAAATTAGGATGTTTTTGATTTCAATAGCCTCGCGAATCATCCTTGGAAGGAATCGGTGTTGTTTAGCGAGGATTTGTGGTCTATCAAATCTAATGTAGTGACGGGGGCGATCCTGTACGTATTCACAGACTGCAGACTTCCCCGAGCGTCGATTCTTCACATCAGCTATGTGAAGAATCGACAGCACAAAGACTGTCTGCTGTCGACCACGAAGATAAGATTCATACCATTCCAATGCTTTAGGGCAAAAATTTAGATGAGACAGTGTCGAAAGAAGGATTTTATGTGTTAAAAGAATTTGGGAAATCAACTATAGTAAAATTATTTTGTCCGTGCAGTTGGGGTCATAAATCATAGCTCGGCCTCAGCCCGGCTAGGGCCGTGAGCATGTTGCGCGGGCGTAACACCATTATCGATAACAACTAATGTCAATCATTGATGGCAGGTACACGGCGGTGGTGCGGTATACAAAGGGTGGTGCGACATTGTTATGTAATGAGTTATTTGTTTTCCATTATTACCCTCGCCTTATACCTGCAAATTAGTGAAATGATAATTTAGTACATATATCGAAGAGAAATTTGTTTTTGCGCATTCGCTCTCTGAATTTCTTTAGTGACACAATGGCTACTAATCCTTTGTTTTGTGCCAAAATGGCAGAATTTATTCAAAATTATACCTGGTAGAGCCATGCTGCAGCTATATTATGGTTGTAGTACGAATGGGTCGGCTCGACCAGGGAAGTACCACGCTCTCACAGAATACCAGCGTAAAATAGCAGCTAAACGCTGCTGCGTTTCGTATGGTCAGTGTAGAGAACCGGAGACCCTTTTTCCTGGAAACGGGGCATTACATCTTGGTCCTCACGGGTGACAACGCATCTGCAATATGATTCGTAATCGAAGATATATGTTAATGTCTATGGGCCACAGCAACCACTTACCATCAGGTGCACTGCGTGCTCGTTTGTCACCCTTATCCTATAAAAAAATTACTTTGCCTGTTGGCACCAATATACCAGCACAAGCACGTGTTGTTATCAACAATGTTTTAACATTTTTCACTGAAATGAAAATAGATCCCGAAAAGTTAGAAAGTGCTAATTTTTGCCGTTCTCGTAAACTTGCTGCGGCGATAGATATGTGGAGTGAGTGTTAGAGCGGTCGACAAAATTAAAAAAGAGTGTATAAAGAGAGAAGTTAGCTCTCCGCGAGAAACGGTCTATCGGCCTTGTACAGTAACTGCGTTAGACGACTTTGACAAAAGTGTAATTAAAAAAATAGTGTGATCGTTTTATCGACACGGTGAATATCCTTCCATGGCTAAAAAAATGAATACAGCAAAAGAAATAATTGACAGATTCCAGTGTTTTATTTCTTCTATGTGTAAAATACTCATAGAACTTTGGTACAAGTACACACAACCTCCAGATGGTCGTGAGCAATTGACGGAAAGGACTCACATCGTTTATGCGCGGCTACAATTTCTGATAAAACTGAAGACCCTGAGAGATAGTAAAGACACTCGACCAAGAATTTATTTAGATGAGAATTGGGTAAACCAAAATCACAGCCGCAAACGAATTTGGCTAGACAGGGATGGCGGTGTTAGCTCGGGTGGTTAGCGCTCGCTGTAAGTTTCACAGTACGTGAGCAACCCGGGTTCGATCCCCTACGGCACCAATGAAATTATTAATTAAATTTTTAAGTGCTGATTTACCACATGCTCGGCGGTGAAGGAAAACATCGTGAGGAAACCTTGCATCCCTGAGAAATAAGAAAAAAAATATTTCGAAGAAATATGAAGTTCGCCAACGCCCCTTACCATTCCTAGCAAATAAATCGGGCACCGACATCAGCTAACAAAAAGAGTGAAATTAAGGAGTACCTCCGCCAACATGGGATTGAGTTTAGTGATAGTGAGCTCAAGCCGGAACTATTACAATAGGTATTTCAGATTTTATTATTTAAGGTTTGCAATACATTTTAAGTATTTAGTTAAATAAACAAACAACATTATATTTACAGGTGCAACGGAACCGACAAGAAAAAATATACAAATTGGATCAGTTAGTTTTGGAGTCAGAACACGAAGTGATTCGCTTACCACCTTACCATTGCCAATATAACCCAATTGAGTTGGTATGGGCTCAAGCAAAAAATGAAGTTGCCACCAAAAACAGCACTTTTAAAATTGAAGTGTTACTGCATTAAGCAATGTCAAACGTTTCGCAACTCATCTCTGACTCTGATGAATTTGATGTAGAATTTTAATGTAAATAGTTTTAGATTTAATTTTAGATATAAGTGATTATCTTTATATTTATTTTTATTGTTAATATAACTTATTAAATTCCAAACATTTGTGCTTATAGTTTTTTTTAATACATAGATATCTAATTAATTATTTATTTTAAAGCTTTTTTCTTCTTATTTTAATAAATACGTTGTTTTATCATTTTTTTATTTTTATCACTAACCCACATATTGATAAAACTTAATACACTATCGATAACGCTTATCGACAACAATAATGCGCATCACTATGCTCGCCCCTAAGGCCCGTGAGTGGGAGAAACAAACTGCACGGACAAAATAATTCTAGTATAGTTCCAGTACAATTACTTTTTTTTCTTCCATACATACATACATACATAAACACTCACGCCTGTCATCCAGAGGGGTAGGCAGAGACTACGAACTTCCATTTGGCACGATCCTGACACACCTCTCTCGCTTCTTCCACATCCATATACCTACGCATACACGCTCGTCGTTTAAGGGTATTCCTAATCTGGCCCATTTTTAATGTATCGCCGATTTGGTCGATAAACTTTCGTCTAGGACGTCCCTTCCCGACCCTGCCGTTCACTTCTGCAACATAAGTTTGCTTTGTCACTCTTTCCTCTTTCATTCTTTCTACATGACCAAACCACCGAAGCATTCCTTTTTTAATCCTGGTCACAACGTCATCTTGCAAACCACACTTTTATCTTATCACACTATTTCTCAACCTGTCATTTAGATTCAGCCCTAGCATACTCCTTAAGGATCGCATTTCTACAGCATTTATTCTACTCTCATGCTTCTTCTGCCAGACCCAACTTTCACTACCATACATTAGAGTAGGGACTAACACAGCACTATGAATTGCCATACGTGCCTTATTTGACACATTCTGACTCCTCATAATAGCGTGTAGAGCCCCATTCACTCTATTTCCTGCGTTCACTCGTCGTTCTATATCCTTATCATATCTACCATCCCTGCTAAATAAACATCCCAAATATACAAACTCATCCACTTGCTCAATCAACTCCCCTTCTATTCCTATTTCGCATAACGTTTTACTCTCTTCTCTTTCAAAAACCATCACTTTCGTCTTACTTGCGTTCAATTTCATACCCCTTTCTTTCAATGACAAGTTCATTAAAGTAACCATCATTTGCAACTCGACCGCTGACGATGCAAATATGACTTGATCATCGGCGTACAAAAGGCATTTGACGGTTAACTCACCCACTCTCAACCCACATTCTTCAACCTTCAAAGTTTGCAAACAACTGTCCATTAATAGGTTAAACAGCCACGGGGAAGCTACACATCCCAGTCTGACACCTTTATGTATGCCAAACCAGTCCAAGTAGACCCCGTTGATCCTGGCACAAGCACTAGAGTCCCTATAAAGGGACCTCAATGCCTGTATCAAACCAGCGCTCAACCCAAATGAGTTCAGTGTTTGCCATAACACATTCCTGTCCACTCTGTCATAAGCCTTTTCCAAGTCCATGAACGCACAAAAAACTTTCTGGTTTTTGGCCAAAAACTTCTCCGCTATCATGCGCATGGAAAAGACTTGGTCCGTACACCCCATCCCCTTTCTAAATCCAGCATGCTCATCCCAAAGTTTTCCATCAGTTTCTTCCATAACTCTTTTAATTAACACCTTAGCATACAATTTACCCACAGTGCTAAGCAAGCTAATTCCACGGTAGTTTTTACAGTCCTGCTGTGAGCCCCTTCCCTTATATATTGGGACAATTAGGGCTTTACACCAGTTTTCGGGTACTCGCTTCAGTTCCCAACATAAATTAAACAAGGTGCACAGCAGGCCTGCAACCACACCCTCTCCAGCCCTTAGCATCTCGAGTGACATTCTATCATATCCGGCTGCCTCACCTGCTTTCATGCTTTTCATTGCTTTCATTATTTTATCTACACTTATCTCCCTACCTCTCTCCACTTCTTCCGGAATTTCTATTTAACAGTGGTAGAGCTACGTGGCGGCTTTTGCTGTCGCACGGATGGGCCGGCTCGAACCGGGGTGGTACCACGATCTCACAGAATACCAGCGTGAAGTAGAGGTTTACCTCTGCGTTTCGCTTGGTGAGTGCAGGTGGCCGGAGGCCCTATTTACTGGAAATGAGGCATTCCATCTTAGTCCTCACGGGTGACAACGCATCTGCATTTTGATTCGCAAATGAGGATAGATGTAGATGTCTATGGGCCGCAGCAACCACTTACCATCAGGTGAACTGTGTGCTCGTTTGTCACCCTTTTCCTATAAAAAAATTACTTTAGACGACTCTTCATTCTTAAACACGCTTTCAAAGTATTCCTTCCATCTCTTTAGATTCGAAACTTCATCATTCAGCATGCAGCCATTCTCGTCTCGTATAGCATTCATTCTAGGCTGTTTCGAATTTTCCCTGGCAGTTCTTACGAGTTTCCAGAACATTTTAATATTTGCCTGGAAATTACCAGATATCCTTCTATCATTCATATCCATCCTTTCTTGCTTTTTCCTTTCAACAACTTCTTTTACTCTTTTATTTATACGTCTAAAATCTGCCTTTTTTCTTTCAATCTCATAATTCATACCGCTAGAATTACCAGCTTTGGTTGATAGTAAATCTAGCCATGCTCTCTTCTTTGCTTCAACTTCCATCCGTACCTCATCATCCCACTACAACGTATTACTTTTCCTTTCATTCTATCTCTTACTTACACCACATACTTCGGTGGCTGCATCCACCAAAACTTTCTTAACATTATTCTATACAGTCTTCACGTCTAAATCACTCATTCATAATTCATTCACACCACTTATATTTTCCCTCAGTCTACATTTATTCTTCTCTATCACACCTTCATCTTGTATCCTCTCTATTCTTATACGTTCTAACGCAGTGGTAGACACAGATGTCCGATGCCGCCAACGCCTGAATAGACCATTAATTCGGCATACGACCAAGTAATGATCCGTTCCTACGTTGGACCCCCGGTAAACCCTTGTATCTAACACTGCCCTCCTCATTCTTTCATCCATAATTATGAAATCTATCATGCTTCTATCATCCCCTCTTTCTCATGTATACATGTGAATCCTCTTATGACGAAAGAAAGTGTTCGTCACAAAAAGATTCTTTTCCACACATACGGTAAGGAGGTCGTCACCATTCTCATTTATACTTTCATCACCAAACGTTCCTAATATCCTTTCATAACCAGTCTTCCTCACCCCATCCCTTCCATTAAAATCTCCTAACATAATAATATTTTCATTTTTCTTGCATTTCATCAACACCAACCTTACAATGACCCAAAACTGCTCTCGGATATAAGTGGGCTTAGACATATCTGGGGCGTACACCCCTATCACAAACAACTTCTTTAACCCACTTTCATTCGTATCCACAGCAGCCTTGGGCTTACCCATTCATACTCTTTCACACATTGACCCATTCTTTCTGAAAGGATGATACCGACTCCCTGGCATGCCCACTCGGTCTCGTCTACTTCAGACCAGTAAGCGGTATTCATGCCATGTTCAGTGACATCCCTTACCTTTCGTTTCATCTCGTTTACAAATAACACATCTATTCCTCTATCATTCATCATTTCGCATACTTCATCTATCTTATCATTCATTGCTCCACATACATTCAGCGTAGCCAGACGGGCCTCCGCAATCCACTTTTCGCCCCTCCGGGAGACAGGACGTGACGGGTGGCGAACCTCGTCGCCGGTTTTTCTCTCGGAGATTCTTCGCACCCCTGTCCCATTAAAGGGGCGCCGGGAACTCGGGGCCATGTCTTTCATTTCTTGGCTCATGGTGCGATTTTAGGGGTGGTAGATTTCACGCCGCTACCATACGGCGAGGAGCCGAGTCTATTCTATCGGCTTTGTCGCTCGTTTAGCACCACCCGGGGGACACGTGTAGGGTGGGTCTAGGATTAGGTGGTCGAAGCCTACGGACGCGAGCGACTCATCCCCCATACCTATTCTTCCATACCTTGTCTAATATTGTCTGTGATGTTAATTAAAGCAGTACTGGTACTATAACCAGGGCGAAACCCAGACAGTAATACTCAGTAGATTATGTTTCGAAATAAATGTAGAAATTTGCTTGTAAATACAGGATTCTAAAATTTTGGAAAGAAAGGGTAGAATGGATATGCGGCGAAAATTATTGGGAAGAATGGGGGGGTTGGGATCAAGTAGCCTGAATTTGAGGAGTCTGTCACTGTGGCTCTGTGTCAAGGGGGCTTATCTCAAGCGCCCCCATGCAATTTTAGCTTCCGGAGCTGCGTCGAAATGTTTAATATAATTTTCTAAAAATATTCAAAAATCACTAATTAATACCTGAAACGGAACTGTCGGTAATATATAATGAACTCTGTGAATGGAACTTTTGACATTGATAGGAATCAGTAACAGATATACTTGACCAAAGAGAATATAATCACTACGTTTATACTAGACTTCACGACTCGCGACATAAGTGTCATTCCGTTGCTTCCGAGTTAACGTGAATGTGCTCCTTACTGTTAATATCCGCCTCCTATTTTTGGACGACTTCGCTACCCCTCTGGAGACCGATTGCTTGCTATTTTACGACGTTTTTGGAAATGGTGGAAGTTATAAAATATGTTTACTTATTAAAGTAATTATAAAAGTTAACATTTTGGTGTTTTATTTGATGCAAGAGCGAGCGAAGCGAGCTCGGGACTTGAGGCACCCCGACTCGGACAGGTTAGGTTAGAAGGGGATGGCGGGGTCGAGTGAGCGAGCGAAGCAAGCAAACAGACCCCTCCATCCCCTTCGTGGTTATTTTTTATAAACCATCCAGAAATAGGAGCCCCACAAAGCGGGGCTCCATCGACCGTGCTTCTCTCGCCTGCGCCACGTTAAGTGGCGTTGGGCTACCCTTCCCCAACTCTCTGCCCCCACAAATCAGGTTTATATTGTCAAAAACATTACGAAAACATAACCTCAAAATGAGATTTTTAAAAATTTATAAAAAAAAAACTAAGCTCAAAAACTAACACACAGGCAGGAAATGGAAGTGGGGGGGTGACTCTACAACTTTCTCCCCTCCCCCCACCACCCCTCCCCCAAATTCAGGCGACTTGATTCTAAACCTTACCCAGAATGGGAGTAGGAACTTTTGGGAGGGGCTATATAAAAGCCCTTTTCCAAAGATTTGGGTGTTGACCTGAATCAAGGGAAAAATTTATAATGTGAGAAATTTCCGGAAGAAGGTGCTCCAGTATAAACACTACCATATGTCTACTAATCTCATCATAACCCACCGCCTTGGACTAAATTTAAAATAGACTTCTTGACATCATCCTCGAAACAGGAGAGAAATTAAAGGTAGGTATATTAGGAATTTGCACAGTAGCAATGGAAGCCACAGTTTGGGAGCTAATTGTATTATTGCTATTAGAAAAGCGAAATCTTGGTAAATTTCATCAAGTGATAGAGAAGGACCACAATGCAATTCAGCTGGCCAGCAAAAACCAAGACCAGATCTAAGAAATTTCCATACTTCGGCGGGAGAAGAGCTATTAATACAATTATGAAAATATTGGCGTTTAGCTGCCCGTACCATTTGATTGCACCTATTCCTGGTTGCTTTAAAATACAACCAATTTTCTTCAGTACGTTCTCTCTTAACACGAAGAAAAGCTTGATTTCGTCTAGACATTGCCAACCCTACACCTTCTGTCATTCATGGGGCTCGGGGACGCTTCAATCTAACTTTATAAACTGGGGTATGAGCATCATAAAGGCTGAGAATATTTTGGTTAAGAATAGAGACTTTACCTTTAACAGTAGGTGCTGCAATCAATGAGGCTAGATCGAGATTAAGAGCGTCATCCTTTAGCTTGTCAAAGTATATTTTAGAAAAACTGCGTAGATGCAGTACAGACGGGAAATATTTGGGATGTTTAGGAGCTTGTACGAAGCATAAATCAAGTCATGACGTGAGATGCTCAAAGCAGGTAACTGTCCGTGCATCATCACACGATCAGGAGAAGCAGTAAAGATAAGATCAATCAATGAGTCATCGGTTCCAATATTATGATTAAACAACTCAACTTTTGAAAGAAGCTTTTTGGGACGGGGAGAGATTTTATACAAATCTGTATTGAAGTCACCCACAATACAGTGTGCGTACTCAGAATAAAAATCAACAAGAGCCGTATCTAAAGTGGCAAAGTAGTCTGTTGAAGGGGAGCAACCCTAGATGCATCCTAATACTCTTGACATCTAGTTCCAAAAATAAAAACTCAGAAGAGGCAGAATAGCAGGAAGGAGATGTTAAAACAATTTTATGAGGAATCGATGCATGTAGGTAAATGGCTACACCACTTCCACTTTTTCCAACCCGATTAATCTTAATAAGCACAAAGCTGGGTAGAGGATATAAAGATGACAGTAAAGAAGGCCTCAGCCAACTTTCCGACACTAATATGGCATGAATATGCTCGGGTGAAAATGAAGCTTCGAGTTCGGTGCAGCGGCTTGAGATACTTTGAGCGTTTATGTGATAAATGTGCAGAGAGTTGTTAAAATGCGTAAAACTGCTTTCAGCAATTGATGTAAATCAAAAGCGCTATCGTTGAAAAAATCATCGCAAGAGTAAAATTATATGGCAGAAGAATCATTTGCAGAGCTAAACGACTCAACATCAGACATAGTTCATAGACTAAGATAATACATAAATTAAATAAATACAAAAAAAGACTAAAAAATTATATATGACGGCACCTGCACCGTTGCAGGTGCGGCGGCGTCAGTCTAGCTAGACAGAATTCTTCTAAAAGACACGTGTACCGCACACTTGCGGCACTGCACCTGCGGTGCCGCCAGTCCTGCTTGTATAAAACGGACGGAGCGGCCACCGTTAAGGCAGTCTTGGCTCTGACGTGGAACGGTGCGCTTGTCGTATTCCGTTACTAGTTTATCCTCGACTCGTTGGATAATTAATTCGTGTAAAAGAATTAATTATTATTCCTAACTACAAAATTGGTCTCTGTACTATACTCAATTACCCTTTCTACATATATTTAATATAAAAGTAAGATATGTAAACTATAAAACTAATTTATATGCTAAAACGTAGTAAACATAAACAACGCCAACCCGTCAGTTAACCGTTTACAAAGTAAACTTAATATTAATAAATTTTTATGTGCAAACTTAAATATAACATCTGAATTAGCAAAATAGTTTTGTCTTATAGTATAATAAAAATAAAAATAAATTAAGACCTATCCGTTGGGAGACAATTTGAGATCATTTATCATAGTGCTCAGGCCCTCCAGCGAGTATCTCTTTCAGTCTAAGAGCTTGAATTTGGCTGCCAATGAACCGGTGAAGAGTTTCACGGATATACATATATTTTCACCTTGTCTTAAAGCTCTCTGCAATTGGATAGGTTTGGTACTCATATTCTATACTCAGATAGCTATCGTTGCTCTACTGTACAAACACTTCAGCACTTCGATGTAATAACAGTTAAATTGGCATCGTTGAAGGGGCTGCAGCACTGCCGAAATTTCGACAAAATCAAAAACGTTGTCATAGTCGTCATAGGCAAGGAAAAGTGGCAGTTTATACACTTTGGTCTTTTGTACAATTTGCCGAAAGGTATTTATGTGGTGTATGGTACGAAGGTGGATTGAAAAGTACTCGGCCTAACCAAGAAAATAACCACATAATAAATCAGTTATATTTTTATTTGTCTACATAATCACCATCAAGTTCAATTCACTTTTGCCACCTCCCCTTCCAAGCATTTAGACCGTTGAAAAAAAATGATTCTTCCTTAGAGTCAAAAAATGCGTCTACAGCTGCTTTGACCTCGTCGTTTGTCGAAAATCTTTGACCTCCCAAGTGCTTTTTTAGGTTAGGGAACAGAAAGAAGTCTGATGGTGCCAGATCAGGTGAAATGCGGTAACAGTTCAAAGCCACAGTTGTGAATTTCAGCCATTGACTGTACTGACGTGTGAACACGGGCGTTATCTTGATGAAACAGGACTTTTCTTCTGAGCATTCCTCGACGTTTTTCTTTTATTTCCTCTCGTAAATGACGTAGTAAGGTGCAGTAGTAATCAGAGTTTGTAGTCTGACCCCTTTCAAGATAATCAATCATAATCACACCTTTCGAGTCCCAGAATACTGAAGCCATCACCTTATTTGCCGACAAAATCGACTTAGCCTTTTTAGGGGGTGGTGAACCAGGTCTTCTCCACTGTTTTGATTGTTGTTTTGTTTCCGGTGTACAGTAATGAACCCATGTTTCGTCTATAGTAACAAAACGATTCAAAAAATCATCTGCATCGGCTTCAAATAACTCCAAACAGTCGCGTGAAATAGTCAATCGCGTCCTTTTTTGTTCAACTGAAAGCAGTCGCGGAACCCACCTCGCAGACACCTTGTGGAAACCCAACTCGTTGACAATGATGTTTTGAGTTAGTTCATAAGAGATGCCTATAATCTCGGCTATCTCTCTAATTTTTAATCTGCGGTCTCCCATTATTAAATCAAGTACTTTTTTAATATTTTCGTCAGTAGTTGACGTCGAAGGCCTTCCAGAGCGGGGTTCATCTTTCACACTCTCTCTACCACGCTTAAATTCTGCTATCCATTTTTTGACGAATGAATATGACAGAGCACAATCGCCTAATGTACTGACCATGTCATCATGGATGGCTTTTGATGATAGCCCCTTCTTATGGAGGTACTTAATGACGGCACGCTGCTCGATTTGCTCCATTCGCGGAAATTATGTCCGATTACTTTGTTAATAAATTTATAAAATCACAACTAATTATCGCACACGTTTCGAACTTCACACAATGAACTAGTCTGAAATGAACTAAATAATGTGGGTAGATTTGATTTTTAGAATTGAATGGATCTGTGTTAGGCCGAGTACTTTTCAATCCACCCTCGTATTAAAGCCTTTTCGATTAGAATGACTCTCAAAAACAGCATGTAGACCCGGCTCAGAAGGAAAGTCGGTCGGTAGTTCTTCAACAAAGCATCGTGTCATCTTTAGAAGAACAAAAATACCGCAATTCTGCTCCACGACTCCGGAGTAGTGCCATCATAGAAGACGGAATTAAAGAGCTTCTGAAGAACTTCAAGTACTGGTTTTCCACTCAATTTAAGAAGCTCCACTGTAACTCCATCTTGGCAAGGGGCCTTGTCACTTTTAAGGTGCTAAAAAGCTTATTTCAAACCCATCATACACATATCTCCCATCATCTACATATCTCAGCCTCAGACCGATCCGGGATATTATCGGAATAGTGTCGAAGATCGTTAATCATACTTGCGAGTTGCTCCAAAGATGTACTGATGCTCGTAGAACCCCACAATTTCACTCAAACTCTCAGGTTCCCCGGAAACAGTGCCACCACATTTGGTCTTTAGTTTCGAAAGTTGGCTCTATCTGGTAGACAGATCTATGGCAACGACTTTGGAGCCTTGGTTGCGCTTCTTCAATACAAGCTATATTGAAGTTGCGTAAGTCCCGCCGCATGCATTTGGAGATATGTCTGTTCAGTTGTCTGTATGCGTCTAACAGCCATGAGATTAAGTGTGTGATCGATGAGTTCTTGGATTCTTCTGTGATGGGTCTTGCATACATGGGATGGGATGGGATGGGATGGGACTTGCAACATAGCTCTGACCGCATTGATAGTTTCCACGAGCTTGTTATTCATATCATCCACTGTATTGAATTTTTCTAGGCAATAAAAAAGATTTTGTATCTCGAGCTGAAAGTTTTCGGGGCTTTGGATTAAAGCGCCTTTATGTATTACCTATGCAAAAAGAGAATATTATGCAATTTATACTCCAATTAAGATTTTTGCTTATATGTTGGACATGTGTGGATTAGTAATTTGATTAAAACCCGTAGTTTGCTGGTACATTTTCGAATTGGTCGGCTCGCCCGGGGAAGGTTTTACGTGGTAGAGCCATGCTGCAGCTATATTAGTAGTATAGTTGTAGCACGAATGGGTCAGCTCGACCGGGGAAGGACCACGCTCTCACAGGATACCAACGTAAAATAGCAGCTTTACGCTGCTGTGTTTCGTATGGTGAGTGTAGAGAACCAGAGACTCTTTTTACTGGAAATGAGGCATTTCATCTTAGTCCTCACGGGTGATAACGCATCTGGATTTTGATTTTTAATAGAGGATAGATGTCGATGTCCATGGGCAGCAACAACAATTACCATCAGGTGGACTGTGTGCTCGTTTGTCACCCTTATCCTATTAAAAAAAACATTTGAAATATTTCAATAACGTAAACAATCACTTCCAAAAATATCACGTATTTCCTACACAGTAAGATTCTATTCAGAAATCTGTATTTCTGGAAACAGTGCTTACTATAACGATAAGCTGACGCACATTGTCACATACAGCTCTCGGTATTGTTTGTAATATTAACAACTCAGGTTTTCTGAGCGATTGTTTATATGTCTAGTTTAGCATGAGACTTCGTACTTTAATTCGACTGCTGGTTTTATTTCAAATAAAAAGCCGTGTAAAACAAAAATATTTCAATATTAAGAATTTAATGTGATTATAAAAAAGAAGAAATTTAAAGCAAATTTATATTTTTCACCCCCTGATATAAAGATTTCTCGGCAGAAATTAATTAATAAACTTTAGATGATACTATAATAGCACAAGTTTCAAACTTAGGTCTTTGTCTCCACAAACTTTTGTGCATTAAACGAGGAAACTTCGTCGTGCATGAGAAATCAATAAAATAACTGATACTAAGAATAGAGTTTTGAGTGTTGATTATGTAGTATTATTTGCTGACGATACCTCTTTAAGGCCTTAACAGTGGTTGAAATGCCCAAATCTTGGATATTTATGTAAAAAAATCTCAATAACTGTTCATTTAATCCACAAAGAAAAAATACAGGGAACAGAAGAGGATTTGGTAAATGTTTTTAATTGAACAAAATTGTATTTTTGTCAACCCCTTATTAGAAAAAAAATCCCCAAAGAGTACCTATCTGTGTCATATTTTGCAAAATTTCTCCAAAACGGCACAAGCTTTTTAAATTGTTCTTACACTAAAAAGAAAGGTCTTAAAAATATTAATATTTTTAATTGAGATTTTTATTCCCCGTTTTATAAGAGAATATTTCATTTTTCCCTGAAATTGAATATATTTACGCGAGCGCGCATGCTCCGTCGCCCTGTCAGTCTGTCACAGTCCGTTTTCGGACATTGTCGAGGGTGGACCGCGCATCGGTGTTGGGGCGACTTTGTTCAATTATATATTAGTTGTTTAGAAGTTTATACTTAATTATAAATATTTTTATGACTAGAAATACTTAATTTAGTTAATATCTGTACACTGGTAACTGTAAATATTATTTTATAAATAAACTAATTTTTAAAGTGCCCAAAGAAGAAGAAATTTTCGCGGCGACGTTGATTAGTAAAATTGAAAAATGCATTTTTATATAATTTAGATATGGAACGACGAACATGCTCTTGTTACTTAGATTTCGATAGCTTTTAATACCTATGTAATTTTATTGTTGCACATTTTTATTTATTAGTTGATACTGAATTTTATAATTATGTATTACAATAAAACGCTGTTTTTATGAGTATGACTTTATAAAATATTATTGGAGGGGAATATAGATAGAGATACTTACATTTAGGTACACTGTTATCAAATTAAATCAAACAATTTAAATAAATAAAAAAATGGTGCTTCCCTAAGTATAAATAACTATATAAAGACATTCTTGGGTTTTGTTTTTTTTTTATGTTAGACAAACTATCATCTAAAAAATGTAAAAATTTCAAATTGGAGAGGGGTTTCTCTACGTGGTAAAGTTAGAAATGAAGATATTCGCAGTAGGACCAGAGTAACTGACATAGCCCAATGGAATATTACAGTGAAATGGCAATGGGCTGGCTGTATATTTTGGAAAACAGATAAAAAATAGGAAGAAAGGTTCTCGAGTGGCAACCTCGTACAGGTAAGCAAAGAAGTACTCAACCTTTATTCCTCTTCACGTATTCTCATACGCTTTTCTTCACACACACACACAGCACACACACACACACATAGGTCGCAAATAATACTTACCTAGTACTATTAGGCAAGAGTGAATAGGTTTTTGTTAAGTCAGTGCAATTCACCATCTTAGGCTACATAACCACTTACCGATGGGATTTTAGTTGTTTTACTACTTGCTGGGTAAAAATAGTAAAAAAAATTTACCCTGTGAAAGTTTGCATTTAGATATAATTTTTCTAACCAACCATAAAAATATGATGAGAATATGTATTTAAGTATAAAGGTTACCTCACACGGGACAGTAATAATATAATATAATATTATATCTTCCATTATCTACGCATGAAAACTTTTAAAATCTCTGAATTTCGAGGCATGTTCATATTAAGAGGCTGAATAGAGCCACATTGATACGCATGGGGATCGTTTTGTAATTTCACATCGTTATCGAAAAAACATTGTACGTATTTCAGGTGGCGGTTTGCAAAACACGATTCCACAAAAAATCACTCAATAGAAAATAATTGCAAAGTTGCTTCTGTAAATACGTGAATTTTCAACGTCAATTTTTTCTTACGTGATAGAGCCATGCTGCAGCTATATTAGTAGTAGGTATAGTTGTAGCACGAATGGGTCGGCTCGATCGGGGAAGGACCACGCTCTCACGGCATACCATGTAAAATAGCAGTTTAACCCTGCTGTGTTTGGTATGGTGAGTGTAGAGAACCGGAGAAACTTTTCACTGAAAACGAGGCATTACATCTTAGTCCTCACGGGTGACAAAGCGTCTACATTTTGATACGTAATCGAGAATAGATTTAGATGTCTATGGGCCGTAGCAACCACTTACCATCAGGTGGACTGTGTGCTCGTTTGTCATCCTTATTCTATTAAAAAAAACTTTCTGAGATTTCAGTAAAATAATGTTAAGTATTGTAAGCACTCGTACAATTATATATCTCATGTTATATAGCATAATGCATGGTATAAAGCTATTGGGCTATTTTGCTTTTTAATAAAGTGATTTTGCTTTATAGGTTAAACAATTTATTTACCCTTCTATATCAAGAACCGTTTTTCTGTCACTTCTATTGAATTTGATAGTGCTTGCTGAAATTAAGCATCTTTTGATGGATCAGAATCGCGCGCTGATCTGGCTGTTAGATATTGCAAAAATAATCGAAAATATTTATTTTAACTTTCATGCCGAAGATTACCTTGTTTTATTTTATTACGGTCAAATAATATTTATTAGGTCAAGTATTTTAAATGTTTTCATTATTTTTTTATTCTATTGTTTACAGTTATTATCACGTCTTAGCTTTACACCAAGAATTACATTAGAAATTCTTGATTGGATGCGATGTAACGCGCATACTTTATTTTCATCAAGAACTATAATATATGTATTTGTTTTTTTTTACCAGTAGAGTTTCAACACAATCTTTAAAAAGTTCAATGAATTACAAAAATGCCGATAATTATATAATTTCAAGTCAGTGTTTTACATTTAAAGATCAGTTATAAAGAGCCAAAATTCTTATTTTCATTTTCATTAATTTAATTCGAGAATACAATAAATGTGAAAGGGCTTTTATCTGCAATAATAATTTTCATCAAAAATGACATAGACTTATAAAAGTCATATACACGGTCAATCATACTGAAGATTATCAATTGTACTACAAAATATTTAAAAGACTATTTCCAGTATAATGACCCGAATATCATCATTAATGTTTGACTGGCACACTTAAAAGGTTTATCACATGGCTAAATGATTGACTATTATATTATGATAAGGTCATGCTTTTCTATAAAAAGTTGCAAAAAATTTTAAATCTCGGACCTATTGGTTTGTTTTACTTTTCACTAAATTAGTGAAAAACAAGATGGACTGATCTAAAAGTTTACGTTCTTGTGTAAAAGTGCTATTTAGAATTGTATGCAAATGATATTTAAAGTTTCTATGTAAATAAGTGTAACATAGCGGGTATTATATTCAATGGTAGCAGCCATCCATATTTGCAAAGCCAGCATCATTTTCTGTACAGAAACCGGCAAAGTGTTGCTCAAGCCACTATAAACAAAGCAGCTGATAAAATGTTACACTCATAACTGTTAACAAAAACTGTTTCTGCAAATGGTCTTATAGATAATAATAACTATTCCGCCGTGTTAGGTGCAGGAGCCACTATAAGAAGAAGAAGAGGTAAAATTTTGTTTTAGAAATGCGCAATCAATATAGTTTTGTCTGCAATTGAGCATGAAATAAAAAATAACTTCAGCCAAAGAGCAAAACTGGCATTATACTCAGGCCCATCAATTGGTATAAAAAAAAATAATTTTACCAGGTTTCAAAAAATCAATTAAAATTCAAATAAACATTAATATTAAAATCAAAAAATTTATATATGTATGTCTATACATACATATAATGATTTATGGCCGCTTAGTAACTGACAGTGACTCAGTATAACATCATAGTCACGCCGAAACTAAGAGGAGAGAATCACTGTAGAAACGGTAATAATTTATTGCGGAAATTTTGTGATAAAATTAAAAAAATTACAAACTTATCCAAGTTAATCTAACTTATGCGTTACAAAAAACAATAATAAAATAGTGAGATGGCGTCAGTTTTTAAGAAGATATAACAAAAATAAACAAAAAAGTACAGTATTTAATTGATTATATACCGCTGACACTTAATTAAGCTTTTCGAAACCACGCCAGTTGTAAACAATACTTGTGTGAAAAGACAAAATCTGCTTTTCAAATTTCCGTCGAGTTGTAAGTAGAAAGCCAAATAGGTCATGTGTCAATTTTAATTAAATTTATTTTATGTGCAGTGATCTTGACTACGTTTCATCAATTAACCATTGGAAAAAATTAAAACAGGAATTTTACAATTGTGTTTACAAGAAACATTATTAGTTGAACCTTGCAGCTTGTTCATAAATTTTTATTATAAATACCTATAAATGTATATATTATTAATAAATATTTCCCATAATATTTTGGATTACTTTTTATTTTGCTCTATCTGCAATGTTCTACGCTCTATAGAAAATGTGGCGTATGACATGACTGACAATCTTTGGAACGTTTTATCTAGGTACAAAGATGTTTTACGTTTTCGTCGCCTCCACATGATATTTTTGTCAGCATAAGGTACCCTTCTGTATCTGAAACGAATATAAATATTGCTACAAAGTAAATTAAAAGGCTATACAAGTCCCTCTAGTGGGCACAGAACTCTTTTTTTATTTCTGAGAGGGTTTTAGGGCAAGGAAATGCCCGCCGAACTGCCCCAATGCGTGTTGACGAAAATTGCAATTACAAATCGCATTCGTGCTGTCGGGGATCAAACCCGGGAATAATTTACAGCGAACGCTTTGACCCAGATCTACTAATACGAAACAAATAAATACGATTTAACATATGTAATAAAAAAACTCTTGCGTACTTGAAACTTAAACACTTGATAGCTCGTGACGCCTACCGGACAAAGCTACAGCACAATGTAATTGAAGATGCGTAACCACGACATAATTCTCAGTGATGCGCAAGCATAACAGGCAGTACGTCACTTTTATAATTGTCATCTTTGCAGTCTATTAATCTTTGCACTTTTATAACTAATACAGAACGTAGTTGCTAGACCGTGTTGACGTTGGCTAAAATCTCTGCGATAGCTGTTTCGTCAAGGTCATTCAGGCTAGTAAAAGCCTTAATTTTCAAACTCAAACGACAGTTAATTAATTATGACGATGTAAATAATGCTCTATCAAAATTGGTACTTTGGTTTAACGCCAACAATATGCTCGCAACGCAGCAATATGCCAAACTCGGCACACCTATTTCTACTCGTCAAGGAGTTCCAGTAGCAAGTCACTGAAGTACACCATCAGGTCTCTCCATCAATCCCGGATGTAACGTCTCATCATAACTAACAAATCGAGCCTAAACTCGGCACATCTAGTTCTACTCGTCGAGGAGTTCCAGTAGCAGTCACCGATGTACACCTTCAGGTTACTTCATCAAGTCCGGAGGTAAGGTCTCATCATAACTAACAAAACGAGCCTAAACTCGACACACCTTATTATACTCGTCCAGGAGTTCAGAGTTTCAGCAGCAGTCACCGAAGTACGCTTTCAGGTCACACAGGTAGATATTCGAATTTCGTATCTAAGTATATTTTTGTAGTTGTAAAAAAAATCAATCTTTCAAAGTATCAAAATGTTTTACTTGATTACGATTCCCGCAGCTAACCGTGCGTACACTTGTGTGTGTGACCCGTGTCAATGTAATAGTTCGATTCTATACCTATTAATTTTGCAAATTCGTCCTTAAGAACAAACAAATACGTAAATGATTTTTGAACGGCGAGCGAAACAAATTGGTACAGGTCCGTCTAGCAGCGTGCCTCAACGATCACTGTCGCTCCGCGTAGAAATGAAAGAGAAGCGAAAAGACGCCACGATGGCGCGATGCGAAACATCGATTCGTTCGAGTTATTTTTCATTAAATATATTAATACTTACAAATATTTCATTTCAATCGATATATAAAAACAACAGTTCCTCTTATTATTATATATTACATCATTATTATTAATTTTATTAAGATTTGCTTATAAATAATTCAGTTAAAATTGCTGGAAATTCAATTTCAATGGCTATTTTATGATTTTTTTCTATCGAGAAAATTTACCGAAAACGTGTTTTGAAAACAATGGTCCACCCATAAATGTGATCAAGATTAACATATATTTTTTTTTCCGCTCTAAAATGTATATATTTTGTTAAAAAACTGTTTTGTGAAGCCTAGTTTGACTAGGTACCGCGCCTTAAACGGAAATAAAACAAAGTGTATTAAATTCACAATACCTAATGTAAAACATTCGAATACCAATGTGCTGTTAAATGGGGAGGAGTTGAGTCTTGTGGATACCACTGTTTTTCTTGGTATTACTACGCAAAACTTCAATGAGGCGCCCATATATCTAAATTAGTAAGCACACTTCATTCTGCAGCATATGCTGTAAGAAAAATTAGAAGTCTCACAGATGTTGAGACAGCTAGATTAGTGTATTTTAGTTACTTTCATAGCGTAATGTCTTATGGAATTTTGCTATGGGGTAATGCGGCTGATATTGAAGCTATATATTTGTTTTGCAAAAGAGAGCCGTACGGGCGATTTATAACCTAAATTGTAAAGAGTCCCTTAGAAAAAAAAATTAAAGAAATAAACATATTAACTTTGGCATCGCAATATATTTATGAGAATGTAATGTATGTGCATAATAACATAAATAGCTTTAATAAGAATAAGGATGTGCATACTTTAAATACTAGGAACAAACATAAGCTTGTAATGCCAGTTACTAGACTCCACAGAATCAGTAATTCATTTATGGGGCAATGTATACGCTTTTACAACAAAATCCCAGAACATATTCAAAGTTTGTCAATAAACAAGTTTAAAAGTTTTATTAAAGAAAAACTGTACAAAAAGGGTTATTATAATATCAAGAAATACATGAATGAAAATAACCCCTGGGAATAGGGTGATCGCCACCATGCTGGTTCTATGAAAAATCATTTAAAAATTGTATAAGCAAAATTATTGTTAAGTGAAATTATGTTTAAAAAAAAGTCCCGCTGGGTTTCTTGCTGGTTCTTCCCAGGACTGGGGTATTTTCCGAACCAGTAGTAAATAAAAAATGACTTTCAATAAGTATTATGTAATAATCAATATTGAATAAAAAAATTATTCCATTCTTTTCTATTCTATTGTAACAAGAACAGTAATTTATAAAGAAAAAGAAAGGTGACAGATGACAATTGTCTATATTTAGAAATATTTTGTTTAAAATAACTATTTATTTTAATACTATTTTATATATAATTATCCATTTGGATGCGGAAAAAGATGCTTTATACAGTGGCGTAAATTTCTGTAAGCACAAAGGAGACGGTCCATTTCTGGCCTAGTCTATGTACAGTATACCGCAAAAAAGAGAAAAATTCAGAGATTTTGTTAAAAATAAAATGAGAGAATAAATCACACTAAATAACTTGGAAAAAATAAAAATGCAATACCAAGTTTTTGATGCTTTTACAAGATGGTGCTCTTCCAGTCATAAAAAAGTAAAAAAGACACGGTTATTTGTCAAATGTCATTTCTGTCAAATGATATTTTTATTTATTCCGAGCTTGTTCTGAACTCGTGAATGTGATCGCCAAAGAAATCCACAATTAGATTTCTTTGGCGATTTGGTTTTTTGTTTGGACTTTGAATTACTACTTTTTGACTCTGCTTTTGTTTTATGGACTTAATGATTTACGTCTTGATGGATGGATGATGGACATCTGTATTCTGTAGAATCACATTTTGATTCAGTAAGCAGGTTTGTACTAAAGAAAGATGTTTTCTTAAGCTATTAAACGCATTTGAATGACATGCTTATATCTGTAGTCTGTTAATAATTATTAATTTCTACATAAGTCCATAATGGCTGCAAAATCTTAATATGATGTAATTTTCTTTGAATTCACCTGTTAAAACATGTTGCACTGTTTAAAATGCGCTTCTTCAATATAGACAGTTTATTAAAGTAAGATTATTTTGTTCTAGATAGATGAAAATGCACCAATATGTTCACAATGTTTCGCAAACGTATTACAAGAATTATCTATCGTCACAAATCATGAAAATTAGTTCCAGCGCCCTAATGCCAATATTATCAGTATATTGTATGTTTGGTGTCAACGAAGACTGGGTAACAGATAAGTTGTGACCCAATTAATATCACCCCAACAAGACTCTGTTTTAATAAGCGGCCGTATAAAATCTTGCCATTACTCGGACAGAGCTTATTATACATATATACTGTTGGCGAGACAAGGGACAAGTTGGGATGAGATGATTGCATGTTATTATTGCAGTTGCACTTCTGGACAACAGACAGTGGGTTGCTGTGCCCACATAATGACCGTTGTCATGTATTTGTGTTGCGCTCGGTATCAAAATTCCATAACCGCACCGGCCTTAATTATGGATGGCATTTAGTAAGAGAGGATTTTGAAGTAGGAAAAATAAATAAAAAATTAAAAAATTAAGCTGTTTTATTTATATTACCTTAAGTATCCAAAACATGATTGACTTAATGTTTCACTTTCTATAATTCATAGGACTGCTAACCTTTGTTATGACATTATCCAGGCTTTAAATGTCTGTCAAGGCTCAAGGCATACTCTGACACGCTGAGAACTTGTTATATGAAAATATTTGTACGCCGGAAACGTATTTAGGATGCGAATTATTTTGTAACAACTATAATGTACCATATTATAACAAATAAATTATATTATCTACGAGTATGATTGTATTCTAGCACTTCAGCAGCTCAGATAGACACATATACCTGAACAGAAATTAGTATTCAGGATTATTCTGTTTATCCACTTTAAAACAGCCACTCTAAAGTAAAATAAGTTAAATATATTCTTTATGTTTAGTGCAATAAAGTAGTATCTCAGGGTGAATTTTTTAGGGTAGAGAAACGAAGTTACCCGCTATTCACATATAATCTCGGCTTTGAGCTATCTGACATAAAATTTTTGTAAAAGCTAACAAAACACTTAGGCCTCATTTCCCCACGTAAAAAAAAGTCCTGGATGCCCCTGGCAATGAGGTGTGCATTAGTACACACTAATGAATGCAATGAAATAATTTTGTGTGTAGACACCGTTGATTTATCTCAACAATCTTCTTGTCTGGAATATTATACGTTATTCGTGTTTTGATTAAAAAATACAACTTTTTTGCCTTACTTTCCTATTATTGTCGAGACATTTTAGCTATTTTACATAATAAATCTACCTGACAGGCTAAAGGTGATATCAGAGATATCAGAGATGACAGCTAACGTCAAATCAAAACGACTTCAATCCGCCATTAGTGTTGTAGTTTTTGGTGAGAATAAAATATTAATACCACTGAAACTAAGGCAAATTCGTGGATTTGAATGATCAAAAGTGGTTTAATATTTTATTTTAATTTATTCCCATACTAGTACATAAACTAGTACTAAACTAACCTACGCTTCATACAATTTTGGACAATTTTAACGTTAGATACGTAAATATTGCCTATATGTTTTTTGTTTTAGAGACTGGTTGTGTGTCAATTTTTTTATTAATATCATCCTTAATAAAAACCCATGAGAAATGCCTGGCAAATGAATCACATATTTCTTGTCTACTATTTGCATCACGATCATTCATTTTATTAGGATAATTTGAACTTTTACGACGCATGTTCTTCATATGTGTTCAAAAATACCTCGGATTATTGCTAATAGCTTCCTCGATGTGTTCAATATAATTATAATAACATTGTTTTAATAGTTTATCGCAATCCTTCCTAAGGTAAGAGAATTCAATGGAAAAATGAATGAAATGGATTATTATACAGTTTAATTTTATTATGACATTTGTGTTTCCGTTTAATGAGTTTAATTAGAGCGGGTGTGAACCAGATAGGATAAGATTTTGAAGATTTGCACGATTTGGGGACGAATCTGTCTATTGCTACCTGCAGGATTTCGTAGAATTTCGAAATCATTTCATTTACATTATTTATAGTTCGGCCGTTCAGAGAATGCGTTCCTGACACCTATCAGTTAGTCACGACTAGTGATGGGCACAACATAACACTGAGTTTCGTTACCGTTCCTCCAAAATGAACCGCCGCGTTATTTTTAAGATTATTTTCGTTTTAAATTGGCGGAATCATTTAAAATTTATATTTTAGTAATTTAAGTGGAAACCAAAAAAAGGTAATATTAATATAATAAAATTGTTTTATTTATTCTTTGTTACAAAGTTACAATCTGTATTTCTATGCAATAAAGTACATTGAATTAAATGTGCGTACAGAATATTAATCAGACTCCGATTCGCTTGAGGAGGTGGTGTCTTCATCATCATCTTTGCCTAAATCTATAATTATATTATTATCAATAACATAATCAATCCTGATATCTCGGTCAAAATGTTCCAGAATCAGGTTTTTAGTCTTCTCAACAATCTTTGCCCAGTCATCTCTTGTGACATCCCCGCAGGCTTCTTTTAATAGGGTCATCATCTTTTTCATGCTGAATGGCGGGAAAGTATTGTGGCGGGCGGCGTAACCTTTCATTTCAACCCAGATTAGCTCAATCGCGTTATATTGGCAATGATACGGTGGAATTCTTAGAACGCGATGACTGTACTCCAGAGCCAGTTCATCGATTTCGTATCGCACATTTGCCGCTTTATTTTCTTTAACTAATTTAATTAGCTTTGGTTTTAGCATCTGCATATTTCCGTCAATGCCTTTTGCTTGTAATCAATAGGGTGGAACACTTTTGTATGAAAAAAAATTTTTTTTCTAGAATCTTTTCGGAATACCATGTAAAAGTTGCTTTATGTAATTGTAAATAATATACCTTAATATAAAAACTCTAACTCGACTGCTTGAACTCCCGCCATAGACTTGAAATTTCATTTTTCAAGTTTTTATAGACGCGTTGTATAGTACACCCTACATACAAAATTAGAAGTAAATGTTATATGTTATGCATGGAAATAATAAAATAAAGATTGTTTTCATTAATAAAATAGTTTATTTTCAATGTGAATACAAGTTAAAAAAGTTATGACTCTATGAATAATGTTATTTTTTAAAGCAGAAATCCTTTTTCGTCTCAAACTTTGGCATGACTTTTCGAGATGCTAATTTAGATTTTATGAATCCCTCTCTTCTTTTCTTTTCGCACACACTTAGAGCTGCTTCTGTCACAACTTTGACTGATCTTTCCACAGCCTGGGTGTGGCAAGGCAGTCTCATAAACTCCAAAACTGCATCTCCTCCATTTTCAATGAGATCTTGCAACTGCTCATCAGAAATATTCTTTAGTATTGGCGGTTCGTATATATTTTGTTGCCAGTCAATCAAGTCTATGTAACAACGTGAATTAAGGTTCACTTTTGGCACCTCAAACATGCGCGGAACAGAATTTTTATTAGCTTGACGAGCTTTTAAAATGCGTCTTGCAGCGAGTTCTCTAATATGCTTCCGTGAATCTGTTATCATACTTAACAACATGTTTTCGGGATGAGCAAAGTAACTGTTTCGAATTAAAACAGGGTCCACTATCGCCAACAACTCGCTGGACAAATACCTAGTGCTGTTAATGAGCTTCCATAAATGTTTTGAACCATCTTTGCAGGATGAATGTGTTTTGATAGCGAACCAGAGAGGGGCGTACGATTTTACGACAAACGTAGCTAAAATTACAAGATTTTCTTGTGGATTTTCAGTAGAAATATATAAACGCAGTATGCGATTAGCTCTTGTTAACCAGCGGGCATGGGATAGCTTACCTGGGCTTCGGTTTAATAAATCGGGAGAGCAGGATCCACTTATGACAGCAGTAATAATTTCTAGTAGATATTTTTGGTCTGTACTGAGATCTGTTATTATTTGTGGAGGTAGATCACAGTCTATCTTCTTAAAGTGGGCCAACGACAACGTCTCGCATGTCTCTAATGCTTTACCAATTTGCCCCGCAAATGATTTAGGTCCTGAAGTAGGGCCATCCAAATAGGTAAACAAATGCCTCAATGGCAACTCATTGGCGTGTAAGAGACAAATTATCCATTGCAATGGTCGGGATAGTCTATTTTCCAAAAGACGAATAACGCCTCCCACTTTTCCTGTATTTGTGTTTGTTCCATCACAGCCAACTGCCATTATACTCTCTAGTGATATCTTTTCAATCGTCAAAAAGCTGTGGATAGCTCTTTCAATATTTCTTGCACTGCCCGATGCTGGAACAACATACCCAACGTAAACAGAACCTGGTTCTTTTATAATCGAAATATGTTCCTCTTGTACAATCACTCTAAACCTCTTTGATCCTTTTAATACAGTTTTAGCCGTCTTGTCTTTTCTTCCATCGAAATATAATGCAGGAATTTCTATAACTCTTTCTTCTGTTAAAATTTGCTCGCGTACTTTCTGTCTTATTCTTCTTAGTTTCATCCTGTCCACAACGTTAGTAGACTGTGCCTCAGAGTCGGCATCAGAAGCAGAACATAGAACAGATGATACGATAGCTGCTGCAGCTCTGTCTGATACTCCGTACCTATCGCATACAGTCGTCAAACTATGAAGACTGGCATCCGTGAGCTTTATAGGCTTTTGATCCACTGTTTGAGTGGTGTCAATACCATCTGCGGTCGACGAGCAAGAAGGAAGGTCGACATTAGAACAAACTTCAGATCTATTTAGCCGATACGAAGTAGAAGGAATTTCTTTAATTATATTTGAATTATGCCTGATTTCATGTTTAAGAGCACGTAATCTTCTATTCTGTAATTTTTTACTCTGGACGAGATCCGTTCTTCCTAGAACCATTAGTCTGTTAGAGCGTTGGTCTTCTAAAAATATTTGTTCCTCTTTTGGTACCTTTTTTTCTCTCACACAGGTACAGCTTATATATTTTTTACATTTACATGCAGCTATGTCAAAAAGCTTTCTACTTTGTACTCTAAACTCTTTTAACTTTTCTGCCTTAAGTTTCTTCAAAGACTTTTTCAAATTATAACATTTTGAGTGATAACTTTTTATTAGCTGTAAAACTCGTTTATGTGTGACAATTGGAATAGAAGATTTTATCCACAATTCTTCGATTTTCGTAGCAACTATTTCGGCAATTTCCAAAAACGTAGGTTCTTTTCTTGTGTTATTTCTTACTTTTAAGTCTTGTCGTACCCAATCATAGAATTTCATCACATTTTCATACGTAGGAAGAATATTCTCTTTCAACTCTGCACTTTCACCAAATATTGGACATTTTAACTTTTGTCTCGTAGAAGTCATGTTAATACACTTAAAAACGTAAACTAATAAGTACTCGTGAAAATAATTGACGCGCGACCTTTCACCTTGAGACAATTATCGACACTGGTTAAAACAAAACACTGCAATTCGTAGATTATCACGTGCCGCCCCCCGCTTCGTCCCGCACTTTTCTTCTCTGTCCCAGCGCCAAATTATATTAAAATAATGAAATGTTTAATTGCAACAGTTAGTTAACTACTATATTTGAATATTTTTTTGAATAAAATAAACGAATTGTAATGAATTCTGTACTATTTTGTAGGCTGTGTAAATAGCCCCAAAATCATCATTTTTGTAAATGTTTTGTGTCCTGGCGGGGGCTTTTACCGCTGTCTGATAATATTTATATTTTAAATGGAGCTAACTAATGTCATTAGGCAACATAATACAACTATTCCAAAATAAAATTCTGAAATTTTTTTTTTCGTTCCACCCTAGTAATCAAGCCACCATTTCTTCTTTTTTATTAGCTTGGGTAGGTGGTTTCTGTATTTGAACCGAGTGATAGGAGGCATTATCCATGAATATTACAGAAGGCTCTGATAGGCTGGGCAAAAGCACGTTCTGGAACCACTCTTTAAATGTAGTGGCATTCATTTCCTCGCAGTAGCCATTTGTGGTTTTTAATTGAAATGCCAGTAACACGTTCTCCACAAAGCCGTATTTTGCAGAACCTGCGTGGCATATTTTTTTTATAGGAAAGGGCGACAAACGAGCACACAGTCCACCTAATGGTAAGTGGTTACTGCGGCCCATAGACATCTACATCTATCCTCGTTTGTGAATAAAAATGCAGATGCGTTGTCACCCGTGAGGACTAAGATGGAATGCCTCATTTCCAGTAAAAAGGGCCTCCGGCCACCTGCACTCACCAAGCGAAACGCAGAGGTAAACCTCTACTTCACGCTGGTATTCTGTGAGGTCGTGGTACCACCCCGGTTCGAGCCGGCCCATCCGTGCGACAGCGAAAGCTGCCGCGTGGCTCTACCACTGTTACATATTATCAGACGGGCCCCCTTACCCATTGGTACTTTCGACGTCGACGCTTGTGTATCATCCGTTCAAGAACGGGAAACCGTGTGATTGGCGTTTAACCATGTCTCGTCAATGAACACGACATTATCCCAGTTAGCAATATTTCTTGCTTCTCTCAAAAAACTTATCCGTTTTAAAATTATGTCGTATCGTTCTAATAAAATTTTTCTTTTGTCTGTTTTTTTATACGAAAAACCAATATCTTTTAAGATTTTGGTTAAAGCAGTTTTACCCCCGCTAAACAGTCCAGCTTCTCTTAACGATGCCAAAAGCTTCTTCCTGTTAAGATATTCATTTCTGGAATAGTAACCATTTATATGATTTCTGATTGCATCGGCGTCAAAGGTGTCAATATCTGTCACGGGTTTAGTTCTACGTTTCTTCTTCGGAGTACGTAAAATATTATCTCCCGTGCCAGTAGAGCCGAACTTTTCTTTATTAATATTTGTTATCGTTCGTTTGCTAACTCCAAGCGCCTGAGAGACGCGTTCTTGTACTTCTTCGACAGGTAACAGGGGTCCGCCATTTTGCCGTTCCCGCTCAAAGTAATCTTGCAGCTTGATGATTAACTCACGGGCTCCACTTTTTAATGTTTGTCCACGTTTAGGTATTATTATGCACCAACAGTAAAAAGAACGCAATACAAAATACAATCGAAGTCTGATTTAGTGCCGATGTCAGTTTGAAAAGCAGAAACAGTCCATTAAACGAAAGCCGGGTAATCAAATAAAAACAGATCGAAAACACTTGAAGAACGTGGTCTGTGCGCACGAAACGACAACAGACGACTGTTTTAGCGTTACAAAATGGCGGCCCATAACGCCATTTGGGGTTACCATTTTCAACCTAAATATAAAAATGCTACTTTCTTTCGCGCGTTCGGTTTGGTCGTAGTTTAATTTTTATATTTAATAAAAGTTATCTTATAGTCCATTATTTTCAAATTCTTAAAAAGAAAAACAAAACGTATTATTTTATAAAGTATAACTGTATAGGAACAGATTACGATACTGTTATTGCCTATTATTGTTAGCACAGCACTACAAATATAAAGCGCTGACTTAACCTTGTAATAGCGCAGTATAGATTTAGAAAAATATTGTTTACCAAGTTATTTGACACTCAGTTTGGCACAAAATTATAACATTCATTTATTATTGATATAATAATGTTGTTTTAATGCTCATCAATTGTTAAAACGGTAAACAACCAGCAAAAATATTTTAGCAAAAATATTGTAACTGCAACGCCATTACAAAGTTACGTCGTCAGTTCAATCGCGACGTGTCAGGAACGCATTCTCTGAACGGCCGAACTATAGTACGCCTAAAGTTTGTAGCCAATCAACATTGTTTAACAATGCAATAATGGAACCAAAATCTGCTCTTTCAAACTTGTAGAAAGATTTATTCTTAGTTGCGGGGGAAATTAATTGATAAGTTGATTTTTAAAGAAAAATTCTAATGGTGGATGTAAAATGTCTACGTTGCTTATAGGATACTGACTTTCAACCACATTGATGTGTACATTAGACAAGACTAGATTTTCCGCTTGCGTTTTTGTTAGTGTTATATTGATTCAGATCGTGCAAAGTAAAAAAATCTATTAAGCAACTTTTAAGAAGACAGTTAGAATAGTTAATTGGGGATGCGTACTGACCGTTAATGACGGGTTGAAGTGCCCACATAATAGAACTCATATTGAAGTCATCAAGAAGCAAATTTGAGTCGTTAGCCATGCCTAAATTATTATTATTTATGGTACATATCCGTAGTATTATTAATAAATGTTTTCATTGTGTTACGATCAACTGGTGGAGGGATATATACTGCGCACACATGTAGCCATTCCGTTAGATTACTTGTGTTAAGTTCAATTGTACCTGCGCCAGTTTAATCCATCCTTTTTTACTGCTATCAAAACTCCGCCACCAATTTTCTTATGACAAGAAAGGGAAGATGTTTCGCGATCTCATCTATATACGTGCTATCTATCGTCGCAGATCTTAACATCATACATACTATCGCGGAGCCAAGTCTCAGTTAAAACAATTATATCATACTTTGAATTAAGAACTTGGTTATTTACATCTGTTACGTTAGAGCGAAGCCCTCGGACATTTTGATAATAATATTTTAATGAATCGAATTAAAAAATAAAATTAGTATACCAATGCATGTTTAAGATTATTATCAGTAAGTTACAATAAATTTTAAAGAGATTCAGAATTTTTAATAATTTTATAGCCCGATGATTTGCTTTTCATCATAAAAGCGCGACCATTCTTAATCCAGACAAATTCTTATTTAAGTTCCTTAGCTTTGATACGTGCTTCTGCATGCAATGCCGTTGTGGCTGGTGATAGGTGTTCAGCAACATATATAGGACATTTCTTTCCTCCAATTCCTAAGTGGCTGGTATTAACTTTGTCCTCGTTGCATTTTGCTTGTTTATTAAAAGCTATTGTTGCTGCAGGAAAAGTATCTCAGATCCTTGGGCTACTGAATTTGACTATTACGGAGCATGGTCGAGGGCTCTCCTTGTTAAGCTTCATTATTCGGCTACAGCTCTGTGTGTCAGTGTCAGATAAGTTACATTTAACTGTTGCGGCCAGTTGTTTTACTGTCGAAACAATATTTTCTGATCGATGTTTGGGAATGCATTGAATTCTAGGTTACTGGCTCTAGATTGGTTTTCAAGTAATGTAAGTCTAGCATTTAGGTCATCAATTGTGGTCTGTATAGTTTTTATTATCATGTTGTAGCAACTTAATCACTTCGTTTTTAGCTGATAGGTCCTTTATATAATTTCGTATTGTTCTTTGAGAAAATTGATTGAAGCTAGAACTTCATTAGTTTTTGAGGTATATTCATCCAATTTACTTTTCTTAAATACATCTAACAGCGATTTCATTTCTTCTCTGACTATGGACCGAACGTCATCAAGATTTAGTCCCGCCGTAATAGGTCCCATTATTGTTCGTTCGTTGTCCTTAACACGACGAGTGACGTTGGAACTTTGATTAGCGTGTTCCTCTAAAGCCGTGTAAGTTAGTGAGCTTCTAATTGGCGTATTCGTGTTGTCGCTCTTTGGTCTGACGCAGATCGGACATAGCCATGTCCTCTTTTAATTCTTAGTTAATTCATTGTAACATGTTTTAGATGTCGAAATACATTTGTAGTGATATCGATTTTTGCATGTGCTACACGACATTATTTCTGTGGAGTTTGGGAATCTATGACAACATTTAAACTTACTTTTGGAAGACATGACTAACTAGTAATAATTTTGCTTGATCCTAAATTTCAATTTAAATTTAAAATTTTGTAGAAAAAATTATTTTTTCTTTCCGTCCGTTGGATTTGATCTCGGGTCCTGCGGTTCGTAGACCAAGCGCTCGACGCAATACGCCAATTTTTCGTTAACATAAGTGATGAAATACAGCTTCTAATGTTGAGTTGACAGTGTACAAGTGGTATGAGGCGGTAGACTGATTGCGATCGTTTTAGCACTACCTCACAATACTACAACTTGTCGCACTATTACTGTTTGCACTCAAAAGTTTAATCACTAAATGTATATTTGTTATAAGCTTAATTATCTTGCTTAACAATGTACTGAAGAAAGTGTAAGAAAACCGTTCGTCGCATATTAATTTAAGAAAAAGTCCAGTTTTTCCAAAACTGTGCACTTTCGGTTGAAAACATTTGCCGAGTTACGGCATGCGAATACTTGCCCTTTGAAAATCAATCACAAAATCAGCCGAACAATTTTGGTTTAATAGAAATTATATATTAGTTATATTTATATGATATTATTATAATAAATAGTTATTTTACATAAAATATTTCAAATTAAAATAGCATCAATATTGTGAAAATAGCATCGAAACACATCCTGAAACTGTTCTAGACTTTTGTCAAAGCCATTCGGAATGGGTTAGAATACACTAAGAAAATGTCTTTAAAGATGCAGAGTACGCCGAAACATATGCAATGCTTTCAACTCATTCTTCAAGAGTGTATTTGGTGTACCTAGTAATGACTACATATATCCACATACGGAATCGATGTGTACTGACACCGTTTCTAATGTACAGACAAACGCTGCAATAATTGAAGAAATGTTGAAAACTTTGGACACGAACAAAGGTGCCGGTAGTGATGGGTTACCTTCTTTTTTTGGTCACGATGTGCTAAATCACTTGCTCTCCCCTTGACTATTATATTTATCGCTCTCTGCGTGAAGGGATATTTCCTGTCCCTGTACACAAAAAAGGGATCACGTACAGAAATAAATAATTAAAGAGGCAATTCTACTTTGAACACCGCAGCTAAAATCTTTGAACGAGTAGTATATAACGTAATTTACTCCGCGCTCTCACGTGCTTTCCTTGAGCAGCAACATGTTTTTTTTTTTGCAAAGGTGATCCACCACTACGAACCTGGCAAGTTTTTCTTCTTTTGTCCTTGAAAATATGGATCAAGGTGGGCAGGTTGATGTGATCTACACTGATTTTGAAAAAGTTTTCGATCGCGTGGATGACATGATCCTGCTAAACAAATTACAAATGTTAGGAATTCACGGTGACTTGCTGCGGTGGACTGAATCATATCTCACAAACTGCTCACAGGCAGTCGTGATAGGTGGTTTCCGTTCGAGCTACACAAACATACCCACAGGAGTTTCCCAAGGCTCTCACTTAGGTCCACTTTTATACAATGCCTACCTATATGACATTGGTTCGTGCATTGTACACACAAATCATTTCATGTATGCTGATGGTAAGAAGATTTTTTGAAATTAACACCATTTTTTTATAGGATAAGGGTGACAAACGAGCACACACTCCACCTGATGGTAAGTGGTTGCTGCGGCCCATAGCCATCTACATCTATCCTCGTTTGCGAATCAAAATACAGATGCGTTGTCACCCGTGAGGACTAAGATGGAATGCCTCATTTCCATTAAAAAGGGCATCCGGCCACCTGCACTCACCAAGCGAAACGCAGAGGTAAACCCCTACTTTACGCTGGTATTCTGTGAGGTCGTGGTACCACCCCGGTTCGAGCCGGCCCATCCGTGCGACAGCAAAAGCTGCCGCATGGCTCTACCACTGTTAATACCATACATGACTGCCTATTGATACAAAAGAACCTGGTCCTTTTATTTGAATACTACAAAATAAATAATATGACTGTTAATGCAGGCAAGTGCGAATATGTTAGTTTTACACGGAAATCTAAGTCAATTCTATATATCACTTTGACGGATTAGAAATCAGCCGAAAACTAAGTGTTAGGAATTTAGGCGTATATTTTGATCATAAAATGATACTATCCTAACACATTGATTATGTTATCAGTAAAAGAACAATGGCAGAAAAATAGTTGACAAAAATTATCGCGTCTAGAAATAAGTTATATATAAAATGAGTTTTATCATTTTTCTATGATTTTTTAAACAAATTTGTATTTTAATTAAAGCCACAGAAAAAAACAAAAATTTTTTGGAATATCAGATGACTTTAATCATTTTACTCAATTCAAGTGTTGTCATTTAGTATATGTCATACTATTTTCGTATTAACTTTTTAAGACTACCAACACAACACACAAAATATTTTATATTAAGCTATTATTAGTAATGACTATACTATCAGTAATAATAAAAATAAAAGTGATATGGTTGAGAATAAGTCAATAAAAATAATAAACAAAGCACTTCCTATAATAA
Source organism: Parnassius glacialis (assembly GCA_033319125.1). Taxonomy (NCBI): domain Eukaryota; kingdom Metazoa; phylum Arthropoda; class Insecta; order Lepidoptera; family Papilionidae; genus Parnassius; species Parnassius glacialis. The sequence goes on along the minus strand of JAVANC010000003.1, from coordinate 17,230,651 downwards.
TACATTATCTCAATCATAGTACTATGTAACAATTCCATAATGACAACACTAGCTAAAACAAAATGTCACTGTTTTTTTTACTGGCTTTACGGCTCTGGGTTTTAGCTCTTCTGAGAATATCACTATGACACAAGGGCCATGGAGCCATGTCATAAATATACCTTTATAGTATGCAAATATATAATAAAGATACAATAATCTAAAAACTCTCTATTTTGTATTATGTATTGAGCTAACATCAAACAACCACAAGAAGCATGACTTTTTCCAAGTGACATAAAACATTACCTAAATAGGTTCAAATCTAAATATCTTTTTTTTTGACGCCTTCTCAGGACAAAATTCTTTGACAGAATTATTAAGGGATGCTTAACATTTTAAGATATTTTTGATATATAGACGCTACCATTCCTTCTCAAATAATTTTATGTATGAAAGTCTGCCATTGTTCTTTGGCTTTGTTCTTCGCATCTGTAAACCATTCTCGAATATGAATGTGATTAAAATGGTTTATTTTGCGTATGTCAGAGGTGTTTTGGAATATACTAGTTCGATATGGTCTCCATAGTACAATGTCTACAAAAGCCGCCTTGAGCGTATTTAAAAAATATTTGTTAATCACCTTAACTTTTGCTGTCGGAATAAAATCGATACTTACACAGAGAGTTGCACTGAGCACGATCTCTTATCTTTGAAACACAGGAGTGTTTTGCTTGACATGGCTTTGTTATAAGATATAATAAACAGTAACATTGACTGCCCATATCTTGTCTCAAAAATCACCTTTCGAACTCCAAAATTCCGCACCCGTAATACTACATTGTTACAGACTCCTTGGCGACATTCAAACTACTGTCGAAACACTGTTATTTTGCGGCTCGCTCGTATATATAATGAACTATTTGGACACATTGACCTCTTTGCGAAATCTAAACTTATGTTTAAAGATTACATCAAGAATACTATTAAGAATAAGAGCAGTGAAAGTTAAAATCACGTACAATCATATATTCTCTCTTTTATTTTTTTTATATGTATTTTTTTTATAGTTATTTAATTTAATGTATATTATAAATAATTATTTGTATTATATTTATACATTTTTATATGCGTGTGTATGTACATATGTATATATGTACATAAATATGTACTTTATATATATATAAAGGTGATGTAAAATATCATTCTACCTGACTATCTCTCCTGATCTGTAAATTTATGACCACCTTCATTACAATGAATTGCTTATAGTTTTGCTTATAATTTATCTATTAGAATGTTCTTCTTTCTTTTTCTTCCAACAACACGTTGCCTCAGTGCTTGTTTGGCCAACAGACCAATTTAGACGAAAATGACTTTTTAATTTAATATGCTTAAGAATCAATTTCCGCACACTTTAAATCAAGAATGACTCGTGTAACTATACCAATAAACGAGTAAAAGACGATATTAAAAAACCAATATCCACAGTTACAATTTTAATTTTTGTGCTTGTATGGCTTACCACCACAAATAAACCAACTTCCAATAGCGGAATTGTCAGTGCGTGATTGTTTGTCATATATCCTCAAATTAACCAATCACAGACCCGCTCGCTTATGACGTCACACCTTGCTGTTTTGCCATGTTGTTTAGTAACAGCCTATCGCGACGCGAAACGGTGTTAGAACTGTAAGATTTATTAAGTTTTTTGGTGAATTTACAAGTGAAACGAGGTGGAAAGTGTCTCAATAACTTTGAATATTATGTCTTGGATCAGTTGTTATAAACGGTATGTCCGCAGTACTGCATAATACGAAATATAAGTTGATTTTAAACATAGTGATATTATTTTAGATTGCGTTGTGTTTGTTATACAGGATGGTTTAGAACCATACTTTTGTCATACTGTCATACTCACAACCCTGAAGAATTTGTTCGTTTTTTCAAACAAGCGAATTTCTGGACAAACTGGACGGCTTTAGACGGAATTTTCACTTAAAGATTTTTTTTAAAAATTGATTATATAAAAATATATGTAAAAATATTATATATATAAAAATTTGATCCTAAATAATTTAGGATATCCTTTCTCAGCGGGAATTTTTACTTTTCTCATGGGAATGGGAAGTACGCGTATTTTTGTTTGTTCTGTTCGTTTGTTTAGTTTATTTATTTGGTTTGTACGCGTGTGAAGGCGTTATTAAGTGATTTAAGGTTGGAAGGGGTTTTAGGGATTTGTAGGGCCCAGAGGTTTGTAGGTTTGGTTTTGTTTGGTCTGGTTTGTTTGATTTGTTTTTTAAATTTTGTTTAAATTATACGCGAGTGGAACTGTGGAGTTCATGTTCATATAATTAATAAAAATGATTTTATTTTATTATGCAATATTCATTTTTTTTTTAATATTTTGAACTGAATGTATACATTTATCCTAACTAATGTTATAAATACGAAAGCGAGTTTGTTTGTAAAACTTTCACGCCTAAACTGCTGAATCAATTTTGATAAAATTTCATACATAGATAGATGCGACCCTGAAGAAGAACATATCATGCTACTTTTTGTTACAGTTATTCGGGAACGGAACTTACGCGGGTGAAACTGCGGGATACAACTAGTAATACAAAAGAAATACATATTATACAAAAACAAATAATTTGACAAATAAATCACAATTAGAAGAAAGAATTACTTATGGGCCTCACAATAGGAAAGCGAGATACCTGAGTTTCATTATTAAACGAAAAATACGCATCGAATAAATAGCCTCCTCCTTTTTAGAAGTAGGTTAAAAATAAAAAAGAACCGTAGGTTGATAATCGAAAAAGTATAGGTAGATAAAATATAAAGTACTAGTTGCGCCCTGCGGTTTCACTCGCGTAGTTCCCGTTCCTGTGGACTTTTCGAAAAAAAGTGAGAGTTCGAGAGCCTATATGCTATCCAGGATATAAGCCATCCTGGTGCAAAATTTTATCCAAATCCGTTCGATAGTTTTTGCGTGCAAGAGTAACAAACATCCATCTATCTATCTTCACAAACTTTTACATTTATGATATTAGTAGGGTAAAAATAACTATTTGAAGAAGCTTAAAATTTCACTTAAACTTTAATATAATTTTTTGATAATAAAAACTTATGATTTTCTCAGGGTTGACAGAGTAAAGAAAAGTCATTCATGGCCTGTAAAGAGACCGAAAACGTTGAAGAAGGTACCGAAATACTTACCGCGGATTGCGCAGAAAATCTCATTGTTTGCAGAAACGGCAACGGACACGCTCTTAATTATGAAGAAAAAGGCGAACAAATATTCACCGAAAAACGAGCTATAACGTTAGTAAAAAATACGTTGTTTATCCTGACAGTTCAGAACTCGAACTAGAAAGTTCTATCATATTGATTGATAGCAAAGCTAGTGACGCTTCAGATGTCGTGGAACAAAAAATCTCAAGAAAGAGAAAAACATGCTCTGAAAATTGGCAAAGAATTGCAAGGTAAAAAAAAGAGAAACTGGTGAACAATAAGTTAATATTAAAGGAAAAAAATGTCCAGCGAAACAGGTTCACGCTGGATGTGACGAAAAGTGCGTATACAACTGCTCAGCAAAGTTTTCAGAACAAGAAAGAGAGGACTTGAAAAGGGCATTTTAGTCGTTAAACGATGCCCAAAAAAACAAATATTACAACGAATTTCCGTGTACGGTACGCTTACAAAGGAAAATAAAAGAAGCAGAAGGAAGCAGAAGAAAATTCTCATATCAGTACTTCTTTTTGAAAAATAAGCAAAAAGTGAAGGTGGGCTAGAAGTTTTTTTGTGGTACTTTGGACATATCGGCAAAAATAATTTATTATTTTAACAAAAAACTTCACAACAACCCATGGAAATTGATTAGATCCTTCAACGGAAAATACATAAAAAAGCAGACTAACAAAAACAAAATAGAAGAAGTAAATAGTTACATAAGGTTCGTAGTCAAGAGATTCATAAAATTTTTAATTATTTTTTTAATTTTATTATAACATACAATAATGATACGCATCAGATTTGTTTAATTTCACATTCTGTATTATGAAGCAAGGCTATAGGGCAAACAAGCACAAAATATTTTTGGTTGCTATTTGACTAACATCCCAAGGAATGTAGTGTATATCCATTAACGAATTATAGTTTCGTTTTTTTTATCCAATATCCATTTTGAAACTGGTTTTACACAATGTTAAGATCATTTTTTTTATTTTTTTCAGATAATTAGAAGTCAAGATATGCGATAGTTTTAGAAACTACCGAACATAACGGCTTTTGTTTGAGTCATAACATAGTAAAATAAAAAAACTTTGCTACTGTAAAATTACCCAAATGGCCTGTTAGCCTAATAAGCACTGAGGCGACGAACAATACACCTACCATCAAGCAATATAAGGGAAACCTGTTATTGGCCATACTTTTAGTTTGTTACATTATTGTTAATATTTACTATATACGCGATTGGTTTTCTAAATAAATAAATAAAATAAATAAATAATAGTATGTCAATGCTTGTGGGAGGGCTATGCTCAGCAGTAAACTTGTGATGGGCTGTTATGATGACGATGGTGGTTAACGTAAGATGCGCGTCAGGTCGAACGCGCGCGTTACAACTTTACGCATTTAGCCCCTTGTTTTATGATTAATGTTTACCGCCATAAGGCAAAGATTTCATAATGAATATTCACCGTTTTTAAAAATTAGAGTACAGTCTATTGACAGTCCACCGCCAACATGGATATAAGCCTTCATAATCCATGTCGATATTTGCCATAGTTGCGTCGTTGGGCAGGCGGTTCGTATTTTTTAATTTTGTATTATTTTTAAATCTTATCACAAAGATGCTACTATCAAGTTCTTTGTTTGTTTTCCTCTGTCGCTTTTTACGACACCCACGGGACGATATGGGGTAGTAGATATTATTTACACCGCCACTACACGGTAGTTCACTAATTTATACATTATTATTTTATTACTATAAACATTCCCTCCGTAGTTCTGCTTTTTTTTAAATAAGTTCGCAGTTAATGCCTACTGCATAACCTCTCGTGGGTGTCGTAAGAGGCGGGAGCAGGAAATCAAACCAGGATATGGGTAGCAGCATCTTCTTGATAACAGCTTAATGCTACAAAACTGCGGTTGCATCCCGCCTGCCAAGTCTTTATAGTTTTTAAAGTTTTCATTTTGCATTTGGCAATAATATAAGCAAAGTAAAATTACAACGAAAAACGTTCTATTGTTTGGCAGAGGAACCCCTATTTTAGCCTCAAAATGGGATTATTTGCAACGATTTTGCTGTGCTCGTAAGCTACCACCTCTGTCAATACAATGATTGAGTGATGCGAGAAAGAAATTGCAGTTATGCTGTGTTGGCTTCTGCAGCAATTCTGGCTGCTTTCCTTGGTCTAGTGGTCATAAACGCGGTTGCTGAGCATAAGATCTCGGGTTCACGTACCGGGTCTGACCAAATTTAGATATTGAGTTTTTTTTGTCAAGAAATTCTGTGTAGCAGCCTAGAGGATATTTATACTGCACTATTGGGGCTGGTCGCTGTGACCGAGATTCGGTCTGGAGAACATTTTTTTTAACCGTCCTCACATTTCCCCGGCAACTTTTAACCTTTTCTGTTCTGATTCTTTCCGTGTCTTAGTCCAAATTCCTGTCAAAGTCCTGAAGAACCGAGTTATATCTATAAATAATTCGAATATTTTTTATTATATATATATATATATATATATATATATATAGTATTCACTGAAAAACGCAGTAATTCCATTCAGCACTCGGTTATTATATTTTATCAACCAATACTTAATACCCAACGACACACAAGATGACAATTTCAGGGGCAAACTGGCCACATTTACTTTATAATAGCTGTTTATTTTATTCAGAGAAATATTTTATGCTATCGAAACGACCAAGAAAAACAATAAAAACCAACATAAACAATTTTATTTCACTTTCTTAAATCCTAATGCAACTTCAGTATTATGTATATTATACCTTTATAGCATTTGTGGCTGTGTTTTAATAATATTATTACACAATATAAGTATTAATAATATTTTTATATCTCTTTCTATGACTACATTATAAATAATAGCTATGGACGTCATACAGTAGCTTCTAACGAACTCTAAACACTAATACAGATAGATACTTACTATATACTATACTAGGTTTTAGAGTTCGTTGTCTAGTTCTTAATTTGTATAAATTCATACTAATCTGTATTGCCTAAATAAAAAATGCACCATTTTTAATAATAAAAATTGAAAAAATTTAATATTCAGTTTATTTTGAAAGATTTTGTATCATAGAAACGGTATTGAATGACTTTGTTAACTCTGCAGAAATTCAATGCGGTGTTTCTGTAAATTTGTATAAACAATTTTATTATAATTTACGATAAATTTTAATCTAATCTTAACAGACAAGTTACTACAAAATATATTTTCCCCACTTTTATCGGTGTTTCGTTTACAGTATAATATTGCCGGTTTATTGCTATATATGTTTGTGACAATAACATATTGCGGAAACGCGTCAGTAGTGTAGTGTCATGGCGCGAAAATAACTCTTACAGGACATCTGCCACTTCCGCAATGTAACGTTCACTCTAAGAGAATTGATGTGCAACATAAAAAAACATTGGATTGTATACTATTCCGCTTTTGTGTACGTTTTTTGTTATGCTTAAGCTGTAAAACAAAGGGTTTGATTTTATTTATTTAAGGTTTAAGTTTCTATTATATACAAAAAATTCGATATACATTTTTAAAGCGTATTCAAATTTGATAATTAAACATTGTGTTATTATCAGTTAGAGACACGCTGTTGGTCTAATGTAGCTGCAGTATGTTAATCGACTTGACAATCGACATGTCATCGTTATTTTGCCCTGTGAAATTCAAATTTTATGGTTCCTGCTCCGATTGGGAAACAAGCGTGACAAAATAGAACTAGTTTAGGTTGTTGGTCAGAGTGTTCGGGGTTCCAAAATTAAGGCATAAATAAAAGGCTTGTAGCGGTAATTCATATTTATTGCTTTCTTTTTCCCTTTTGAAGTTACTTTGATAACTACAACACTAACACTCAGAATATATCATATAATTTAGCTCAAAATCGAGCGGACCATACATAGGTTCTTAATTACTATTTGCCTGACATCACACGCTCTCTTTAACATACTTTTACTCGAGTTGTGAACGGAAAATTGCAAGTGTATACTCGATGTTAAGCGACAACTTTCATCTTTCGAATCCAGGGACTAAAGTTGCTCTATAAGCGCCGACATACACTACCCAATAAATGCAAAACAAAAATAAAATTACATCCAAATAACATGGGTAAGGAGTACGTTGCCACAGAACACCACCGTTTTTTATAGAAGTAAAGGAAACAAACGAACAAATAGTCCATCAGATTTTAAGTGGATTCTGTAGCCCATATACATCCACATTTATCCTCGATTAATAATCAAAATTCAGATGCGTTGTCACCCATGAGGACTAAGATGCTATGCCTCGTTTTCAGTAAAAAGGCCTCCGGTTCTCTCATAACAATCTTTATTTTTAATTTTATTATTAATTACATACACATACATTTAATCTTTATTTTTATTATTAATTACATTTTGTATATTTTGATTACATTGATATTTTGTGTATTTCGTAAACCTGCATAAACTCATGTGTGAATGTGGTTGTCAAGTTCGCTAAGTAGTACACTTATTTGTTCCAATCTCCTCTTTTAGATAAGCATATATACATAGATAGCAAAAAACAATAGAAGTTTCCTTCTGATGCAGTGTTAGTGGCACGATGTTCCCGTTAGTCGCGCCGAACATGCGCTCAAATTGATCTATTCGTATTTATCATAGATGGCGGTGGTGTGAGTAAAATTGTCACTTTACTACACCTTCAAAAGAAGAGGGTCATTTTAGTTCAAATAGTCTTCGCTAATCCGCGCCCGCTGTTGCACCTTGTTGTGCTCCTACCTCATTATCAATTTAATTAGTTTTAAATTTTATAATCTCTAGTGTTTTTCGGCTATACACTATCATAGACATTGGGTAACACATACAACATTACAAATCACAATATTTAGAATTAACGCCGATAAGTGATTGTGAGTACGAGTTTCTCGGTAAGTAAATTTAATTCCTCTAATTTAAGATACATAATATATTCTCTCGCGCAATGAAGTAACTAACGGCCACGAGGTTATATCTAGTGCCCGGCGTGATTATTTTTCTGGTACTTCCTGTGAGGTCTTCGATTTCTTACCGAAATTTAAAATTTCTCACATAGCGTCGGTTAATTTCTTCGCTTACCGCCCGCCATTTTTATTTCCCGCAATTATTATTCATGTATTCTGGATGACGTTGATCATTTTATAGCGTGTGTGACTTGTTAAAATATTGCATTTATTATTATTTCAACCGTTATTTGTGCAGCTACTTATATAAATATGTTTGTATGTGTTGTAATTTTACATAATTAATTTGCACTCCGTTTTCATTACTTCGAAAATATGGCAGCTACTCACAAAACTCTGACTAAGGAATTACTTATTAAGGAAACATGTCGTGATGGTTATTTTACTCGCATGCAACGTATTTTCGATCTTTCAAAAACAATAAACGATGCCGATATGTTTATATCACAGTGCGAAACCATCGATGATATCAGGAGTGAATATCACGAGTGCATTCATGACATTAATTCTATAAATATGGAACTAGATCCCGAATTTACTCCTGAGTAGCTTTGAAGATCTGTACTGCCATGTTGGACGTATTAAGAACAAAATATGCAAACTGCAAGCGATGAATGCTCCAAAGCCCAAGATCGCGTTACCTAAGTTGCCTCCCATAGAAATTCCGGAGTTCCACGGAGACCCTTCCAAATGGAGCCTCTTTTATGAAACATTTAATCCGACGATTAATTCTAATACTGAGTTAACGAACTCGGAAAAAATCTATTATCTAGTTAGCAAACTTAAAGACAAAGCGCAACATGTTTTTTCGGGTATTAACCCCACCGCTGATAATTACGATTCTATATGGGATGCTTTAATTAAAAAATATCAGGACAAGCGTTACTTCGCGAGTACCTTTCTCGACTCAATATAAGAGATTAACGGTGGTAGAGCCACGCAGCAGTTTTTGCTGTTGCACGTATGGGCCGTCTCGAGCCGGGTTGGTACCACGACCTCACAGAATACCGGCGTGAAGTAGAAGCTCTGCTTCTGCGTTTCGTCTGGTGAGTGCAGGTGGCCGGAGGCCTAATTCCCCCAATCGATTACCATCATTTTTCCGGACCGATATGACTTAGGGGCCTTCAAGAAAAGAGCGTACTCTTTTTAAAAGGCCGGCAACGCATCTGCGATTCCCTCTCTGGTGTTGCAGCTGTTCATGGGCAGCGATAGTCACTTACCATCAGGTGAGCCGCATGCTCGTTTGCCTCCTCTCCTATAAAAAAAAGAGATGAAAGCTTTACCTAATCCCGCAACTTCAACTTAATTGGAAGCATTTATTCATTTTTATCACATTCCTGGTTGAGGCAACCCCAGCAACTGTATATCCTGCGGCTTATTACCTTTGCCAATCTTAGTTTCTCCACTATGGATAGGCGGTCCTAGCTGGACACAAAGAGAAGAGACTGATTGGCCCATAACATGTTTTAATCTGGAGACCTTCTTACGACGTTCCAGAATTGAAATCAGTTTGTCTCACCACAACCACCGAAGATATCACATTATTGTGTCAGATCGCTTCTCGACGTTCTAAATGGACAAAACTTTTGAACACTATTGTGTATATTTATAGAATTCTTAAATATTTACCGCGCAAGAATTTTATTTCCGTTTCCGATTTAGAGTTTGCTGAAAGTAAACTTCTTATCGCTATCCCAATAACCCATTTCCGCGAAGAAATTAAACAATTAAAATCGGGCAATCAATGCCAGAATCACGTACAGAAATTAAATCCGTTTCTTCACAACGGGCTTATCCGCGTTGGAGGAAGATTAAGTAACGCTAACTTAACCTTCGACCATCGGCATCCTATTTCGTTACCTAGGAAAGATCATGTAGTAAACCTCATTGTAGATCATTATCATCGCACGCATTGCCATACTGGTCCTAATTTATTAGATAGTTTATTACGATAGAGTTATTGGATTAGTACCGCTAGACAAACGATTAGTTTGGTAATAGATAAATGCAATCATTGTTTTCGCACATCACCCAAATCTATTTGTCCAGTTATAGGAAATCTGCCCACGGTACGAACTCAAGTTGTACCTAAAGCATTCGTTCAATCGGGTTGCGATTACGGAGGCTCGCTGTTCATTACTCCGAGACGTGGCCGTGGCGTTCGTAGCCATAAGGCGTACATATGCCTATTTGTGTGTTTGACAACTCGCGCGATTCACATTGAGCTCACCACCGACTTGAGTACTCCTGCTTTCATGTCTGCCTTTAAACGATTTATATCGCATCGAGGACCTGTGTTGGTGATACATTCTGATAACGCCAGTAATTTCCGTGGTGCAAAATCATACCTTGACGTGCTTTTTAAATTGATAACGTCAACGCAATATCGCTCTGCTTTAGTGCGTTAGCTTAATGAGTATGAAATAGAATGGAAAAACACACCGTCTAGTGCACCTCGCTTTGGATCATGGGAACCATTAATTAAATCAGTAAAATCGCATCTTTACAGATCTATTGGGTCGCAAATATTAACTTACGAAGAAATGAACACAGTTTTATGTCAAATTGAAAATGTAGTCAACACGCGTCCGCTTTGTACAACGATGAGCCAAGATCCAAGTGAGCCGCTTGCTATAACTCCCTTTCATTTTTTGACCTTAACATCGCTTAAGTATTTACTTGCCGCCCCGGTGGAAGATCGAGCGAAACATTTGTCAATATCAAACCAGGTACAGTAGTGCTAGTAATACAGGATACCAAGGTTCCGCCATTACAGTGGGAGACGGGAGTTATAACTGACGTTCATCCAGGTCCAGATGGGATTGCAAGAGTAGCTACTGTCAAAACTAGCCGCGGTATCTATAAGAGACCTGTGGTACGCTTGTGTCCACTGCCTACACAATAGTGATTATTAAAAATAGATATTAATATATAAGTTTAAGAATAGTTTGTCAATTGAATAAAACTATTTTTTACGGACTTAATCGCGTTTAATTTACTATTTTTATTCCCTTAGTTAAGTTGCTTTAAAGCACCCGAAACGTCGGTAATTAAAATAGTAAATTAAACGCGATAAAATCCGTAAAAAATAGTTTTATTCAATGTGTAGTGTTCGCGTAAATATAAGAAATCATTATTGTTTGTCAATCTCGCAATTTCGTAATACTATTTATTTCTTGTTTGCAAATTTTAATAAGTCATCACACACTGTTCGTAGTTCGCATCATATCTCTCTATTTCAGATATATTTTGTCACTTATGTAATTAATAATAAGTTACTCTTAAAATAATTTGAAAGGGAACCTTTCAAAGGCCGGGAGTATAGTCGCGCCGAACATGCGCTCGAATTAATCTATTCGTATTTATCATAGATGGCGGTGGTGTGAGTAAAAATTGTCACTCCACTTCGCCGTCAAAAGAAAAGGGTAATTTTATTTTAAAAGATAATATTCGCTTATCCGCGTCCGCCGTTGCACCTTGTTGTGCTCTTACCGCAGTATCTATTTAAATAGTTTTAAATTTTATAATCACTAGTGTTTTTCGGCTATACACTATCATAGACATACAGTAACACATACAACATTACACACCACAATATTTAGAATTAACGCCGATTAGTGATTGTGAGTACTAGCTTCTCGGTAAGTAAATTTAATTCCTCTAATTTAAGATACATAATATATTCTCCCGCGCAATCAAGTAACTAACGGCCCCGAGTTGATATCTCGTGCCCGGCTTGATTACTCATCTCTCTGGGACTAATACAAATTGTAGTGTTATGGTACTTATATATCATTTTACACTATTTTAAATTTATTTTTCCATTCTGTTTTTGATTTTCTTTTTGCATCACCTTTATTTCCATAGGATCCTGTAACGTTTTTAGACCATAACAAATCATTTTCACTTCGTATTTTCACGCTGTCAAGGGAGTCTACCTTTTTCGATATTTTATTTAGTTCTCCGTAACTCTGCAATTTCGGGTTTCGTGCGCGCTGTTGCGCTACCTTTTTTCCTATATCAATAATATCTCATTTCTTACTTAAACCTTGCCGTTTTTCAATTATGAGCCTGAAACCAAAAATTGACATGTTTTGACATCGTTGTTTATCTGGTTGTCATGGCAATTTTTATTCAAATTCATTACCGGTCTGATGTTTTTACTTCAATATTTCCACATAAATACTCTTTTCCTCTGGGCCATTTACAAAAATTTGCTTTTAATTTGAATAATTTCCCATTCTCTCTAAAAAGGTATAAAAGCCGAACAATCGGTCAATACGAGGAGTCTCGCTTCAGCTTCCAAACTTGAAGCATCTCCTAAAGGCCTTATCCCGGGGCCGCACTGCCCCGGGATCCTGCAAGCCTCTGTCTTCACCTGAAGTCGTCGCCTAGCCTACTCCAAGCGCGGGGATGCACTGCTCCGGGATCCTGCAAGCCTCTGTCTTCACCTGAAGTCGTCGCCTAGCCTACTCCAAGCGCGGGGCCGCACTACTCCGGGATCCTGCAAGCCTCTGTCTTCACCTGAAGTCGTCGCCTAGCCTACTCCAAGCGCGGGGCCGCACTGCTCCGGGATCCTGCAAGCCTCTGTCTTCACCTGAAGTCGTCGCCTAGCCTACTCCAAGCGCGGGGCCGCACTGCTCCGAGAACCTGCAGACCTTTGCCTTCACCTGAAGTCGTCGCCTACGCCTCAACCTACTAGTGCTCGTGCTATCTTTAGCCGCTGTGCGTGCTTGCTCCAGGCGCTGCGAGCGTTTACTCCAGGAGCTGAGAGCGCCTAATCAAGGCGCAGCGTGTGCCTACTCCAGGCGCCGCGTGTGCCTAGACCAGGCGCTGCATGCCACCACCGCCAAGCGCGGTGTGCCACTTTGATCTTCAGGCTCCGCTTCAGTATTCATCTTATCTTTATTTTCTATTTAATTGTAATTCACGTCACCCATCACCATCATCATACTTCATTTTTTTATATAAAACTGTAAATATCTTTTTTAAATTTTATATAAATAATTTTTTTTCTTTGTTAGGTTAGATTCTTTTGTTTTTTAATTGTCGCTTTACGACAAAAACAAGACAAGATTTTCAAAAAAATATTAACTGCGACATTGCAATCAATTGGTCAAACTGCGATTTTCATCAAACATCGCAACCACATTCATACATGAATTTATGCTCTGCATTTACACACATACTTGTGCAACATTGCCAGGTACGAAATCGATCGAAGAAACGTCGATTGCAAGTTTTATTTTACGAGTAGAAATGGTTTATGAATATATAAATGTTGGGTTTACATATTATGAAATTCTCTTGTGTTTTGAACCTTGTGAAGGTCTCCATCGGTGATGGTCGTCAAACCCTCATTGAAAGAAGGGCCCCACGTTTCACTCACCCTTTTAAATATTATGTTCAATGTAGTCGTATTATCTGTTTGTTGTAGAATTTGTAATCCATGGCTGACGTGACCTACCAATGAGAAATAAATAATAACTAGCAGTTCTTTTGTCCACTTTTTTTTTATAGGATAATGGTGACAAACGAGCACACAGTCCACCTGATGGTAAGTGGTTGCTGCGGCCCATAGACATCTACATCTATCCTCTATTACAAATCAAAATGTAGATGCGTTGTCACCCGTGAGGACTACGATTGAATGCCTCATTTCCAGTAAAAAGGGCCTCCGGCCACCTGCACTCACCAAGCGAAACTCAGAGGTAAACCTCTACTTCACGCTGGTATTCTGTGAGGTCGTGGTACCACCCCGGTTCGAGCCGGCCCATCCGTGCGACAGAAAAACTGCCGCGTGGCTCTACCACTGTTAAAAAATTTACTTACCAGTAAATCTACTGTTATATTTGAAAGGTATGATTTATTTGTTGGGAGTCATATAACTGCCAGAGGCATGTAATTAACATCATCATAATCATCTCAGATGTTGCTACCCAACTCTTGTTTCAGTTTTCATCTGTTACCTCTTATGATACTCACTGACGTAATCATATTATACCATTTTAATTAAGATTGGTTAAGTTGGTTAACAGTTTGGCAAGATAAGCCATATGTTTTATAAAATAATAACGCCCTACACTTCGCCTACCGGTACGAGGCTGCCACTCGAGAAACTTTCTTCCCCATCGGTTATCGGTTCTTCGAGCTATATGGCCGGCCCATTGCCCCACTAGATGGAGTGACGACCTGGTAAGATATGCAGGAAGTCGATGGATGCAGGTGGCTCAGGACCGTGCTTTGTGGCATTCTTTGGGGGAGGCCTATGTTCAACAGTGGACTTGTGAAGGGCTGTTATGAGGATGATGATGATGAGTAAGTAGAAGTGAGCGAGTAGAGTGGCAGTCTACTCGGAATAATAAGATACAATATGATATATTTCAGGCTACGCCTAGATAATTGTTGTACAACGCCTTATATTTATCTTTGGGGAGATTTGATTACGGCACTGAATTCCGACGTAACATAGACGAAATGTCTTGTCGTATGGCCACCAAATATTCTTTACCAATATTGTTTTTAAATAAATAGCCTTCAGTAATTTTTTTCGTACTGAAATCAATTTCACAGTAACTCCAAGATTTTCTTTGTTTTATAGAGCACTTTTAAGAAATTTTGCATGACAGTAAGCTTCGTATAATTGCTGTACTTCTATGTTTAAGAGGTATCATAGACAATATTTGCTACATTTTGAAGCGAGCTTTCATAAGTTTTACTGTCTCTTAACGATAATATCAATCTACAAAATGCAGTATACAAGTCTAATTGTGAATGTGGTATCTCCTACATAGGATAATGTAAAAGATCAATAAATACCCGCGTAAAAGAACATTTGTGAAAAACGACGCTATGTAAAGTTTGCAGTCCATGAACACAGGATATCCCCCGCCGTTATATCAGATTTTATAGACCACATATGCTCGCAAAAGGACACCCATTCCTAACACGGACCATTTGCTAGGATATTTTCAAAAGAGAAGAGGGCTAGTTGCTGCCTTCTGCGTGGAATTCTATAATTAAAAAATAAATCCAATCTCAGCATAACACTTCAAGACTTCTAGATACTTTAACTTAATTCTGCATAGACGAAACAGATTAATTATTTTAAGAATGAGGTAGCTGTGTTTATTATACCATTAGATTGTCGAACACTCAGTGCCTCACCGTATCCATGGATGAGCCAAATACTCGAAACATCGCAATAAAATCATTAAAAATATTACCTTAGTTCAGTTTGACGATTATGAGAGCTTTAACAGGCCTAAATAAAATATTTTTTTGACTTTGAATGCATAAAGAAAATTTTACTCGATGCCGAAGTTTCAGGCTTTTTTCCGTTCTCGTGAGCATCCGCCCACCGTTCTCTTATTGCGATTTGAGTGGCAAAGTTCTCCACTGGAAAAGACAAATAAGCATTGTTTTCGAAAGAATGGCTGACTCCACGAGTTTTTTATAATTTATTTTGTTTCATGCTTAAAGTTGTATATACAAGGGCGGCACTGAAAATTTCGGGAATCAAGGAAGTGACACAAAATTACTATTTAAAAATGTATTTATTGCTTTTCGAAGTATTCTCCGCGAAATTTGACACATTTTTCCATAGATGGAATCATGGAATCAATAATTGAAGCAACCATTCCATTCGGAAGTTGGGGGTCTCCAAAATGGCCGTTTTGTAGGCGTCCACAGCTTCTTCAGGTGATGAAAATCTCTGTCCACGCAATTTATTCTTTATTTAAGAGAAAGTTTAGAAATCATTAGGGCTGAGGTCGGGGCTGTACGGCGGATGGTCTAATAATTCTATGTTTTCTTGCTCTAAAAACTCTTTTGTTCCGTGTGCGGTGTGAGAACTCGCATTGTCGTGATGGAGGATGCGGCGGTTGCAGTTCTCTTTACGGAGTTCAGAAACGACCTGTGGCAAACAAATGCTAGCATACCATTCTGCATTAACCGTTCTTTGTCCCTCAAGAGGAATAGTCGTAACATGGCCGGTTTTGGAGACAAACGTGGACACCATTTTTTTGCAACACTCCGTGAACGAACAATTTTTGGTGGCTTTAACTCATTTTCGAACACCCAAACTCGTGACTGGTTTTTTGTTTCGGGTTTTTACGCATATATCCAGGATTCGTCACCTGATACAATGTTGTATACAGCATTTGAGGATTCTGCGTAGAATCTTTCGAGAGTTTTGACGCACCAAGTAACGCGAGTCGCTTTTTGCTCTACACAGAGCGAATGCGGTATCCATCGGGAAAACAACTTTTTTACACCTAATTGTCCATGCAAGATTATTTGTATTTGACTCATGCCAATGTCTAAAGTAGCATGAATTTCGCGGTATGTCACATGTCGATCTTCCTCAATCAGCTTACGCACAGCATCAACGTTTTTTTGGGTGACTTCAGTTTTTGGACGACCTTGACGGGGATCATCACTGAGCTTGACACGTCCACGTTGAAACTCAGCAAACCAGCGATAAATTGTGGTTTTGGATTGGGCTTCATCACCAAATACAGAAATCATCTGGTCAACACACTGTTTTTGTGTTAAACCACTTCGAAAGTAATAATAAATCATCGCTCTTGAATTTTCTCGAGTCAATTCCATTTCCTCAACGACTAAACAAGTATGACAAAACCTTATGACAAGACCGAGAATCTTTTTTAAATAAATAAATGGTATTCGATTTTTAAAACCAAGGAGTTTTCAATTAATAAGATTTTAATATGACAGGAACAGTGGAAATTTTCCATTCCCGATATTTTTAGTGCAGTCTATGTATTTTGGAACTTTGGTGATGTATAGTTAATAGCGGGATATTGGACTACAAGAGTGATTTATGTAAACGACTCGAATGTATGTTTTACACGTGGTAGAGCCATGCTGCAGCTATATTATGGTTGTAGCACGAATGGGTCGGCTCAACTGGGGAAGGACCACGCTCTCACAGAATACCAGCGTAAAATAGCAGCTTGACACTGCTGTGTTTTGTATGGTGAGTGTAGAGAACGAAACGAGGCATTCCATCTTAGTCCTCACGGGTGACAACGCATCTGCATTTTGATTCGTAATCGAAGATAGATGTAGATGTCTATGGCTCACAGCAACCACTTACCTTCAGGTGGACTGTGTGCTCGTTTGTCACCCTTATAGTATAAAAAAGTACTATTCAACGTTTAGGGACGGCTGAATAAAAAAAAAACATAATCCTTACAGACACGTATAAAATCCTCACAAGTACTGACAAGAATTGTGTTTATAATAAGTATCCCTTCGTACAAGAGCCGTGTTAGCGCAGGAGCTAAGCACTAGCTGTAAATTTCACATTACCATAACAACTCGGTATCGATTCCCATCGACACCAATAATATTATTAATTTCAATAAATATAAGTGCGCACTTACTACACTTAGCCGTGCATAACCCCTTAGTAATTAAAGAAAGTACGTGTCTATCATTGGGATGTAGGTATATACTGTAAATATATTTTTAATTTACCATTCTTTCGTACCCAGTTAAAAAAATAAGCGACTGCTTTAACAAGCTTGTGCGTTGTCTTCCTATATACATCAAAATAAAAAATGTAACACAGTATCTATATCGATACACGTCCAAATAAAATGATACAACAAAAAAAAATGTATGAACGTTACTTTTGCCCAACAATGACAGTCAAGCACGCTCTCAGTGTCCTTCTCTCAGTGTGTTCGTATTATGAAAACTTTTCTGAGGCCACGTCACGTGTTAAAAAATTGTTTGAAAGGGATTGACTGTCTACAATATGTGCAACTGAAATGTATATTGCAAAAGAACACATCGACTCTGAACGTTGTCATTCAAAACGTATTGTTCTAATTTACCGGTCAGTGCGCAACTGTGAGCGAATCGATGTGTTCTGAGGATAGAAAAACTAAGATATAATACATCGTTTCCAGTAAAAAGGATATCCGGTTCTCTACAGTCTCCATATAAAACGCAGTAGCATTAAGTTACTATTTTACGCTGGTATCCTGTGAGAGCGTGGTCTTTCCACGGTCGAGCCCAGCACACATTGGTGCTAAAACCATAATATAGATGTAGCTTGGTTCTACGGTCGGTTCTTCGATGATGATTGATTGCTTCACTCCTCATATGCCCAGCAGTGAAAGAACATATACGTGGTAGTGCCATGCTCCAGCTATATTAGTAGTATAGTCATTGTACGAATGGGTCGGCTCGACCGGGGAAGGACCACGCTCTCACGGAATACCAGCGTAAAATAGTAGTAACACTGCTGTGTTTCGTATGGTGAGTGTAGAGAACCGGAGACCCTTTTTATTGGACAAGAGGCATTCCACCTTAGTCCTCACGGGTGACAACGTATCTGCATTTTGATTCACAAACGAGGATACATGTAAATGTCTATGGGCCACAGCAACTACTTACCATTAGGTGGACTGTGTGCTCGTTTCTCACCCTATCCTATAAAAAAACGTCCTAGATCCATAAGTTAACACTGGAAACTCGCACTCATTGTGAAACCTTGTTTTGAAGATTTGAGGTATGCCCTACGATAAGATGGGTCATAATCTCCTGGACGCTGCTTTTGTTGTCCATTTACCTCTCAGTAAAATTCAGTTGGAATATTTGTGCCAGGTAAACATACTCATCAACATCTTCAATCGTCGTGCTCCCTAATAGATGTTACATACGACCTTTGTTTTGTCCATGTTCATCTTAAGACCTATCCGTTAGAAAACACTATTCAGATCATTGACCGTAGTGCTCAAGTCCTCCAGCGAGTATCTTTTCAAGCTTGAAATTGGCTGCCAATTAAGCGGTGAAGAGTTTCATGAATATAACGTCACCTTGTCTTACATCACTCTGCAATTGGAAAGGTTTGGTACTCATTTTCTATACTAAGATGACTATCGTTGCCCTACAGAACAAATACTTCGATATACTAACAGTTAACTTGGCATAGCTGAAGGAACTGTAGCACTGCCCAAATTTCGACGAAATCAAAAACTTTGTCATAGTCCACATACGCAAGGAAAAGTAGTAGATTGTACTCTTCTGTCTTCTGTACAATTTTCTGAATGGTGTCTATATGGTTTATGATACTAAAGCCTTTTCGTTTCAAACGACTCTCAAAAACAGAATGTAGACAAGGCTTAGAAGGAAAATCGTTCTTCAACAGAGCATCGTGTCATCTTTTGAAGAACAAAAATACCGCACTTCTACTCCACGACTCCGCAGTAGTGCCACCATGGAAGACGGAATTAAAGAGCTTCTAAAGGACTTCAAGTACTGGTTTTCCACCCACTTTCAGAAGCTCTACTGTAAGTTCATCTTGGCCCGGGGCCCTGCCGCTTTTAAGGCGCTAAAGAGTCATGCTTATCTCCCTCAGACCAACGTCCAGGATATTATCGGAATAGTGTCGGATAAGACTTGCTCTTGGATCGTTACTCACACTTGCGAGTGACTCCAAAGATGACATGTACTGCTGCTCGTAGAACCCCACAATTTCACTCTAACTCTCAGATTTCCCGTTCAATCTTTAGCTTCAATATTTGGCTCTTTCTGGCAGAGAGATATATGACAATGACTTTGGAGCCTTGGTTGTGCTCGATCTCTGCTTCAATACGAGCTATATTAAAGTTGACTAAGTCCTGCCGCATGCATTTGGAGATCTGTCTGTTCAGTTGCCTGTATGCTGTCATATCTACTGAAGATTCATTTCCTGTCTAATAGCCATAATAATTTAAGTGTTTTATCGGTGAGATCTTGGATTCTTCTGTGATGGGTCTTGCAGAACATAGCTCCGACCGCATGGGCAAATTTCTTGAGCTTGTCATTCTTATCGTCTACTTTGTTGAAGTATTCTAGGCAAAGAAAACGATTTTGTGTCTCGAGCTGAAAGTTTTCGGAGCTTTTGTGCAAATGTATTTTGTAGTAACTTATCCAATAATATTAGATTAAAATTAATCGTACATTATAATAAAATTGTTTTCACAAATTTTAAGAAAAACTGGAATAGATTTATGCAGAGTTAACAAAATCATTTAATATCGTTTCAATCATATTAAATCTTTCAAAATAAACTGAGTATTAAATAGCAAATATAAAATTTTGTATAAATATGAAAAATGTTATGATATACTTTTTCAACAAGTGCTTTTATATTTTTTATCATAAAATATGGTGCATTATGGTGAAAGAACACAAATTAAGAACTAGACAATGAACTCTAAAACCTAGTAGGTAGTGTATATAGTATCTATCTGGTATTAGTATTAGTGTTTAGAGTTCGTTAGAGGTACGTCATAGCTATTATTTATTCGGTAGTCATAGAAAGACATATAAAAGTAAAGTTTTATATGTAAAGTTGCAGCCTATTCATGTCCCACTGCTGGGCACAGGCCCCCTCTCATTTCTGAGAGGGTTTTAGGGCAAGGAAATGTCCGCCATGCTGTCCCAATGCGTGTTAGCGAACTTCACATGTATTCGAAATATTTATTAAGACATACACATGTATAATATATACTTATATTGTGTCATAACGTTTTTAAAACACAACCACATAAAATGTTATAAAAGTATAATATACATAATACTAAAGTAGCTTTAGGCCTAAACAAAGTGAAATAAAAGTCTTTATGCTGGGTTTTATTGTTTTTCTTGGTCGTTTCGATACCATAAAATATTTCTCTGAATAAAATAAGCAGCTATTATAAAGAAAATGAGGGCAGTTTGCCCCTAAAATTGTCATCCAGTGTGTCGTTGGGTAGTAAGTATTGTTTGATAAAATATAATAATCAAGTGCTGAATGGAATTACTGCGGTTTTTAGTGAATACTAAATATTTATATGAATAAAATAAAATAAATTCGAATAATTTGTAGATATAACTAGGTTCTTCAGGACAATAAACTATTGTGAGATAAGATCAAATTTGGGCTAAGACAGACACCGAAGGAATCAGAACAGAAAGGGTAAAAAGTTGCCTGGGATGGGGTGAGGATGGCTAAAAATAATGTTCTCCAGACCGAATTTCGATCACAGCGACCAGCCTCAACAGTGCAGGATTTATATCTTCTAGGCTACTACTCAGAATTTCTTGACAAAAAACTCAATAACTAAATTTAGTCAGACCTGGGACTCAAACCTGAGATCTCATGATCAGTAACCGCGTTTATGATCACTTCCCCTCTTTTACCGGTGTTTGGTTTACAGTATAATATTGCCGGCTTACAAGCGTGGCAACTACAGCAATCCTATGAGGCAATCAATCGGGAAGATATTAATGTCTAGCAGAAGACTTTTGACGGACTGTAATGTTAATGTTATGTTATTTTTTATTACAATAATATTGTGATATGTTTGTGTTTTGCCTTATATCAGACTGAATCCAATGACTCGTATACAAGACGATAACGACTTATAAAAAAGTTGTTTATCATAATCTTGCTACAGCCCAGATCCTTGCGCTCATGACGCAAAATATAGTTCCGAGTAGTTCGTAAAATTTCCACAGAGCCTAATTCGAAAAGCTCTGACTCTTAATACAAGGAAAATGTACATTTGCGATGTTTAGGTGCATTGTCTAATTCAAGTAAATTTTTCTCTGACAAAATCGATTTCCAAGCAGGTCATAAATGTCTCTGTTCAAACTTTTTTACGATAAGAGCCTGAAACCGCATATGTGAATACACCTAATTAAGAACTGACGTTGCTTGGGACAGCAAGTACTTCAAGTTAGGCAAATATATGAGCATATTTTGGGCTGTTTAGGTGCAACTGAAAATTACACTGTTTGAGTAAAATAACTTCATAAGATAATAAACACAATCAGGCGTTACTTTTCACGTGGTAGAGCCACGCCGATGCTATATTATACCTAGTTGTAGGAGGATTGGGTCGGCTCGACCAGGGTGGGATTACACTCTCACAGAATACCCTTTTTACTGAAAAGGAGGCAGTCCATCATAGTCCTCAGGTTTGGCAACGCATCTGCATTTTGATTCGTAATCGAGGATTATTAAGATGTCTATGGGCCACAGTAACTACTTACCATCAGGTGAACTGTGTGCTCGTTTGTCACCCTAATTCTATAAAATGAAAAAAAACTTTGCGGAAATCCTTTATATTAAATTTAGTAAAAAATACTTTGCCTATATCCGCTCAATGAAATAAAATGATGTGTCTTACCTAGTTTGAAGAACACCTCCCGCCATATTATAGTCGATGGTGTGTCTTTCCTAGTATAGCTTGGTTGTGGTTAGTGGTGGCGAGGACAGAAAACGCAATTAAGGAAGGACGGGAAGTGCGCTTCACACTATGTAAGACACATAATTTCATTTCATTGACTGGATATAGACAAAGTAATTTTTACTAACTTTAATAAAATAACTACATTTTATGCATAGTAATATCCAAATTTCGAAAATTTTTCAATGCTTTGATTTACAAAACTATGATGTTCTGCAACATCTGAAAACGTTCTGTTATATTAGATGATTTTCTGAAGAAAAGTGTCAAGGAGTTTACCTATAGGTGATGTTAAGTGCCAAAATGTCAACTTCTACTTCTAATTTACTGCGCGCGAACACAAATGAAATATCATCGAGACAGGAATGGAAACGTAAAATTGTATCAAAATGATTTTCTTTTATTTCTATAACGATTATACATAATATAAAAAAAATTATATTTAATACACAATTTTTTACATGAAATAAAGTAGACCGCTTTGTACGCCAAAGCCAGTGAATGAGTTTTAAAACTTTATGGCAACATAGCGTCATCATGACATTAAATTTATGAATGTAGAAATAAGACAAACCAATTCTACAACAAGTGACTTATAAGTAGTAACATATTACTAGACTAATTAAAATATTATTTAGTCCTTATATTATTGTTACCAATTAAACCAAAACAAACTTCAGACTAACACGTTCTCTATATCTGGTTACATCTTATCCATTAGGTATTTATTTAGAATTGCCAATGCATATTGTTATATAATTTGGATTGATACATCATCGGCTATTATGCAGCTAACAATACCTGTTAAATATATTGGAAGTTATGTATGTGTTCGTATATAATTCTACTAGATTTGAATGTGCTGGGATATTGGAAATGGGTTATTCTATTGTATAGTTAATTTATTGTAAGCTCAAGTAAAAACAATCTAAACTAAGTTTAAGATATTAAGTGCCGGTGTTTTAAATTGAAACTAAGTATTATTTATTAAATATTACCAATAAAAACTATGATTTAATTTCTTTCAGCATTTTACACCAGCTTTAAAGTGTGTTCTGGATTTCCAGATTTGAAGCTCATTAAAAATTATATAAAAAAGATAATAATTTGCTAATTTGGATAACAAGAGAACTGTTTTATGGTCTATTTTAAGAGATTATGAACATAAAATTATTTTGCATTGATTGATTACTATTATGGCATACTGTCCACTTGTCACTTACTTTGAACAAGAGTTACGCATATGTTTGTTTTGTTTTTATTATACAAATTTTACGTGATTATACGAATGTGAAAGTTCATTCATCAATGATGTTACCATCATAAAAAGTTACTTATAAATTGAAAAAGTCGTTTAACTATTAGTTTAAGTGGTTTTCAATATATTTTTTAAAAACAACCAAATGAGAAATAAGTTTGAAACTTGCCGAGTATTTTTCTTCTTAACGGTGTCTCGTCATATGTGTTAACGTCATTTCTGTTAACTTGATGTTCACAGAAATGGCATTTTATTACGGGAAAGAAGAAATGACAGTTAATCAATCGCGATCACAATGCATTTCCTAAGCAACTGATCTACTAACTTATACCAACATAAAACTATGTTTTATTAAGTTGGAAACATTATCGCACCTGATCTGAACAGAATTGAATATGGAAGGGAACTCCGACAGCAATGGTGGCAATGTCAGTAGCTGATAACGCAATGGTTGTGGGATGTGTTGTGACTAATTTACGAATCTACGAACTAGTTACAACAAAATTATATAAAGGGTGCAAATTTTAGCTGTAGATAATGTTGAAATTGTTGACAATGTGTTAAAATCAAGTAAATCAAATACATTCAAAGAATTCATATTCAGATACAAGAAGATAGTCTTTCAAGTCTTTTTCAATGCTATTTGCATAGCGACGGCTCAGTGGCGCAGTGGCTTAGCAATGAGTTGTTGCACTGGGGGCTGCGGTTTCAAATCCTGCATGGAACAAGTATTTGTATTGCCTGCAAATAATTGATCTAGGTCTGGACGTTTTTGCTCGTGCAATTTATATTTGTAAACTGATTTTACGATACAGTAGTAATTCTTAGTGTGGGGGTAACAATTTTTTTAATGAAAGAAGAAAGAATAGCTCAGAGCTGTTGTGAATACAAATCAGTACATATCTGCACTCGTTACGAAGTCGATTTGATGATGAATGTGTAAACACAATTGGTCAGAAATTAGGCTGAAATATCTGCTATATTTATTCCGCTTGGGAATAAATACCGCAAATGCTCCTCGTCCAAATTTTGTCGAATCAAAACTATGTTTTCTCGTTATCTCCAGTTTCATGGACATATTAATTCTTCACATTTGCTTGGCCCCGTGTAGTGGTGGACAAGAATACCCACTACTCCATATCTTTCCATGGGTGTCGTCAGAGGCGACAGAGAGAAACTGAGGCAGAACATGGGCAGCAGAATCTTTCTGATAACAGCAATACAACAATATAAATAACTGCGTTTGCCAACCCGCTCGTCAAGCGTGGCAACTACGACGATAAACTCCCCATGAAAGTTACAAAGATTCGGTCCCCAGTCCCCGGTGGCCACGCTATTCCTGGCTACGGTGGAGACCATGGTAACGGCGGGGCAGAGGGTGCTCAGAATCTCCGGTGGAGGTTCGGTTGCCACCTAAGACGACTCGACTTGGCAACATAAAACGCACGCACAATGAGGACTAACGAGAAGATCCTGGAGCCGGAAGAAGAGATAGACAAGTTGCGCTAGAATATTTGTTTACATTTGTTCGCAACGCTTGTTATGTGGCAGAGCGATCAAGTTTATCTAGTTTCTTTAATGCTGACGTTAATTTGGGTATATCACATTTAGAATGTTAAGGTATAAGGGATTGGGAAGGGACACAAGTGAAGTGTACAAAAATTTTACAGAAATGATGCATTAGTTCAGTGAACATTAGAATTTAATTTTTTGTTTGTCTTTTGATTATTGCTATGAATACGATTTAATCATGATATAAAGTGTGCCCATATTTAACTTAGAAGAAATCAGTGTTGAAATATATTACTTACTTATAATCTGCTGCCGTAAATTCCCGAGATTCCCTCCAAAACTCTCTGGGTAAGTTTGAGCTTTATCCATCCATTACTGATTGGTTGTACTCTTATAATATATATATATTTTGTACATGGTAGAGCCATGCTGCAGCTATTTAAGTAGTATAGTTGTAGCACGAATGGGTCGGCTCGACCGGGGAAGGACCACGCTCTCACAGAATACCGGCGTCAAATAGCAGCTTAACACTGCTGTGTTTCGTATGGTGAGTGTAGAGAACCGGAGACCCTTTTTACTGGAAACGAGGCATTCCATCTTAGTCCTCACGGGTGGCAACGCATCTGCATTTTGATTCGCAAACGAGGATAAATGTAGATGTCTATGGGCCACAGCAGCTACTTACCATCAGGTGGACTGTGTGCTCGTTTGTCACCCTATACTATAAAAAAGGGGTACTTACACTAAATTGAAAGGCGATTCATCACAAAAGAATTGTTATTATTTTTTTAGATAGCTATCAATTCATCATTTGTTTCATTAGTGTTAACAGACATTTTTATAATTTTGATGAATTTTACTTATTTATTGTCTTGCGACCTTTGACTTTCGTTTTACTCTCATTGATATTAGATAATTAACAACCTAAACGTAGAAAATACATGAAATGCAGTTTTCTTTTACAAAAAATTATAACATTCGGTAGAATATAGACATAATAACTTTAAATTGTATATAATTAGACAAAATTACATTCTATCGTTTCATCATTATTTCAATGCCACGCGATAACGTTACAAGAAGAAAAATTATCTGAACCGTTTTTTATGGGGAATTGCCTACATTTTTTTTGGAAATAAATATAATGGCTTCCAGACCGTATTTCACTCACGGCCGCCAGTTTCAACGAAGAGTAGCCATCTGAGCAGGAAGAATTATAGGGCACGAGCATGTACGCAAACACAGGTGCACTCTATTTCCTTACTCTCACACTCCAACAGGACCGAAATCCGACAGAACCAGGGAGAGATCTTGCAAGAAGTGGAACAATTTCTTACATCAGAAAAATTACAGACAGAAACCTTTCAAAAAGTGTGGGGGTAATTACGTTGTTGAAAGAACTTAAATGTCGTAATGGAGTATGTAGTCCTATTTACGACATTGATGAATCATTAAAGTGTCCAAGATTAAAGTGAAAAGGTGAGTTTTAAGCCAAAAGTTAAATCTCTTGTTTGATTTATATTAAAGGTAGCCGCAAGTAATTTCATAGTTTTTTAATGTATGTAATAGATATGTCAACGTAAGTTGAAAGAAATATTTAAGGCACCTACGTGAGTTATAGTTTTGCATTCAGTGAAACTTTCAATTAATCGAGTTTTTTTCATAATGTGATTGTTCATGCGAAATATGATTTACATGGGTTACATTTTAAAGTTCAAAATATTTAAGCAATGTGCCAAAATAAAGGATTAACTGTAACGTGCTATGAATTGAAAAAAAATTGTAGCCTTTTTGTATTCTAATATGTTACAATTTACTCCGAATATTATGTGGTCAAAATAAATTGGGTTTTGATGTTGAGGGATTCGTAGAAGTATCGACTTGACAATGATCAATGAGGAAGATATCGTGACGGATAATCGGACATGATCATGTGCGGCCGAGCTCTGGTGAGATTGATGCTATACCGCTACAGTCTGCAACTTATCGGCAGATCTTTCGGCAAGACATTTCAAGTGGCCACCGAACACATGATTCTTTGGCGCGGCAAATGGATGTGTGACACTTGGTCAGCTTTCGTTGCGAGTAGTGAGCCATGTCACGCAGATATCTATCCGACCGAGACGACTTGATGACTAGTGCAATTTATGTGATGTCGTTTGCAACGTGTGATATTTTACATAGTTGCCTTTTTTATTTCTGGAATGTGTGATATTTCATACAATTGTCCTTTTATATTTGCAATGTGGGTTTTGACACACACCTCTGAATGCAGTAGCCATTAAAAGGAGGAGACAAAGGACAGCCGAACGGTTCTGCATAAATGAAAACCAACAGCCTCCAAGTGCTTATAATTCACGGGGAAACTTGACCCTGGTATACGCAGACCTTTTCACGTAAATGGAGTCCTGGA
This sequence comes from Parnassius glacialis, assembly GCA_033319125.1. NCBI lineage: Eukaryota > Metazoa > Arthropoda > Insecta > Lepidoptera > Papilionidae > Parnassius > Parnassius glacialis. The sequence goes on along the minus strand of JAVANC010000003.1, from coordinate 17,202,990 downwards.
TTATAGTCGCTATATACTACAGCAGCTTACTGACGCTGGTGTGGCGCAGCAGCTCGCTGGCGCCGGTGCAGCGTGACAGCTCGCCGACACGAGTGCAGTGAGACAGCTCGCTGGCGCGAACGCAGTGGCACCGCTCGCTGGAGCGCGTTTAGCTGGGTGGCCTGGGTTTCCAATGTATACTACGATCTGTGCAGTGTGCGCAGTGTTGCTCAGAGAAGATTGTGATATCTGTGACGTGGGTTATACTCTAGTAGGAAGCGTTGTATACTAAAATCTGATTTGGACGATGTTTTCAATTCCTTAGAGGTTTAGTCTGTATGAAATATATTAAAGAACTCGCTCATTGTGTGCTGTTGAATAAATTGTTAAAAAATTGAAAACAAGACTTTATCATTTCATAGTCAGAAAGGGCCCAGACAGGAAAGTTACATTAAGCTGGCTTAATTGTTGTTACTGGTAACATTACTATAGCCTCCACACGAGGTGTGCTTTCCCCATGTTTATTTTGAGGGTGAGTAATTACACATGTGTCAGATATAGCTAACGTAGTCCTTCCTTTCTGAAATAGTAATATTTGAGATACGCTATGTAATGTTGCGCCTCTTCCTCAAATGTAGGAGGCGGACAAGCTAATGTCGTGTCTTTGTCGCGTCTAGCTTAAGATATGCTAACGTCGTGCCTATGACTTAAATAGATGTTAATTTATGGTAATGTAGTGTTTATGACTTGATTAGTTATTTTTAACCAACTTCAAAAAAGGAGTAGTTTCTCAATTCCAGTGTGTTTTTTGTGTGTTACCTCAGAACTTTTTTCTACGTGAGCCGATTTTGTGTGTGATTTTTTGAATACTATTGTGCTCTCATATAAATTTGATCAAAATCTGACAAGTAGTTTGTGAGTTATTCTATATAATGCGTATTTAAGTGACTTTTAATTTTAATTTTATTTATATTGAAGTCGGTTGCACAAAGTTTTTATTTTTACCACTTGTGTTAAGTTATGATAACGTAGTGCTTATGGCTTACTTAGACGATGCGTTGCGCTAACTTAGAGTCATTGTCAAACGCGTCGCCTGTGACCGACGCGTCGCCTGCACTTTCCATGCCGTTGACGGAGACGGATATTCAAAGCTAAAGGGAGCCCGAGGACGGTGTCCTGTCAGGAGAGGCCGTGTTGGAAATGAGGTTATAAATAAAAGGAAATACGAATAAGTTAAGGTTGAACTGTAATTTTCCACCCGTTCAGCAGTATAACGTATTGCGCAGGGGACTAAGAAGGATCAGTTGGTAATTATACGAGTCTCACTGTCGTTACTATGCCCGTTGGGATATTAGATTTTAGTGTGGGCAAGGAACGTTAACTTGAGATGGGTAGTGTTGCTGTTGGTTCGCATACTTTGGTTTATCATATAATTAGGTCCTGATATTAAGCAGCGTTTGCTACTGAGTAGTGTTCTTTTTTTAAATAATTTTGAGAATAATTTCTAACATCAGAAGTGGAACAATTTCTTACAATATTTTAAAAGTCAAGAATGCAATTAATTTTTTCATCAAAATTAAATCCAGTAGTGTTAGTAGCCTAATGGCAGGGCACGGACCGCGAACTCGAAAAGTTGTAAGTTCAAATCCGTCATTCGACCACTGTCGTGAATCATGTATAATATAATCATTTTAGTCATATAATATGCAGTGGTTTAAGGGAATATTAGTAATGTTTAATAAATAAAAAAAATACACATTTTAAAGCTAAATATTATTTTATTACTAGTATTTTAAAAAAAATTAGACACTCATGAGGCGTGTGCTTTTAGATTTTCCAAACTATTCCTTATTTCAGAACACAAAATAGTACGTATTGTTACAAAAAAAAAGTAATTTAAAATTACCTTAAATTGTATGTTCATTCCAGTCTTCTACTAAATCTAGGTGAGCATAGTACTACCGCTGATTTAATAGCGAAGGGAGGAAATTTCAAATATAATGCTAAATGTTTTAAATATTTGATATATTGATTTGAGATTTTAACAGCGGTAGAGCCACGCGGCAGCTTTTGCTGTCGCACGGATGGGCCGGCTCGAACCGGGGTGGTACCACGACCTCACAGAAAACCAGCGTGATGTAGAGGTTTACCTCTGCGTTTCGCTTGGTGAGTGCAGGTGGCCGGAGGCCCTTTTTACTGGAAATGAGGCATTCCATCTTAGTCCTCACGGGTGACAACGCATCTACATTTTGATTTTTAATAGAGGATAGATGTAGATGTCTATGGGCCGCAGGAACCACTTACCATCAGGTGGACTGTGTGCTCGTTTGTCACCCTTATCCTATAAAAAAAATGATTTAAGAGTTCAAATAAAAGCTGTCCATTTTTGATGGGATTGCTTTATTTGTCAAAATATTACTAAATTATATCTTTTTCTTAACAAGTTTAAATAAATTAACTACAACCTTTTATGTGAGATACGAGTATTATGTAAGAAGTAAATTTGCAATGGGAAATATTTACTAACATGCAAGTGAATTGTAAATATTTTTAACTGTTACACCACATAGAGATATTCCCAAATAACAGAATAATAAATAGTAAGTTTTTTTTAAATAACACTGATTATAATAACTATGCCCCCACCCCCAATAGTTGTAGTGTGAGAAGTCGATGGATGCAGGTGGTTTAGGGCCGTACTTTGTAGCATTCCTTAGGTGATGGCCTATGATCAGCAGTAGAAGTGTCATGGGCTGTAATGATGATGATAAACTGAATATGATGAAAACATTAAAAAACAGATTTGAATTTTTATTTTTTTATTAAACTTATTTACAAAGAAACTATTCACATGAAAATATTTATGTCTATGATTCTTATGATATTGACAGTTGACAAATAGTTACAAATATATTTAGTTAGAAGATGTCATACATCGTTTAGTGGCTGTAATATTACTATCTTATTTTTACATATTTACATTTATATTATAGTTCGTTACAAATCAGCTATGAAAATTAATATGATATTTTTTGTATATCAGACTTTTTAATTGATGTTAATCATATGTATATGTATATCAACTACAATAGATAAGAAAAAAAAAATCTTTTTACAGATGTAAAACAATATATGCAATTTATGTACACAAAATAATTTGCATAAAGGAGAATACTAGTTATTTACATGATCAAGCATTTCCGGTAACGCGTTATAAGCAACCATGTTACCGAAACTTCCTTGTGGCTCCTTTTTTGTTACTATTGCCACAATTTCCTCCTCAGGAAGTGGAGGAGGAAACTCTGAATTTGTATCAACCGCTGATGAAATATCATCCACACTTATGACTATCTCCCTATTGTCAATTTCAATTCTAGTACGCTCAATTATGGAACTGTCCTCCATAATGCTATACAGATTTTCGGTCTTATTTTTATTGTACATTTGTCAAGAACTCATGTAAAACGGATCATTTATATTACCTTCATCGTTTACTATATTATTTTTTTGTGACCATTCTTTTTGCTGATGTTTTATTCTATATATTATTTCATCATGAATAACACCAAAACACATAGCAGTTAATGCTAATCCAGTTAATGTATACACAGAACAAAACCACAAAGTTGAAGAAGTTATCGTATAATATCTAACACCATTGATAGTCGTATAGCTCATACCGGGGATTACGCTACCGAATCCAATAGTGCTTAGAGCCATGAAACAAAAATAGAATCCGTCTATAATACCCATATTATCAATTTTATAAAGAATTATTGCTCCTAAAGCAATATAAATAAATATTGCAGCAAGACACAGTAAAACTGGGGCTAAAATACTTAAACCGTGCATAGAGAGTTTTGAGTCCGTATCAGGCCAACTTATAATATCATCCTTAGCTGTACTTGTTGTTGGTCGTTCAGAACTAGAAGAATCTTTTTGACTGTCAGTTTTCAAAACAAAGCACTCTTCCGTTGGGGTCTTACTAGTGTTTTGACTATTAAGCATTTCCTCTTGCTGTCTGCGAAGTTTCATTCTTCGTTCCTTTTCTGCCATACGACGTTCATCGTAACAACAGTAACCACAATTTGAACATAAACAGCAACACAGTGCTTTACTAAAAACACTTCTTGCCATTTTGGATAAAAGTGTACCAACGCTTGAAAGATAAACAAGTGTTAATGGAATACCAAAAATCGCATATAAAATCGTGACTCCTTTGCCAAGTATTGTTCTTGGTGCAATGTTGCCATAACCTGAAATAAAAAAAATATATTAATTCGTAAGTAACTATGTTCTGTTCTGTAAGTTAAGATAGCTTTGAAAATGCTAATCATAGTTTTAAGTTCTGACCAAATGAAATCCGCATATCTAAGCAGTTAAACTTATTTTATATTATGTTTTATATATGTGGTAGATCTACGCTACAGCTATTTTATGGTTGTGCATGAATGGATCAGCTCGACCGGGGAAGGACCACGCTATCACAGAAAACCAGCGTAAAATATCAGCTCAATGATTCGTATAGTGTGTGTAGAGAACCGGAGACCCTTTTTACTGGATCGGATCATGCTTGCATTGCATCTTAGTCCTCAGGGGTAACAACCCATCTGCATTTTGATTTTTAATCGAGAATAGTCTATGAGCCACAGATTCTAAATACCATCAGGTGGGCTGTATCTTGCTTGTCACGCAAATCATATAAAAAATGTTCTAGACCACATAATTAGGTCTTTAGAGTATTTGACTACTGTATGAGGGTTGTTTCTTTATTTTAATGTACTTGTACATCAGCCAAACAAATTATATATGTATGTACAGTGTTAGGTTGTTAAGCTTAAAATAATGCTTACCAATAGTTGTTAAGACTGTCAGTGAATAAAAAAATGCAAGTGCCAAATTCCATTCATACTCTTCGTAGTGATTGCTAACATCACCACTACCAAATTCTCCCAAGGCAAGTTCCTTATAGCTGATACCATATTGGGATGCCATTTCTGTTGTTACGCGTTGTACGAGTTCATTTTGAAACTTTAAAATTTCTTGAGCTGCTAACCGCGTCCAATTTTCTCTGTACAAAATATTTAGTGACACTGTTATCTCCCATATATTCTCCACTGCTTTGCTTCTTGCATCCCAAAAATAATTAGCAGAAAGGGTGAAATTGTTGTTATCTTGATCTTTGTTGTGCAGTTCTTTTTGATTTGTGTTATTCTGATCCCTTTGGTAAATTTTTTGTCTATCTGGTAATAATCTTGGTCGCGCATTTATGTCTGTTTCTCCTTCAATTGTAAGAAATATAATTGAACCAAAAAAAGTATACGCCAATAGAATAAAAAATATAACTATATTTGTTAAAGATCCAATAATAAACTGTTTTCGTCTGTATTTAGTAGTCTTGAAACAAAAGCAGCAAACAACTTTTTGGCGCGAAGTTTGAGTTCGTTTTTTGCTAGTAGAAGCCATCGAATCCACATCTTGGCATTTTTCCAATACAATTCCCCCATTAAGTGTCGGTTTGGCTGGCGTGTATTGCTCAAATCGGTTAATTGCGTCTTTGTCCAATATCACATGATTAATATCCATTTTAACATTTGAATATTATGATACATACATGAATACCGGCTTCATTATTTCCTTTACCTGAAACAATTATAAAAAAACATATTAATTATCTTATATTTTATATCATGCACCGAAAAATATTACTATACAAAATTTCAAAGCAACAACCTTTGTGCAACTGCTAATAATAACTTTTCTAAGTCTTTTGACTTTAAAAGGAGATCAGTAATTTGCTTGAATTGTCTTTATTTCATTAACTAACACAATATCTCCAAGTTTAGCTTAGCGTATTCGAAGACTTTTATTAATTGAAATAGCATACATTTAGTGACCCTTTCTTTAAAAACGTTCTCCTCTTAATCTTGCTACTATTTCTCGTTCGGTTTGGTCCAAACAACAGTACGTCTACTGATTTATTTCGATTTGAAGGGTTAGACAAACAGGATAATAAAAAGCTTTATTAAGTTAAAGCTTGTTTTAGGGATCCTTAAACAGCGGTAGTACTTAAAAGCAGAAATACTGTTACCTTATTAAAAAATACATAGATATTTCTGATGGTAATTGCCGTTAACATTTCTGATACCGGCACTGCATGGTTAATTATAATCAAAAATATGTATATGTAGGAGAGGGGGTGTCAGTCAGGGTGGATAAAACGTCATAGTTACAAGATAATGTTTAGTTTTATTAATTATAATTAGCACCAGGGCACTTTCATAACTAATGATAATAATTAATTTCAAATTAATTATCCGTGAGCATCAAGTATAAGCTAGCTCGATACAACCACTGCACCCAATCACGCCAGAGCCAAGACCGCACGTTTCGTTTTTTTTTGCGCCCAGAAGCAATTGGAAAGCGCTATCCCGATAAGCGAGGAAGTAGAGAATGCTTTATGCATACCACGACAGCCGGTCTATCGTGGTTATGCGGGACTCACTGTTTCTAACTATCCTAACCACCCTAAGTGATACCCGCTAAACTTTGAGGCCTCTCTGCCGAATCGGAAGTGACCCTCTTTTGGGAAAAGGGGGCGCAGCAGGCCCGTTCCGTCGCTGTACGGTCGTTTTATATCCGTTGCAAAACAAGTCTAGTAATGGCGCGGTGGGGGAAATCGATTTACGCGCCGGGTGGCGTGATCGGTGCACATGTTAGTTTCAATGTTTGCTGTACCAGCGTACGACGACGCCGCCGTCATGCCTTCATATACATTACATTTTTTATGTTAATTAATCTTGTGTAAGGACAATGTAAGAATATTTACTACCCGAAGATGCGACATAGGGTAACTAAAACAGGAATTGGACAGCAGCATCTTCTTCATAACAACTCTAAAAGTTGTGGCATAGGTTGCTCTGTGTTCAGAAGTGGACTTTATAGGCTGTAATGGATAAATGGATGTCAATTGAATTTAAAAAATTGCTTAATGCTGCGTAGAGATTGTCTGTACTATTTACTAATGTTAGGTTCTACTAAGAGTTAGGACTCCCTTACGGCATATTCGGTGCTAGTCTAGGTGGGCACGACCCTCTTTTCTATTTGTTTCAATCAACAGAACTGCTTTCAATGTTATATTCCAGTTTGAAGGGGATAGAGAGACAGTATAATTGCATGCCTTCTTAGTTTAAAGAGGTGTCAACGCATCTGTAGTAGCTTTGTTTGAAATTGTCTGCAAGTGTCCATGAACTGCAGTAGTTAATCACCATCAGGTGAACTGTAAGGTCGCGTTTTAGTTTACATAAAAAAAGTATAAAATATATTCGTTATAACTGATATATTTTATCGATTCATGATCGAAAAAGAACATAACTTGTTTTATTTTATTATGGAGTAAATGGCTTAAAAAGAAATATCATCACACAGTTATACATTTCTTTATACTATATTAACCACTTATAAGAAACAAACTAGGAGATGGGCAGCAGTGTCTTCCTAATAATAACAAAAAAAAAAAAACTACGCTTGCCAATCCTCCTGTCAACTATGTTCGCCAGTGGACCTTTGATAGGCTTTAACGGTAATGCTACCCTTAAACTAATAATATAAAAATAAAGCTAAACTACAACTTAGGAGATAATTGACTGGGACTTCCTCTTTCGACTTGAAAACTAAGAAGTTTTGTTAAATGGAACCGATACCTTAACTTATTTCAAAAACTACGCATTGTTTACCAAATATGGTTTTTGAAGCTTCATAATTATTTTTAGAGGCCTTATCCCCCACCCAATATTGTATGTCTGTAGAATTGTTCATTGCAACATTACATGAGCAGTTTTAGCCTGCTGATAACGATTAAAAAGCAAAAAAAAAACATTAAAAATAATTAAAATAAAATAACCCACGAAGTACCAAATGTGACGAAATATTACTAAAGAAGAAAATCGAGCCATTGTGAAAAGAGACCACAATGCTATGGACTGTTACAATAAAAATTAAGCTTACAATAAAAATTTAAGGCATACTTACGAAAGAATACTAACGAAGTAAAAAGAACAAAGATTTAATTTTCGAAAAAATTATTATAAAAAATATCCGTAATTATTAAATGAACTTAGAATTTTGCCACATAAATGACGATTCAATATAAATCCTATCATGATATAATTAACTACATATATAACTTTGCTTCTAAAAGCATAAAGTTGTGAATATATGTAAATATTTTGTTATAAAAATTATCTTTATCCCATTATATTTTAAACCCATCTAGTGATATAAAGTAGACAGTCGTTTTTGAGCCCACTAGAAATTTTAACGACCCTCAATGATATTATACACAAAAAATGATACAAATTTATTATTTTAAATAGCATAAAGACTAATTTTTGAAAGCTCCGTGGCGCAGTGGCTTAGCATTGAGTTGCAACGCTGGGGGCCGCGGGTTTGAATCACGCACCGAACAAATATATGTATGGTCTACAAATAATTGTTCCGGGTCTGGATGTGTGTCCTTGTGCAATTTATGTTTGTAAACTGCCTCTACGATACAGGAAAAAATCCTAGTGTGTAAATTGGAAAATGAAAATAATGAGTTTAGTTAATTTATATAAGAATATGTATGTATGTAATACAAGACTTTACTTTTACATCCAGAATTTTAGAAAATCTAAATAAGACCTATAATTTATGATCTATTACCTAAAAAAAATTACAAACACAGATCTTAGAACCTTATCAGTATGTTAAAAGTTTATGTTATTAGTAGAATCTAAATTAAATAATCTTCTAATAATCTTCTTAACGAAAGGTCCAATTCGAATAATTTAAAGAGTAGTTTAAATCTACACAAACAACATTGATACTGAAAATTTCTATATATTTCCTTTCTACCAGATATTAATTAAATTTAAGAACACAAAAGCTGTTATTGTCACTCAACTATAACAGTTGAACATATTGTCACTAAACTTCTAAAGTATCTAAGTTCAATAAAAGTCTGGTATTATACAGGCTGTCCCATAAGTTGACGTCAAGCCTAAATTGGGTGATAGGACAAATCATAATAGTTACCAGAAAAATATACAAAAAAAAAATCTTTGCCATGTAGTTTTTAAATTACAGTAATTTCTTTTTTTTTCTGGCGTAGTAATTTTTTTCAGTACAGTCAGTTAAATTTGGGCTAAGTATTAATTTTTCATTCTTGGTTCGGAGAAATGTGACATTTTCTTCTAAGTTTGAGCAGTTAGCTAAGAATTATAAACAACAGGTTACACAAGTACTACCCAAGATTACAAAAAAAATCGAAATAAAAGTAAATATTTGTAGCCAAAGGAGCTAAAAAACCATCACAGAAATTACCATAATTGTTCTGGAACTATTATGATTTGCCCTATCACTCGATTCCGGCTTTATGTCGACATTTGGGACAACCTGTATATTATTTTATGTTATATTATTTTATTCTAAATTTTTTGTTTGCTGAGCACGCCAAGTTATGACTTTTATTGTTAATTTTTTTAGTAACTACGTTTACATTAGTGGAATTTCCTTAGGTATCCCTATTTAAAAAAAATTGCCGATGTATGTGTGTATGAATCTGTGCAAAAAACAGAAAAATGTTATATTGGATAGTGGCTAAATGCGTTTGAATAAAAGGAAAATAGGTAACGGTTAAACATATAAAATAGAAACATGATTAAAGTAAAAGGAAATTCTCAAGAAAAAGGATCGATATTATTTTTTTAGGAAACTATATAATCAATCTATAGACATTTCAAAGCGATTGAAGATGTCCAAGCTGAATGAATAAAATACTGTAATACATTACTCTATTCGATCAGGACCATTAGAGACCTTTCCGATAATGATCCATTTGGAGTAGATGTCAAGCCTTATCTAAAATTACTTTTTAGTGATTTCTTTTGTAGTTATTGTAGATAAAGTAAGATGCACTGCTTAATAAAGTAGCTATCTTTTCCCAACTTTCATCGATACAATGTTCAAAAGATAACCATCTTTTAATATAATACGAAGAGATTTGAATTTTTATAGCCTCGACGATAAATATGAATGCATAACACAAAGAGAGCACAGCGTATACTTTTAAAGCCGTGGTAGTTCTCCTTTTCTCCGAAAACATTGTCAGTATAAATAGTAGACTGCCCATCTTTGGGTAAAAATTCTTAAATTCTTCCCGTTTCAATATAGAATATGTGCTGAATTTGAAATTTTTCACTGCTAGCGGAACGGCTATTGTGGTAGATAACCCTTCTTGTGTAACATCTCTCAAATGGTTAACACGCTAAAAACTCTCGCGCAACAATGTTACCGGTGTAGTCTCTCAGAGTGATTATCGAGGGCTGCTCGTCCGACCCTATAACGACTACCACCGGAGTTTCTCAGGGATACGGTCTCTCTCTCCTTCACAACTCTCTTTCTGCTATATATTAATGATCTTCTTATGCCTGGTATCTATGGATATGTATACGACGGCACACCTGTGAAGAGAATGCTCGAACCAGTTGGGATCAAATCCAGTCAAGTCGTACTGCATGTAGTTTTTGTTTAAATCTCGATGCTAATCTTGTGAGATTCAACGCCTCCAAGCAAGCGTATCTCTTCACTGTCAAAAGGAGCCCGCTTACTTTGGTTTCTACTTTCCAGGATCAATTTTTTTTCTCCAAACTTCAACTATGGTTGGGTCATTGAGTCCAAGGCCAAATAAGTTGCAAAGAAGCTAAGTATCCATGCGAGAGAGCAGTGGTTCTTTACGCCGGGGTAGCTTCTTATATATACGAGTATAAGAGAGTACTTTCATGCATGGAATACTTCTGTCACAACATGTTAACTGGTGCTGTAAAACGCAATGTGTTTAACTAAGTAGATAGATGTGCTTAAAGGTTTAATGGCCACTTTGATTTAATTGTAACCAATCTTGTGGGCCTCGAGTAGCCAGCCTATTGTCATACTACAAAATATATTTCAGGCTATATGCAGAAGGCTGCGGGCTGTTCGAAAGAGATACCGCGGCTCCGGAACGTAAGGGCACTGAAGGAACACGGATGGTTTTTAGTCAGTAAAAGTCTGACACTCCCTTCCGCTCCACCCAGAGCGAAAGGCGTCATTTGATGATTTTCCATCCGCAAAAAAAAAAGGTTAAGTGCAGGAATAACATGCCTTAATTTCTTCTCCCTTTTCGCCATCGGACAACCTGTTACGCTCAGACAAGACAATTTACAATCTAGATTTTTATCACCACTTATCATGAGATAGAATTGTGGCTTATTAAATAATTTTAAAAATATATAATTAAAAAAGTTTTTCAATGAAATACGATATTTTAGCTAAGCGCGTTTGGAAAATTGGAATATTCTTATTTTTACTTTTAAGTAATCGTATTTCCAAAATAATTTTTACCTGTCCCATGTCTCCTATACTTTATATAATTATTTTTCTTTATATTAATGTCTACTACTGGCTTATCTCGTTGTACGGAGGTTTTGGTTAAACCGTTAAGATTGGTAGGCGGATGAGAAGGTTATACCCCTATAACCTATCGAAACAAATAAATTTTTCTGTTATTTCCCATAACCGCGTCGTACGGTACCCAACCGGACGAAAAAGGGGTGATGGAGTTTCTTACGCCGCCACCATGCAGCGGCTCATTTTATAATTGATAATGATATTGATAATCGATAAATTTTATAATCGATGTTATTAATTTAACCAAATCCCATAAAACTTTAATAAGGTTTAGTTTGTTAATTTATTTTTTTGTTGTATGTATTTATGTTATTGTTTATTTTTCTTAAACACATTTCTTCATATGTACATTTTTCCTTAAAACTAGTTTATAGGAATTCTATTAGTTATTAATTATCGATAATGAAAATAATCTACTATTAACACCATTTTTATTATGCTAAGTGCATCACTTTATTTATGTATGATTTATAAACCCATATATTCACATAAATGACACAAATTAATAAAAAGTATTTTTAACGCAGCCCTGCTCCTCCCAAGTCAGTTGAATCAGTTTGCTTAACCACTGCTGGCGAAACGGGCGAAAAGGTCACCAAAGGCATAAACTTATATTTTAAGTTATTACTTAAAATATAAATTTATGACAAACATAAGTTTTATTCTTAAATGGATATTAGGAGCTTCTTATTGGTATATGTGTAATGTAAAAACATTTGTTGCTATAAAACTCAAGTAATTATAGCTATATAGATAAATTAGTAAATAGAGATAAAAATATCTACCTTAACGTCCAGTGCAGTGTTCTTTACCGTTTTTTTAAATCGAATATGGTATATTTTAAAATAAAAGAATCCCGTGAAATAGCAGCATTAGATAATCCAATATCCTATATCATTATGTGGGTGTCGTAAGAGACAACAGAGAAAAACCGAAACAGGAGAAGGGCAACAGTATATTTCTGATTGCAGCTCAAAATTATAAAGAGCTGCTGTTGCCAACCCGCCTGCCAAGCGCAACAATTTTTTTTTTTTATAGGATAGGGGTGACAAACGAGCACACAGTCCACCTGATGGTAAGTGGTTGCTGCGGCCCATAGACATCTACATCTATCCTCGTTTGCGAATCAAAATGCAGATGCGTTGTCACCCGTGAGGACTAAGATGGAATGCCTCATTTCCAGTAAAAAGGGCCTCCGGCCACCTGCACTCACCAAGCGAAACGCAGAGGTAAACCTCTACTTCATGCTGGTTTTCTGTGAGGTCGTGGTACCACCCCGGTTCGAGCCGGCCCATCCGTGCGACAGCAAGAGCCGCGTGGCTCTACCACTGTTAAAAATTATGGCAAATATACCCCCTATGAGGTGTAATTTATATATGGGATATACCTATGATCAGCAGTGCATATTTGATATGCTGTAATGAATAAATAAATGAAAAAGAATATAGGTACACAAATTTTATTTACAAATAAAAAGTTCTCGCCACAGCATTGACGAAAATAAATTAATCATTTTGAATAAACTTCTTGAATAACTTTTATTTGTTGTTGGGTCTAAAAGTTGGAATATCTAAGCAATTCTGGAAGAAAATGAGAAAAAAATCAGTATACTTAATTCAATAAAAGGAGTTTCAAGACGAATAGAAAAATATTATTTCAGCCGAAGTTTATAGCCTTAAGTGTTTACGCTGTTAAAGTTAAGGTTTTTTTCCTGTTCAAAACAATAATTCTAATATTATTAATAAATATTAAACAAAAGTGTTTAATAAAAACTATGATATCATTGTTTATTGTACTTAACATTTAAGACTTTATTCATATATATACCTCATTTTTACTGTATGTATATGCTTAAGCAGGTTATTATTTAAAATATAACATGCATGTAGATGTTATAGTATTATAAGTTTATTACGTAAATGTCTTATTTATTATATATTATGATTCTTCGAAATACCATCGTTGTGTTGCTTAAGTATTATAAAAAACATCAAGTAAATGTTTTTTGGGATTCATTAAATTATTTCCACACGTTCCTGGTTGCCTGAGAGAATGCCAATAGACATTAAGGTCGTCTCTGTAGGTTTGTACTATTTTTCGATGGTAATAAGTAAGTAATAACGGACACTAATATTATAAGTATAATAATACAATTTATATAATTTAATTATATAAATTCTAATAAAATAAAGATAATTTTCATAAATTATTATTTTAAAAAGCTAAATAAGCTGTAAATCCCTCAGGCTATTCTCTACCGAGAGCCTCGTCCATTAAAATAAGTTTGAGCATGTGATACATATTCGAAAATAAATGAAATAAAAATTTTCATAGATCGATATGAAAAAAAAAACACAATACGGCGAAAAACAAACTAAATACTGATATTTTTTTATTTCACCAGTTTCCATAATACCAGTTGGATAGCTTGTTTCCCTCTGTCACCTCTTATGGCACCTACGGAACGGGACGGATATGGGCGAGTGAATATTCTTACACCGCCTACACGGTATGCTAATAAGAAGTGATCAAACCAAAATCACGATTAAATATTAATTATAATAAGTACACTAAAGTTTTTAGAATAGCAATTGAATAGAAGCGCTATTGGAATTGCTTTAACAATTCATCGCAAGTTCAATACTGTGACCGTGAAATAAATTTCAATGCTAACGTTAAGTGTTTACTTAAAAATGTAACAAGGATATATTTTTATAAAATTATTTTTTTTTATAGGAGAGGGGGCAAACGAGCATGCGGCTCACCTGATGGTAAGTGACTACCGCCGCCCATGAAGAACTGCAACACCAGGGAGGGAATTGTAGATGCGTTGCCGGCCTTTTAAAAACGAGTACGCTCTTTTCTTGAAGTTCACTAAGTTGTATCAGACCGGAAAAATCGCTGATGGTAATAGATTCCACAAGGAAGTCGTGCGAGAAAGAAAACATATTCTAAATCGCACAGTGGTGGACCGCCAATCATCCAGATGGTATGAATTGTATCGGGAGTTCTGCCGCGATGTGCGTTCGTGAAATTTGGCGGCTGGAATTAATCCGAACAATTCCTCAGAGCACTCCCGGTGGTAGATGCGAAAAAAATGCAAAGGGATGCAACATCTCTTCGCAGTGCCAATGAATCGAGCCGATCGGAAAGGACCCGGTCGTCGATGATTCGAGCCGCTCTGCGCTGGATGCGGTCAAGTGGAAGGAGCTGGCACTGGGGAGTCCCTGCCCAGAGATGGGAACAGAACCATGTGTGGCCAAACCTGCGCCTTATAAAGTTGCAGGCAGTGTGCCGGCATTAAATACTGTCCCGCCCTGCTCATGCAGAGCTTTAAAGAGGCCAATTTGGCCTTCTCTTCCAAGTGACCAAGAAACTGCTGATCATTCCAATACTAGCTGAGCCTAATAGGGAAGTGCCTAAAAATTGAGGAGATACGATAAAGGGATTTTTTTAGCAGTAAACGCACAAACTTGTTTCTTCTGGGAATTCAACTGAGCTATATCTATTAGCCGCTCTCAATCCGAGACTTTGTTCACAAAGACTCGACTTCAGACACAAGTTTGTCTTTTGAGAAATATTGGCACGGCCGGTGTATAGAGCATCACCAGTGCACAGCAATGAATGTTACCGGCTTGCAGCATATGATTGATATTAATACAGAAGAAACAGTGTCGGTGATAGCACACAGCCTTGTGGAACACCAGCATTAATGGTCTTTTAATCGGAGCATGCTCCGTCTACTATGAACCTGATGCTCAGATTTTCAAGAAAGCTGATCCAATTGCACAATTTTTCGGGAAGTCAATAGAAAGGGAGCTTCGAAAGAAGTGCTTTGTGCCAAACCCGATCGGAGGCCTTTGTTATGTCCAAACTAATGGGCAATGCCTGCCTCTTGTACTCTACTGCCTCCGCCCATCTATGGATCAGGTAGCCCAGAAGATAACCGGCTGACCTACTCCGACAAAACCGTATTGGCGGTCATTAAATAGCTTGTGATCCTCAGGTTCCGCATGAGCTGGCAGTTTATACTGGATACCATTATTTGGAAAATAAGGAGGTAATGGCGATAGGCCTGTAGTTAGACGGGTCTGTGTGGTCGCCTTTTTTAAAGATCGTGTGGACCATAAGCTGTCTTCCATGAATTTGTGACTATGCCTAGGGAGTAAAGTACCGGTAAAGACGCATTAGACCAGGTGCTAACTCTGGAGCATACGTCCTCAGCACAAAGGGGGGGATTCCGTTAGGCCCCCAAGGTTTTATGGAAGATCAGGGAGAGGAATGCTTTGCGAACCGAGCGCTGTGTAAATTGCACAGCCGGCATGGAGCACTCACACCACGGGATGGTCTGTTGTGTCCTCCCCCCGTCATCGAGAGTTGAGTTGTACGCAAAGAGAGAACCCATCAGATCTTCCAGCTTTTTCCTTTGCGGCATGGGCCAGTGAGAGTACAGAGATGGGAGAGATGGCTGACAGAATTTGTCTTGAGAATTCACGAGTTCCCGAAGGAAGGCAAACTACTATCTCGCCAATTTTGCCGATGGGCTTTGACTTTGTCTTGGCAATGACTCTTTTGAAGGACCTGGAGGCGGAATTATACTTCGTTTTAAGGACGCTGGTGTTTACATCCCGGGACGATGATGCGTCAGCCCAGGCCTGGTAGCACTTCTGCTTATAGCGTGATGCTTATTTACAAGAGCGATCAAGCCATGGCTGGAAACTGCCTCCGATGGGCAAAACAGAAGAAGAAATAAAAAGTTCCATACCCCGAAGTACCACATCAACAACATAATTGGCAAAAACGCTGGAATCATCCGGCGTGAAGCAAACCCGCCTCCAAGGGTAGGATGCAAAAAAAGACCGCATCCTATCCTAATCGGCCGACCTTTAGTGCAATAAAGAGCGGCGGCCTGCATAATACAACAGCGATGTTAGCGTTAAATAATCACCACATAAAGGGCGTCGACGTAGACTTAATATCCGTCCAGAAAAGTGGTCAGCAGATGGTCTAACAGAGAAGTTGCATGATCTTCCACATCTGGAATCCTCGTAGGCGCAGTAACCAAGTAACAAGGCAAAATTATAAACAGGTCTTCCAGCATGATTGGTTAGACATGAACCGAGCCATTTGACGTGATGGGCAATAAAATCACCAAGTATCATGATCTCTGTAGATGAGATTTGCTGTAGCAAATGAAAAAAAAGATCAAATGATCAAAAACCACGTTCAAATGACTACAGATTCTTTGCCCAAGCAAACCAATTTGGACGTGGTCGATAATTTGGTGTACTTC
Organism: Parnassius glacialis; assembly: GCA_033319125.1. Lineage (NCBI taxonomy): Eukaryota > Metazoa > Arthropoda > Insecta > Lepidoptera > Papilionidae > Parnassius > Parnassius glacialis. The sequence continues at coordinate 17,186,231 of JAVANC010000003.1, read as the reverse complement.
AGCATTACCGCTATGGGACCTATAGAGGCACCCGTAGACTCGCGGATAGTCGTCACTGTTAACGCGTGGCCTAAGGATGGACAGATCCAAACCTTCAAGACTGTCAAAGCGTCGAGAACAGATGTTCTCTCTGATATATACGCAAACTCCAACCCGAGGCACAAAGAAGTGTTCCAATTTGTACCCCACGTAAGAGAGATACGAAGTATCGGCACAGAAAGGACACCGTTTAGGTCCGAGTGAAGTCCCCTGATGTTGCAGAAATGCACGGATAGCGAGGCAGGGGTCGCCTTGGTCTTGTTGCTCAGCTTGTTGCGAGCAATTTTTGTCTTGGGCTGAATTTTTTTGAATTTTTGTTGAATCCCTCACTTTAAAATTTAAGGTCTTTAAAACTAAATCACAGCTTATACACCACTCAGTGGTGGGTATAGGCCTCCTGCTTTTCTGAAAAGCTTATCAATTAGTCCGCCGCGCTGGCTTTGCATGACGGTGGATTTCATATTTCCTTGAAATATTTTATTTATCAGACATACACGTTTTCATACGATGTTTTTTAACATTCGATTAGTAAATAAGTACTAAAAATTGCAAATCATCAATTTCATTGATTCTGGTGGATATCAAAAATACGGATTGCTCATCTACTGTGGAATTTTCGAATCCTATGTTTCTGAGTTGCGCTATATTAATTATGCTAACCATTACCAAATTATGAAGTTGAGATTCAGCGCATTCATTTACACAAAATTTTAAATATATTTACAAACTGTACTATTACCGCCATCATCATAAATGCGGACGGTGATGACGGTGATGATCTACACTGTATTGGTCTCTTAAAAAGTCTGTGGCTTTGCTAAGCAAAAAGTGGTATTCATATTTTTTGCAGAAATGAAAGTAAGAAATTTTACGAACGGAAAGAAGGTTTTACTTGTTATTTAAATTAGAAAAAACTTCGAGTGTTGAAAAAGATCTTGACTTTTGAACTGCAAATAACTTTAAAACTTTTTGCCTGAATAATCCTACATCTATCTTCCTATTACTTTTTACTTTCTTAAATATAAAAAGTAGGAAAGTAAAATAATTATGATGGAATATATTGAGTTACCATTCTACGAAAATATTCCCAACGCAGATCCAATTTTCATTGAAACACGATATTTCATTGTAGCTCCTAAAATGTGGTGGAGAATTTTAAATTGGTACATTCGTATTTTTACTTGTAAATAATCATATTTTCACAATCTGTAATATCCTGGCCGTGTCTCGTCTAACAAAAAAAAAATTAAACCTTTCTGTGTTGCCATTGTTTGTATAAATATAAATAGGCAAACACTATGGACTTTTTTTCGAAATTAAGCCCCGATTAAATAGGCACAACGCCTCTTTAATAGATTACCTATTCAAAACCATACAACAAACCTAAGTCATTAATACTTTCTATTTCTATCATTTCATGCAATGAAGTTCATATCTATCAGATAATTTATATAAATTTTTCCTTACCGCGCTGTCGTCAGAATTAAATTAATTTATGATTGTGTTTTTTTTATAGTATAAGGGTGACAAACGAGCACACAGTCCACCTGATGGTAAGTGGTTGCTGCGGCCCATAGACATCTACATCTATCCTCTATTACAAATCAAAATGTAGTTGCTCGTGAGGACTAAGATGGAATGCCTCATTTCCAGTAAAAAGGGCCTCCGGCCACCTGCACTCACTAAGCGAAACGCAGAGGTAAACCTCTACTTCACGCTGGATTTCTGTGAGGTCGTGGTACCACCCAGGTTCGAGCCGGCCCATCCGTGCGACAGCAAAAGCTGCCGCGTGACTCTACCACTGTTAAAACGTGTCGAAACGCAACATGCAAGTTTCATGTTATTCTTTCCGTGATGTATGTAAATTACATTTGAAACGACAGGTGCGCCTAGTTTACGGACTGCCAACTTAAATATTCGAAGGTTCGAATTAATTATTCGATTTCTTTGTCCTAAATCACTCCTAACACAAGCATTACCTTACTTGAAGTGGTTGATATTAGTAATGTTAAAAGAGTTACTAATGTTCTTTTATTAATAAAAAAATAATAGATAATACCCTTATTTTATTGTTACTATTTTAAATAACAAGAGAAAAATAAATGATTAAAACATATAATTTTAGAATTTGGCCAATAAAACGAAAAATAAACGTTGCTAAAAGCATGGATGGTGGCAAGCAAATATTTACCGACTTCAGAGTACTGGCGGCCGGTTTGTTGACCGGGATTAGCAGTGTTTGCCTAATGCCTGTAATAATGACGAGTGTTTACTCATGTACGCGTGGGTACCGCCTTTTGTTATTATTTCGTATTAAATTAATAAAAGATAAAATGCATTACGGAATTTTGATTATAATGCAAGATGTCATACAACCACAGACAACTTTATTTTCACCCAAAAAGATAGATCCACGTAGTTTTCTAATGGCTGTAGCAAGAATGAGTGCACTTAACTCGAAAGACTAAGCACACATTGTAAAAACAGAGCACAATAATGCTGTGTTTCGTATGTATTTCTTATACGTTTTACCACGCTGCAGTTGTATTACGGTTGTAGCACGAATGGCTGACCCATTCGTGCTACAACTGTAATACGTAACTCAATCGGGGAAGGACCAAGCTCTCACAGAATACCAGCGTGAAATTGTAGCTCAATGTTGCTGTGTTTCGTATGGTGACTGTAGAGAATCGGAGGTCCTTTTTACTGGAAACGATGTTCTCAAAGTTGACAACGCATGTGCATTTTTAATTTTTAATCGAGGATAGATGTAGATACGAGTATATATGTGCCACAGTATACACTTACTATCAAATGCACTGCTCGCCTTTTACCATTATTAAATGAAGTATGAGTCATTTCATCTTATTCTTCAAGAGAAACAGCATCCTCTTCAAATCAGATGGACTGTCTGTGTCTGTGTGTATAGCACCCTTACTTATAGAAAAAACTTAAAACTAACCAGTTAGAAAACAGCATTTTCATAAACTTAATTATATTTATCCTTTACCAGCTATTTACCCACGGCTTCTCCTATGTAGGTTAATTTAGGAACATCATTAATACTGCTCCGTGCCAATATATATATTTGCCAAATTTCATGTCCTAACGCCTTTAGCCTTGCGAAACGTACTCAGTATGTTGTCTCTTAATGTTCATGATGAAAGTATTACAATAATATTTTTTTCGATTTGTATGATATGGTCGATATTTTATGGAGCAAGTGATTAATAAGGGGCTATTTATATTTTCTGGGCAATATGAATAATGACAAGTCAATTCGGGCTACGTTATTAATACTGATTTAAACTTCACTATTTATCACATTGTATGGTCATAACCTAACCAAACCTAATCTATATTTTTATTACTCTGTCCAATAAGTAACGGACTTTATTCATAAAGCCCGTTCAATTTAATTATTTCAATAGTTTTTATCATATTGCATTTGTCAAGCTGTACGGATATTATAATGTCCTATTAATCAGATATTATAAATGAACAAAGAGTAAATAATAATTTTTATAGTACACGGTGATTTAAAAACACGTTTAAGTCATGCTCGTGCGGGACTTACATAAATACCCGATTATTGTACGGTATGTTTTACTTAAGTTAAGCACAAAATTTAAACATACAGAACAAAAGAACTTAAATAATTAACATCCATTAGAATACTTTAAATTACAAACAAAACATTAAATCATTTGATCAAGAAAATACATAAAAAATACATGACGAATGACTTCATTCAAATTTCTTGTACATTATAGATTTTTTTATAGGAGAGCAGGCAAACGAGCATGCGGCTCACCCGATGGTAAGTGACTACCGCCACCCATGAACAACTGCAACACCAGGGAGGGAATTGCAGATGCGTTGCCGGCCTTTTAAAAAGGAGTACGCTCTTTTCTTGAAGGTCCCTAAGTCGTATCGGTCCGGAAAAATCACTGATGGTAATCGATTCCACAAGGAAGTCGTGCGAGGAAGAAAACATTTTCTAAATCGCACAGTGGTGGACCGCCAATCATCCAGATGGTGTGGATGGTATCGGGAGTTCTGTTCTTAGGAATAAATTTGCTTAAGGCTGGGTGTTCCAAGTACATTAGGTATTTACAAGCGGCCGTCACAAAGATCTAACCGGGTCGCGCATAATATGATCGTGATTTTTACAAATTAATCACAAAAATATTATTTTAAAGTTATAAACAAATATTTACACAATGAGAAATAAACACATAAACAAAAGCTTAACTAGTCTATATAAGTTCCATAAAACTATAGTTATTTACAATTTATTTTATTTCCTAAATATTATTTACGTAGCGGAAGTGTGTGCGCGCGTAAAAATTTGCGCGTTGCCAATGTCCCGCGGGACACACTGGCAAGCGACGTGCGAATCCAAAAACCATTTTTTTTAAATAAATGTAATGAAAAAAAAAACAACTGGGTAGAATTCATTCCAAAATAAATATTCTATAAATTAATATTTTTATAAAAAAAAAGAAGTATTAATACTTGTTTAAACTTAAATTTGGTTGGTAAGAAAACTGGAAATCGAACGTAGTTCGGTAATTCTTTCTAACGAGAAAATTAAAGTGTATCATGTATTGACCGGGTGCATCATAAGGAGGAAGAAAGTATCTAAAATATTTTTTTCAGATTCTAAATATAATGATTTGGCTATCCAAGACCAATTTTAAAACGGACAAAAAACAGGAACACACACAGCATTAATTAAAGCTTCGCAAGGACACAATAACATGGAATTGAACCACCAGGGGTTTAGATGTTGATTACGTTTTGATGATTAGAACATTAATTACTGTTGTTTATAAAGTTAAATATTGTCGAATTAACATATCCGTGGAATGTCTACATTAAACCAGCTAATACATAAGTCGCGCAAATGCTTCTTCTACAGTAAGGAGGACTTGTCGTAATGAGTACACATGAGTAGCAGCATCTTCCTGATAACTACTCAAAATAATAAAAATGCTGCGGTTACCCGCCTGACAAGCGAGGCAAAGCCCAAAGTTGCCTCGCAAGAAGAGAAGTTATATAGTAAGTAAGTAAGATAGTTGCCTCGCAAGAAGAGGAGTAATATAGTAAGTAAGTAAGTAAGATAGTTGCCTCGTAAGAAGAGGAAAAATATAGTAAGTAAGTAAGTAAGATAGTTGCCTCGCAAGAAGAGGAGTAATATAGTAAGTAAGTAAGTAAGTAAGTAAATAAGATAGTTGCCTCGCAAGAAGAGGAGTAATATAGTAAGTAAGTAAGTAGGATACTTGCCTCGCAAGAAGAGGAGTAATATAGTAAGTAAGTAAGTAAGTAAGATAGTTGACTCGCAAGAAGATAAGTAATATAGTAAGTAAGTAAGTAAGATAGTTGTCTCGCAAGAAGAGGAGTAATATAGTAAGTAAGTACGTAAGATAGTTGCCTCGCAAGAAGAGGAGTAATATAGTAAGTAAGTAAGATAGTTGCCTCGCAAGAAGAGGAGTAATATAGTAAGTAAGTAAGATAGTTGACTCACAAGAAGATGAGTAATATAGTAAGTAAGTAAGTAAGATAGTCGCCTCGCAAGAAGAGGAGTAATATAGTAAGTAAGAAAGATAGTTGCCTCGCATGAAGAGGAGTAATAGTAAGTAAGTAAGTAAGATAGTTTCCTAACAAGAAGATGAGTAATATAGTAAGTAAGTAAGTAAGATAGTCGCCTCGCAAGAAGAGTAGTAATATAGTAAGTAAGTAAGATAGTTGCCTCGCAAGAAGATAAGTAATATAGTAAGTAAGTAAGTAGGATAGTTGCCTCGCAAGAAGAGGAGTAATATAGTAAGTAAGTAACTAACTAAGATAGTTGACTCGCAAAAAGATAAGTAATATAGTAAGTAAGTAAGTAAGATAGTCATCTCGCAAGAAGAGGAGTAATATAGTAAGTAAGAAAGATAGTTGCCTCGCAAGAAGAGGAGTAATATAGTAAGTAAGTAAGTAAGATAGTTGACTCGCATGAAGAGGAGTAATAGTGAGTAAGTAAGTAAGATAGTTGCCTCGCAAGAAGAGGAGTAATATAGTAAGTAAGTAAGTAAGTAAGATAGTTGCCTCGCAAGAAGAGGAGAAATATAGTAAGTAAGTAAGTAAGATAGTTGTCTCGTAAGAAAAGGAGTAAATAGTAAGTAAGTAAGATAGTTGCCTCGCAAGAAGAGGAGTAATATAGTAAGTAAGTAAGTAAGATAGTTGCCTCGTAAGAAGAGGAGTAATATAGTAAGTAAGTTAGTAAGACAATTGCCTCGTAAGAGGCAATCTATGGGAAAGGTCATATTGAAAACTCTATAGATTTATAGACAGACTCATACCCCACATGGATCTGTCAATGGGGGAGGGCTATGTCAGCCGTGGATTTTGTATAGATGTAATGAATGAAAGGAAATGAAAAATTGTACTGACCAACAAATAAAAAAAAACTGGGCATTTTGTTGCCTTATCGGAGTAATTGAGAAAAATTGGGTCGCTATGTGTGTTATCGTGGAAAAAGGCAGAAGAAGGTTTATGAATTTTGATACGCTTAGGCCGTAGTTACTGAGATGTTATTATGATTATGTCAGAAATATGAGGTCACGCGATGTTAGTATTTTATTTTGTTAATCTTGTTAATATAAAATAGTGTATTTTGTTAATACCAAACTACAAATTTTTAATAAAATCTTTCGGAAGAGATGATATTGAAAACATTTACATACCCTAGAACGATAATAATTTTTTTCCTCTAATCATTTTTTTTTTATTTTCTTATGTAGGGTAAATGCTTGTTAATCTTATTGCATTTGTTTAAAAATGTTAATATCGTTAAAATTATATTTTTGTACAAGACGAGAAAAGTTTACACTGAAAAGAGAAACTTCCATTAAAATGTCTGTACCTGGTAATCACGAAATAACATTTTACGCGAAAGCTGTAATCTCTTTTGAACTACTAAAAGAACAAAGTTAATTTTCAATTGACCTAATTTGCTGAAAATTAAAGTTTTTGGGTTGTTATATAATGTTACTAAATAAAAGGTAAAGAATAAACAAAAACTGTTCTGGGTTCTTTCCATTTTGAAATTTAATAACAAATTATAGTAACGTCAGTTGATAATCATAGATATTATAAGAGTTTAAAAAAAACTAAAACAACACGCCTTTTATCAGCTGTAATGATCCTGATAATTTTTTATCCTGGTAATCTTGATCAAGATACTAGGATAAAGTTTTTTTTTATAGAATATGGGTGACAAACGAGCATACAGTCCACCTAATGGTAAGTGGTTGCTGCGGCCCATAGACATATACATCTATCCTCTATTACAAATCAAAATGTAGATGCGTTGTCACCCGTGAGGACTTAGATGGAATGCCTCATTTCCAGTAAAAAGGGCCTCCGGCCACCTGCACTCACCAAGCGAAACGCAGAGGTAAACATCTACTTCACGCTGGTTTTCTGTGAGGTCGTGGTACCACCCCGGTTCGAGCCGGCCCATCCGTGCGACAGCAAAAGCTGCCGCGTGGCTCTACCACTGTTAAAGTAATAACTTTAATTTACTTATTGTATTGTCATTGTTAACTTTTAATTATTGTATTGTCATTGGTCCTTGATGCAAATTTTCAAGTTAATCAGCCGTCTACAAGTAGGTTAGAATTACATTAAAAGATCCCTTGACATAGACAAATATATAGTAGATAGATAGACGCGAAAGTAATAAAAGTGTGTTAAAAATAGAAAAGCTCGTAACAAAGGAGTCCATAAAAAATTGTAACAGTCCTTTCTCTGTAGATATAGGAACTTGTTGTAATTAATTTGAATCTAATAACAGTGAGAGAGGCCTATGTCCAGCATTAGATTGTACGAAATTAAGACAAAGAAAAAAAACTTTTAATAAAAGTAAAAGCTTACGTTAAGGATCTGAAAAGAAGAAATTTTGCCTTTTTTAATATATTTTCCTGTACAATTGTTTCTGTACTGTTGTGTGTACATATATAAAAAAAGAAATATTTTACAACATATAGCTTCTGAAGTCGATGCCAAAACATAGTTTATTGAAGAATTAAAGTAGCGATTTCAGAACTTGAGCATAAGCTTAAGGTTACATGTATGTAGTCTAAATAGTTTAGTTACAAATTCCATCCTCTGTTCTTCCATTTTTAGGGTGGAAAATTTCATAGATTTATTGATTCAGATTCATTGAACACAGTCTTACAAAAAACCAGCGTAAAATAGCAGCTTACTGCTGCTGTGTTTCGTATGCTGAGTGTAGAAAACCGTAGACCCATTTTACTTTAAACGAAGCATTCCGTCTTAGTCCTCTGGGGTGAGAACGCATCTGCATTTTTATTCTTAATCGGGGATAAATGTAGATGTCTATGGGCCATAGCATCCACATACCATCAGGTCGACTCTGTGCTCGTTTGTTACACTTATTCTATAAAAGAAGAAGAAAAGAGATTGAAATGTTGAACACATTACAATCTCTATTCTTCTTTATTTATACATTTTTAATAGAAAACAATCGGATCACAATTGACGAAAATATCTTGTAACATCCACAAAAAACATAGAGTAAAATTTAAAACTTCCTTCTTTTTTAGTAGTCGACTAAAACATTTCTATTTACGAGTCTTTTACCATGGGAGTGATTGAGCGCCAATACCCCATATCATTCTGTGGTTGTCATAAGAGACGACTGAGGTAACTATACCAGAAAACGGGCAGCAGCATCTTCATTATAACAGTTAAATAAAAATTAATCTGAGAAAATGCCAATGCGCTTGCCAAGTGTGGCCAACTATGGCAAATGCCTCCGCTATGAAGCAATCTATGAGGAGGCCTGTATTCAGCAGTAGACATGTGACAGGCTTTTACAGTAATGAGATGTGAATTTATAGTAAAGTTATTTATTTTATGTTAAAAGATATTTACGAAGGTACAATGATGACCGCAGTGTGTTCGTATGTACTATGAACACAAATGATAAACGAAAATGATAGGTAACATTTACCGGTCCCTATCATTTTCATACTCTTTCGATTTCATCAAGGGTCCAAATGAAAACAATCAGTTAGTATCAGAGTATAATGACGTTCAAAATATTTATGGATGATATATAATATTAGATTTTTTGATTAGTGTATGGGTTATATTTTATAAAGTTAAATTCTAACTATTGGGGAAAAATATATTTGTGAACTTCTTGCCGCTTTAGGTTTGTAATGACCAATAAAACATTTTTTATAAACATTTTGACCTGACTTCTGACAACATAAGACTACACCAGTTGTTATTGTGTGAATGGAACCTGGGACATGTAATTTCCCCATTCCATTTATTTTTGGTGAAATTTCTTGTTCTACATTTTTGGGATAAGCTAGTAAATTTGATTCTGCAAGTTTTTTCAATCGCACTTGCAGATTTCTCTTGGGTTTCAATAACTGTAGCGTAATTGTTTTTAAACTTGAAACCGTTCCTTTGGAGTTATTTATCGCCCTTGTTAATAATTGTTGTTATTTGCGCCGCTATAGTATATTGCTTGTTTGTAAATTTTACATCATGTTCTTAATATATATTATTTCTCAAATAAATAGGTTACGTTATCCTCTATTGCCGAACATGTGGTAAATTAGCACTTATTTCATTGGTGACGGTGGGGACTTGGTTTAGAATTGCTCGATTATCATGAAACATGCGCGAGCGCTTAAAAACAAGAAAAGAGAAAAGAGGAAGAACAGGAAAATTTAGAGGCACAAAAAGTCGAGCAAACACAAAAGGACACACTAGTCCAAAGACATACGTATCTGATGTAACCTTTTTAAAGAAGAGGAGGGCAAACGAGCAGGGGACTCACCGTAAAGTAACTCACCGACTTCGTCTATGAACATTCGCAATATGACGGGAAATGCATTTGCGTTGATAGTCTTTTAAAAAGGAGTAGATTTTGTTCTTGAAGATTCTAATAGTTCGTGAAATCTACAGGTTGACGGGAACCTTTACGGTCATATCCGCGATGCTACAAGCACCGGCTTGCTTGCTTTGCTTTCTCCAGAATAGGTATTGCCAGTGGAATGTCTTCACTCGCCAAAGCAACACAAAGTATGCGCTTTCCTACAAAACCTTTTCTTTCTAAATCACAGCCGTTACGACATTAATGGCGGGTTAGATATGACTCCGCAAAAGGTGACCGCGAAGGTTCGTCACGCGGTTTCATTCGTTATATAGTTATATAACGAATAACGAAAAGGTTACATTGTATAGTTGAAAAGTTGGGCAAGATTGCGGTAGGCAGGGAGATAGGGCATGCATCCAATGGCAGTGGCGCATCATAACGCATTCAGAGTGACGTCGTCAATCCACTCAGGGGTATTATCATAAACCGGATCTCCACTCCAGGCCAGCACCTGGGCTCTCAATAGTTCATTAGATGACTGATCCACGGCTCTTAATCCTGTGCGTTTCGGAAACACTGGTGTAGTCTTAATTTTTTTCCAATCAGGTAAAAACATTCGATATATCAAGTAATTTAGTTCTAAGTGGTAATACTAAATAATAGTTTGTAGTTAAGATTAACAGCATTACTGCAGTAAAATAAAAGACGTTTATGTGAGTAGTTATGACACAGTAAACATAAATATGGACGAGAAACGTATTCTGTTTTAGTAGTTATTTTATGTTGGTTTATTGGTAAACAAGTCCAGTCACAAATTGCAAAAGAAACATAAGTACTTTTATTATTAGTAGGTAGTAGGTAATATAATAATCTAGAAAATTCCGTTTTCCAAAGGCAAATCCTTTCCACAATGGTAAACCCACATCCACAATATACGGAGAGCTGGCGATGAATTTTGGGAAGGTCCTTTTGGAAAGTTGAAATTGTGAAAAAATATATTTCAACTTGCCAAAAGGACCTTCACAAAATTGTGGCCAGCTCTTGGACTAAAGTGAAATTCAACTGGCTAATAAAATAGCAGTGAAATATTTTTCTTGTAGTATGATTTTTTAACTTTTTAAAATTTGTTCGACGCTATCATGTAATATGTCTTTATAATATGACAGTTAGAAATGCGCCACACATCTGTCTCAGAGATAAACAAATGCATAACTTATTTGTAAGTCAAGCAAGCGAGGTCATATTAACAGTATATAGCATTATATCCATTTCTTCATTACAGTGAATATTACAAATGTGAAAAGATAAAAGTATAAAATTGTTAATATATATGTTATAAAATGTTAAAAGAACTTAATATAAAGAAATTATGACTGATCAGATAATAAATCTGTATTCTGTCATGGTGATTTTGATTAACTTGCTAAATATATTTTTGAGTGTCTTATAACATCTGTAACGTTGTTTTTCCCACTGGAACATATTAAGGCCCTTTTTAATAGGTGCCTGTATTAAGTTGTTGTAAAACTTTTATTCGCTTTTATACTACTGTAATTCTTAATAATCAATCCATATATACGTACTATAAAAGTAAATAAATATAAAATTGTATTATATCTTGGTAGAAATTGAGAAGATTCCTTTCATTGTCTGGGTAAAATTTCCAACCAGTATTATAAGAATATAAAAACTATATTATATTTGATATTCGTAGAGCCATGATATGCATGTTATGTTTGTAGTGCGAATGGGTCGGCTTCACCTGGGAAGGACCACGCTATCACAGAATACCAATGTAAAATACCAGCTCAACGCTGCTGTGTTTCTTATGGTGAGTGTAGAGAACTGGAGACCCTTTTTATTGGGTACTAGGCATTCTATCTAAGTCCTTAAAGGTGACAACGCATCTGCATTGTAAATTGTAATGAAGGATAAATGTAGATGACTATGGGCCACATAATCCACTTACCATCAGGCAGACTGTGTGTTGGTTTGTCACCCTTATTCCATAAAAATAAACTTAAGTCTGCATTTTGTTACTGGTAGACTACAATTATATTCGGTAGATATTTTTTACATATAGACGATCCGATGGATATTTCTTTTATTTCTGTTGAAACACCAGTAACGTCATCTACGGAATTCGCAGACAATATGTTTATCGGCGCCACATCTTAGTAGCGTCATATTTAGCCAATGGGCAGCAATTCTAATGACGTGATAATTTAGCCCTGATCACACTGTACAGATAAAGATTCATATAATATCTAAAACTTTAACCAATTATTGAAAGTTGTAATAATTTACGCACTTACTTCGGAATTACATGTTATTGACGACTGAAGATTTACCGATTTTTTTTCGGTGTCAAGTTAAATTTCACAACATTATCTGTTAACAAAATTTTTGATATTTTATCACGAAGAAAATTTTAGAGACATGCACGAGTTTGTTTTATTGTATGGTCTCAACAACAATTTTATTAAAAGAAATTGGTTAATATTTATTAAAATATTACGGCTTTTTACAGCTACCCGTTAAAGAATTCTTTTTTCTTTTTTTAAAGTACTTCAATTTTAAAAGAACAATTCACGTAATAATCTGCAGTAGCCTCATGGGTCACTAGAACCTCACGACAGTCGATTTGGCTTATCTCCAACATACATTAATGTCCTAATAATATTTCATTATATTTGAAATTTTAGCAAGTAAGGCTGAATATTGCTAATGCGGCCTTTCAGCTGTTTTAGTGCCAAGTTTTGCGTCTGCGTTTGTATGATCCTATTTTAAGGTACATAAGTTTCACTCTACTTATAAAAACAGTAAATGCTTAATTTTTATTTAAGTTACTGTGATAGCTCAGGGGCTAAGCGCTCGCTGTAAATTTCACAGTGCCCGATCAACCCGGGTTCGATCCTCGCCAGTAGCAATGAAGATGTTAATTCTAATTTTAAGTGCTGATTTACCACATGCTCGGCGGTGAAGGACAAGAACGTGAGGAAACTGAGAAACACGCATTGGGGCAACGCCTTCCAAACAAACCCTCTCAGAAATGAGAAGCCTGTGCCTAGTAGTTGGACGAACATATATTATAGGCTGTAACTATAGATAGTAATTAAAAAATAGGAAAAATATCAATGTAGTACTTTTATGCATACTTATTAGGTACTTTTCTGATGTCATTGGGCAAACTAGAAGGAATTATTTTTCTAATTTATATGTGTAGTCCGCCCGTTAATATGTCAGTGCACACAGTTATCTGAACTTAAATTTTTCAAATAAATAATTTATACAGGGGTTTAAACTATAATTTAACTTTTAATAGAATGTAGAACTGACTTTAAAAATTAAAAGAATATAAAATAATTTCCAAATAATAGTTTCTGAAGTCGATGCTTTAGACAGTGACGAATTACGAGTAATTATTGAACTTTCTATTAAAATTTTCACTATGTTAAAGGTGTTAAACACCAATTTGCTAAGATCCGCGTAATAAAATAAAATATCTGTCTGACCTAATTTGAAGAAAAACTCCCGCTGTTCCTCTATCCCCGTTACCACTAATCCCAGCAACACCACATAGAGGTGAAACACATGTCGTATCGACGGTGGTGTGTCTTTCCTGGTGTAGTGATGTCGGGAAAATAACTTCACTATCAGATAAATAGCAATGTCGGTAGTAATCTAGGCTATAATTACATCCGAAACTTTTGGAAATGTTTTTTTGAAAAAAGTGATTATAATTGATCAAAGTAAATGGTATTTGGTTACCTTAAATCCAAATAACACCACATTAATGGATTCTATCAGGCGTAGCCGGGGTGGAACGCTAGTAGTGTATAAAATAGCATGAAATATTGTAACATGCAGAGATTGCTCACAACTAGTGTCAATATAAATTTAAATAAAAAAAATATCACAATGAAGACGACATCACATCGTAAAAAAAGTTCTATATATCTTTAAATGCCAGAGCTATTGTGAAAACACTTCAAGGAATGTTAACAAATAGGGTACTTTATTTTTGGTTTAATGTATCGTTACGATCAGCAGAATAGGTTGGCTCGAACAAATGGCACGGAAAAGGGTTTCGGTAACCACTTCGATGGTAACAAATAACAAGCAAATCGCAGTGCGTAATCGATCTATTTTGTACTTTTAACCAGATATTTTATTTGAACGCGTAGTTAATGTTACAATAATAATTTATGCAAAACTAAAGATTGCATCGTCTTTTTTGTCCGCTAAACTCTTTACCAAAATGGAATTAGACGTAATATGGAAAAAAAATTGTCATGGAAGGAAAAGTGGAGATCTCCCGCCGGGCAAAGTGATCGGCCCGGTGTGTAATGCTTGCCGTACTACGGAACTTGCAAGTGGTGCCGGCGAGAACGACGGGCAGAAGCAAGTGCAAGAAATCTGCCTTATAAATCTGCGATATGTCGAGATGAAGACCAGTTGGACTGGCTTATAGGAGCTGAAGACTGCAGAAGACGATTCTTGGGAGTGTGGAAGTTGTAATGATAGGGGTTCTTGAGGATCACGAGGCAGGCTTAAAGTTGTGGTTTTCGAAGGTAGTTTTACTGTGTGTTCGCATCGCGTCAGGGTCCCAGTTTGGTAGTGGAAGTAAAAGGGGAGAACTCCCGTCGGGCAAGGTGATCGGCCCGGTGAGCGGTCAATGATCCGTGTTGTAGAGTCGAAGCTATTCTCTATATACTACAGTACTTCAGAACTTTGATAGCGCGATTTAGGCTTTTGTGCGTTACGCTTGTGGAGCGAAGATAGTGCCGAGACAAATTCATGCGACATAACGTTTTTTTTTTGTCACAACTTTATAAAGTCATTATTGAAATACAAGTCATCATCATTATTATTAAAGCCTACTAAAAGTCCACTACTTAAAGCCTCTGGACAGGTCTGAACCTTCAAGACTGCCGAGGCGTCGAGAACAGATGTCTTCTCTAATGTATACGCAAACTTCAGCCCGAGGCACGAAGAAGTGTTCCAATTTGTAACCGGGTAGGAGAGATACTAAGTATCAGCTGGAGAGAACACCTGCATCTCGCTTAAAAAGAGCAAGGCTGGTTTTGCCATCTCTGAGATGGTAGTGGACGGCGTTTAGGTAATTCACGGATAGCGTGGCAGGGGTCGCCTTGCTCTTGTTGCTCAGTTTGCCCCGGGCAATCACTATTTGCAGCGGAATTTGGCCCCCCGGAATTTAGCACCCACGCTAAGGCTACTATCTACTTTTCTTGATAATTAATGGTTAATGTATATGATATATAGTTATAATGTATTACAAAAATATTTATAAATATGTATGTATTCTATGTATGTATATGTAGGTATATGTGTATATGTATGTGAGTATGTATATATGTATTTGTGTGTTTATGTGTATATGTATATATAATATTATGTATATGATTATTGCATTGTCTTATATACTATATATATTTTTTTTTATAAGATAGGGCGACAAACGAGCACACAGTCCACCTGATGGTAAGTGGTAGCTGTGGCCCATAGACATCTACATCTATCCTCGTTTGCGAATCAAAATGCAGATGCGTTGTCACCCGTGAGGACTAATGTGGAATGCCTCATTACCAGTAAAAAGGGCCTCCGGCCACCTGCACTCACCAAGCGAAACGCAGAGGTAAACCTCTACTTCACGCTGGTATTCTGTGAGGTCGTGGTACCACCCCGGTTTGAGCCGGCCCATCCGTGCGACAGGAAAAGCTGCCGCGTGGCTCTACCACTGTTAAAATATAAATATAAAATAAAAATATATACCTTGTACTATTAATATATACTTGTTTATCTGCTATTTATGCACACTTCTATATTTTTATATAAAAATTATCTCCTTCATCAAGGTTTGCCTGGAAGAGATCGCTATTTAGCGATAAGGCCACCTAATTGTACATCAATTTATAAATTTAAGTTTGCTGTGTTGCATGTATTTTGTGTGCAATAAAGAGTATAAATAAAATAAATAAATAATAAGGCTGCCCCGGCTTTTACGGTGGTAGAGCAACGCGGCAGATTTTGCTGTTGCACGTATGGGCCGGCTATAGCTGGGTTGGTACCACGACCTCACAGAATACCGGCGTGAAGTGGAAGCTCTGCTTCTGTGTTTCGTCTGCTGAGTGGGTGGTCGAAGGCTCAACCCCCCCCCCCCCCCCCTCCCCCCTCCTATCAACACGGTAGCAGTATTAAATGAAAGACTAACCCAGGAGCAGCACTCCTGGACAATCCCTTTTTGAGCATCCACGACCAAGCTACTCCACTCCTGATCGTGATAAACTTACAGTGGCCACCGTAAGTTTATCATGCAAAAAAAGAAAGAAAAAAGAAGAAAAAAACTTATAAATGAGGATATTCGCAGAAGAACTAGAGGAATATTTTTTAAATATACTAAATTCAAATTAACAGACTGACAAATTCTTGCCAACGTCAAATCTATCACTCTTTTTAACAAAAAAATAAAATACATTAATAACTAGTCCTATATAAAAACAAACCATAGTTCATAGCTATAAAAACAAAACAAAACATATTCCAGTTAAAAAAATGCTTGTGTTTTCGAATAAGTTAACCTTTTATTATAAATAGGGTTGGTTATTTCAGTGCCATGTTCTAGCTTTTTAATAATTATTATTGCTATTTCATATTTGTAGCAGTTTAGACAAACATTGTGTTCTAACAACAATAACGTTAACGCTCAGAAGTTTAGCTGACTCCGGAAACAAACAACTAACATAAAGGTAACAATAGCCCACATTGTACCGAATCCATATTCCAATCGCGGCCTACGAATTTACTTGTAACAATCCGGATCGACCCTCATCTTTGTGCGAATTTAATTGCTAATCATGCGAAAACGATAGCATTTGAGATTAAGTTCGCCCGCATTATTCATCTGAAATCCCAAAATTTATTTATTATTTGTAACGTAATTTTGTCAAAGATCTTAGTATTATTTTCATCCTTTCAATTAAAATATGAACGACAAAATGGTTTTAATATTTATATTATATTGCCATCATACGGTAGCTTCAATGTTCGACTATAATAGGCAAATCTAAAGATAGACTGTAACGCTTGACAACATAATAATTCACTATTTGTATCCTAAATAAATTATAATGAAAAATCACAATGGGTGGAAAAATTACTTAATACTTTACTATTGTACGTCTATAAGTTAGTATAAGCCGCGGCTTCGAATCCCGCACTGAAGTATTTTTAAGCCTACAAATTGAGATATTTGTTAATGTGTAAGTAATTTATGTACATAAATCGCTTCCATAATATAACAGGAGTAAATAATTAAGCAACAGAAAGTCCTAGCACGTGGGTTTGCTTTATTTAACCACGTGTAAAAAAAACACTATGGCGTTATAATCTAGTACTCACAAGGCTCTAGGCGGTAAGGTTGTCGAACATTATATATCATGATAACATTCTAAGAAGCAGCTCTTATCCTCCTATTTATATCAATTAACCACTATCTCCGTTAGCTCATTGCATATTAATTAATTCCAATTTGGATTACTCATGCCCCCGTTAAGTATATATATGTATATATAACTTTGATTTAACTATGTAGATAATATTAAAAATTATTGTCGAATGAAATTTGTGCCTTATTAAACGTTCTGAAATAATTATTTTATCTTTATGTCTTAAGCTTCTATTTACGGGGCTGCCTAATTAAGACTGCTCTTCTTATTTCAGACCATAAAAATCTTTGGTGGACTGTCTGGGTAATTTCTTGCATTTTCTAATTAATATGATGATGCATTGTGTTAATACACATGAGCCCTATATAATTTTACTCCATCTATTTTTTACATTTCTACAAATTACGACCATCATAATCGTTGTGGACATATTTAATAACATAAATCTTTTTATAATGCACATGAAATATGCAATTTGTTGTAAATGTACTACAATTTATCTTAGGTTTAAAATATATACCTCAACCGTCTTATTATAAAACGTGGTTTTATTGATAGATAGTCTCATGTTTAAACTACAGTTTGAGAAGAGTCCTTTCATTCAAGGAGTCTCTTAGGCCACAATCTTTGCGAATTTTAAAATTTGCTGTCAAATTCCATACTTTACATTTTAGTTTGCATATTTTCACTGGACTTCCTTTGCGAAACAAATTCTAGGTTAAACCTGAAACTAAATTTAAACTACCTTTTGTAATAATGCAGACCATATTTAGATGAATGCACAAAAGTAAGCAAAAAGTTTAACAAAATAAACATTTTTTTCTATTTGATAAACTAGCCAGTGATAATTTATTGTGAAATTAAGATTATTTACAAGTGAATACAGGATTGTCCCAACTTCTAATTTCAGCACTGTCGACTAATTTTGAACGATGAACAAAGAAGTGGCACCCTTTTGACGACTGCTGCTTTGAAAGAAAACATGGTAGCAGTCATTTTTTTAAATTATTTATTTATTAATTAAGATATTTTTAGCACAAGTTTGAATATTGGATCGAGAAGCGTTCACGAGATTTTACACTAACATCTTGACTACAGGACGATAGCTAAGAGTTGGATGCCGCACAACCTCAACGATGCTCAGAAGCAGTGGAATGGTGTCGTGGCATGTCAACTAAATTTGAAGCAGGCTTGTTTCGACCTATTTACGATATTTTTACAGGTGATGAAGCTTGAATTTATTAATATGATTCAGAAACGAAGCGCTAGTTGAAGGTTTAACGGTCTTCGAAAAGAAAATAATGTGAAAAACACTATAATTCTTGTCGCAAAGTTCATCAAACAATATTAAAATTTTAAGCAGATACGGAAAAATAAAATAACGTAGCGTACTTGTAAAGCATATTCGATTAAAGCTTGAAAATCTAGGACTGCATCGAAAACAAATGGATTATTGTCAATTTGATGTCAGCATCCGGGTCCCATTATTTCATTTCGTTACGAGAAATCATATTTCAGCTTCACAGACCACCGCACACTTCATTAAAATTAAAAGAAATATGCTAAGGATAATTGTAGCAATCATATTTTGCCCTGATCGATGATTGACATTATGGGTCACAGCATGTTGTCGTGAAGCGACAATTAAAAGAGAAGGAAAACCTAACCTACGATCAGCAAAACAACCAAATAGACCAAGACAATAATATATTTAAATTTTTAAAAGAGTATTTACAATTTTATAAAAAAAAATGAAATATGAAGATGATGGATGATGTGATTTACAAATTATTTTTTTAAAAAAAAGGGTAATAAAAAAAAGATTTATGTCGTAGCTGAGTCCGAAGATCCCAAGCGTGCTCTCAGCGCCTGGAACGAGCACGCACGGCGTAGGTGGGTAGGCGTGGGCGTCTCTAGGGGACGACCTCAGGTGAATGCGGCGATTGCAGGATCGGCGACTTCAGCCCAGACAGGAGCTTGCAGGATCCTCAGCGACTTCAGACAGCGCAGTGGCCTGCAGGATCCGGTGACTGCAGGCGGGACAGAGGTTTGTAGGTTCCGGTGATTTCGTGCGGAACAGAGGTCTGTAGGTTCCGGCGACTCCAGGTAGAGTAGAGACTTGTGGGATCTCGGCGACTTCAGGCAGAGCAACGTTTTGTAGGATCCGGCGACTTCAGGCAGAGCAACGGATCGTAGAGTCCAGTGGCTTCAGGCAGGATAGAGGCTTGCAGGATCCCGGGGCTGAGCGGCCCCGGGATAAGGCCTTTAGAAGATGCTTCCGATACGAGAACTGAAGCAAGACTGAATTTCTTCACCGATTGTTCGGCTTTTATATCTTTCTAGAGAGAACGGAAAAATTATTTAAATTAAAAGGAAATTTATTGTAAATGACCTAGAGCAAAAGAGTATTTATGGGAAAATATCGAGATAAAACATCATATCGGTAACGAATTTGAATAAAAATTGCCATGACAGCGGTATAAATAGTAGTTGTCATAAAAACCAATTTTTGGTTTTTGGACTTTTATTAAGAAATTATTACATTTAAGTATGAATTGAGATATGATTCACATAGGAAAAACTTATGCACGGCTGCGTGCATGAAGCCTGAAATTGTAGAGTTACAGAGAATTCAATAAAAGACCTTAAAAGGTAAGACTTCATTGACAGCTATTTTAAAAGTGATAAATAGTGTGAAAATACGAAGTAAAATGATATGTTATTGTGTAAAAACGTTACAGGATCCTATAGAAATAAAGGTGATGCAAAATATAAATGCAGAAAATCAAAAACAGAATGAAAAAAATAGTATAAAGTGATGCAAAACATGAATGCAGAATATCAAAACAGAATGAAGAATTAGTGTACAATGAAATGTAAGTAGTATAACACTACATTTTCCCCCCGACCCTGGAAAATTTTTGACTCAGCAAAAATTTTGACATGTACATTCTAAAATAAACCATAAAAACACAGCTTTGCAGAAACAGACATCACCAGTCAAAATCAGATATACTATCTCTTACATTCATCATCTGCATTCAGGTAAGGGTGGAGTTCACATTCAATGACTACCACTCTAAAAGTGTGTTTTCAAAACGACATTAAGGCTTATTTAAGGAGTAGTCAACCGCTCCTGTGTGGGAAAAAAAAATTAGTCGAAGAAACACCACTCTTAGAAGTGTGTTTTCAAAAGGACATTCAGGCTTATTTAAAGAGTTGTCAACCGCTCCTCAGTGAAGATAAAAATTAAGGGAGTAGTCAGCTGCTCCCAAGTGAAGATAAAGGTAAAGAAATACCTCAAGTAAGCTTTAGTCGCTATGACTTAAGTAAAGATTAAGAACGGCCAGAGCGGTAGGGCTCAAAGCCAGAGATCAGCAACATCACCAACGAGATGTGTCTGAAATAAAAATAAAAAGTGACGATTAACCAACGAAAGTTCGAGGTCCTAAAGTAAGATGTGTTGAAGAACACTGGATCATCAAACAAACAAACAAATTAAAAGAAATAAAAATAATAAGGTGAAAATGATGGTGATATTTATACATATATACAAATTAATAGTAAATAAAAGTTAAGAAAATTTATGATTTTACATCTTTAATGTGCCACTTGCCTCTAACTCCATTAGGGTCTTCAAGCACATAGACTAGTGGTGACAGTTTAGCTATCACTTTGCACTTGATGAACTTAGGGGCAAGTTTAGCATTAAAGTATGCGCCGGCATCGCTTAAAACATGGTTTTTACGCCAAACAGTGTCTCCCACATTGAATTCTTTAAAAGACCGACGAAGATCATAGCGAGCGCTATTTTTAGCGTGAGCTATGTGAAGTTTAGTTTGAACTTTGTGAAATATAGATGAGAGGAGACCAGCATTAGACGCGTAAATATCACGAGG
Source organism: Parnassius glacialis (assembly GCA_033319125.1). Lineage (NCBI taxonomy): Eukaryota > Metazoa > Arthropoda > Insecta > Lepidoptera > Papilionidae > Parnassius > Parnassius glacialis. The sequence continues at coordinate 17,164,917 of JAVANC010000003.1, read as the reverse complement.
CAGAAATACCAATTCCTCGAGGTTCTGAGTTGGAGTATAGAAGGAACCACAAGGTATTGTTTCCCTACCAAAGACTAAAAAATTTGGAGTAAAACCAGTAGCTACATTTGTAGCGCTGTTCATTGCGTACTGAATCTTAGCAAGATGGTTGTCCCAGGATATATGATCGTCTCCTACTAGAGATGCTAGAGCTGTAATAATTGTGCTATTAAACTTCTCCGTAGGATTAACCTGAGGACAATATAAAGCTGTGTGAAAAATACAAGGAACATTATAAGAATTTAAAAATGAGTGGAATTCTCGCGACTGAAATTGAACAGCGTTGTCCATTATAATAGTTTGAGGAATGCCAAACTAGAAAAACTGAATTTTCCAAAACATTAATAATATTAGCTGAAGTAGCACGTTTAAGGGGAAAAATCATAGTATATTTAGTAAAATTGCAGTTAATCACTAGAATATACTGATTTCGTCTTCGAGTCATTGGCAATGGACCCATAAGATCTAAGGATATAGTTTGAAAAGGTCTGGAGCAAAGTTTGGGTTTACCCATAAGACCATAGGGAGAATGATTAGGGTGTTTGTAGGTTAAGCAGGTTTCACAAGTCGAGATTAATTCAGCAATGTCCTTAAACATACCAGGCCAATAGTATTTTAATGATATTTTCTTGAATGTTTTGAAGATACCAAGATGGAGTTCTGAAGGGGAACCATGGTTAGCTTCAATAAGTGCCTGTCTATCTTGAGGTAGTGGAACTTCTTTCCAAATAAAGTCATCGTTTAGACGATCGGGAGAATGGATACAGCGGTAAAGTTTGTTATCCCTGATAGTGTAGTTGGGATATGCGTCTGGATTGTTGGAACATCCGAGAAAAATTTTGTTGTAGTGTTCAAGTCTACGATCAGGTGGTTCTTCAATCGTAATGGGATGTACGCCTTGAGGTGAAGTTTCTCGTGTATTAGGACGTTCTTGATTTTTATGTCTTGATAATAAATCTGGAACAACGTTATCCTTTCCTTTTTTATGTTTTATGACAAAGTTAAAGCATGATAAGCGTAAAGTCCAGCGAGCAAGTCTTCCTGATGGGTTTGATAAATTCTGAAACCATTTAAGCGCAGCATGATCAGTATATATTGTAAATTCTTTACCATTGTCTAGGTAACATCGCCAATGTTCTAATGCAGTTATTACAGCCAATGTTTCTCTTTCAGTAGTTGAGTAGTTCCGTTGATTTTTATTTAGTGCTTTACTCATGTAAGCAATCACGACTTCTTTATCATCTTGTTGTTGGGTAAGCATTGCTCCTATGCCATAATTTGATGCATCACAATGTACAGAGAAGGGTAGTTCGAAGTTAGGGCAAGCAAGGACAGGAGCAGTTACCAAGGCTTCTTTAAGTTTCTGGAAAGCAGCTGCAGCTTGTGAATTCCATAAAAATTTAGGAGCGTTCTTCCCGGAACAGGTTAGTTGGTTGAGTGGAGAGGCAATAGTGCTAAAGTTTGGAATGAATCTTCTGAACCAGCTGCAGGTGCCTATGAATCTTCGTACTTCTTTTCTGCAAGTAGGTACAGGATATTCTAAAATAGCTTTTATTTTATCTGGATCTGCACGTAAACCATACTCGTCCACAAGAAAACCAAGGTATTTCAGTTCTTTCTTGAAGAATTGACTCTTCTCAAAGTTAATAGTTAGATTAGCATATGAAAGTTTTTCATGAACTTTCATAAGAAGCGAATCGTTCATCAAAAGTCTCACTAATAATAACAATGTCATCCAGATAGCAAAATACCTTGTTCTCAAATTCAGGAGTAAACAGCATATCCATTAATCTTTGTAGAGTTGCAGGTGAGTTGGTGAGGCCAAAAGGCATTACTTTAAATCTAAACATACCTCTTCCTGGTACATAAAAGGCAGTTTTATCTTTATCCGCAGGATTCAAGGGAATTTCCCAAAATGCTTTTGCAATGTCAATGCTTGATAAGTATTTGGCATTCTTCAGGTTGTCCAAAATTTCGCTTATTAGTGGCAACTTATAAGCATCACGACGTGTAATTGAGTTAAACTTCCTGCTGTCAACACAGAAACGCCATTCACCATTCTTCTTCGGAGTGATGAGAACTGGAGATAACCAAGGACTTTCGCATTGTTCAATGACCTTCCATCCCAGCATCTTGTCAACTTCATTAATTAACGCCTTTTGTTTTTCAGGAGACAGTCTATAACATCTTTGTTTGATTGGAAGAGAATCACCAGTATCAATCTTGTGGGTGATTAAATGTGTGCTTCCCAGGATACCTTTTTCCTCAAAAGAAATTGTTTTGAAGCGTTGGATGATGTCGTTAGCGATGTTTTTTTGGTTAGGAGTTAAATGCTCATAAGGTAAAACTTTAGTATCTTTAGTTTCGATAGCAGAACATTTAGATTCTGTAAAGTTAAGAGAAGATAAAACACTAGGTAAAAGATTAAATTTTCTCCAAAAGTCAATACCTAATATTAGCGAAGGAAATATTTCAGGGAAAACATAAGCTTTAATTAAATGAGTTTGATTATTAAAATGAACAGGTAAGTCAAAATAACCCAAGGAATTAATTTTTTGATTATTAGCAGTAGAGACAGTAATAAGATCTGACTTGAAAAGTTTGCAGCCCAGTTTAAGAATTTCCAAATGAGAATTATTACCCAGAATAGTTACTGAACTGCCAGAATCTAGTAAACCAGATAAAGTTAAGTTATAAATTTTGACATTAACGAATGGACGATTAAGATATTGTTCCTTGGAGTAGAGTGTAGAAGAGATTTTGTAACAAGAAAAGAAGTTTTGAATTGTTTTAATCCAATTAGTCCAATCGTCGTTATCAAAGTTTAAGTTACTTTTCAAGTCAGTAGTTAGTTTTTTGAACTAGTATTAGGTTTGGGAGAACAAGTAGGGCAATCTGCAGTTTTAAAACCCTTAAGACCACATTTGAAACAAATCACGAATCGTGGTTGAGTACAGGTGTTTAAAGAATGACCTTGTTTACGACAGCGAACACAAAAGGAGCTTTCTTGAGGAGCTGTAGTTTGAGAGAGACTATTAACTTGCCTAGAAGGGTATTTGTAGGATGAAGTGAATTTATTCATGAGGGGAGGAGAAAGTCGTGAGTTATTAGAAGAATTTGAAGAGTCAACTGAACTTGAAGTGGAATGCTTGTAGTTGAATTCAGAAATAAGAGGACTTTGTTGTACATTTGGTTCTTTAAATTGTTTGTCTCTGTCTAGGAATTTTTCATAGTTTTGGCAAGTAGCCAAAAGAGAGTCGATAGAGTCAATGTCTTTTAGAGCTACGAAGACAGAATAACATGGGCGAATATTCCTCAAAATAATCTCCAATTGTTCTGTTTCAGAAAGTTTCTTCGAAAGACGAGAAAACATTCCAGACATGATGGAAATATAGATGACAATAGGTTCATCTCGACCTTGAGTTCGATTCCTAATCGCTTCTAAAAGTTTGTGATCATAATCAAAACCACCAAAGTCTTTGATTAATAATGAAGAAAGTTCGTTCCACGTTAAGTTTGGATTCTGATTATATTTAAATCTGAACCAATGAAGAGCATTTTCAGTGAAAATTTCAAACGCTTGTGAAATCAACAAGTCTTTGGACAAGCCACGAGCTATACAGTATTCTTCCAGTTTTTGAAGAAAGGATCTTGGACAGCTTTTACCATTGAAGGTGTGTCTTTTCAGATCTTTGAAGACGTTGGATGGAGAAAAAGATTGAGGTGGTGGTGGAGGATACGGGGTATGGACCTGAATAGAAGTTTGAGAAACAAGAGGGAGTTCCGTGACAGTCGGGTCAACCGTAACAGTCGGGTCATCAGGAGGGTCAAGTGATGGAACGTCATTTTCAGTTGAAGGTGGAGTCAAGGATTCGAATGGTTTAGCCATAGCGTCATATTTCATCTTCAAAGTCTCGAAATTAGCTTTAAAGTCTGGATATAAATCAGTATCTATTCGCTCTAATCTGTAAAAAACATGGTTAATAAAAGTTTCTATTAGTCGTAAATATTTGGTTTCACCTTGTAAAAATTTTTTAATTTTACAGTCCAGATAGGTCAATGTAGAATCAATTTGAGACAAGTCATCCTCGATCGGAATTGGAGAAGTCAGAATATCTTCAGGGTGAGAATTCGCAACTAAACGTAAAACTTGTTTTTTTAGAAGCAAAACAGTATTAGCTGGTTCCTCACATCTAATCTTCACTTCGTATTCAAGTTCGGCCTTGTTAAGGAATTCGTACTTAATAACCCTTTTCATTGTTATAATTACGTGTAAAGTTAAGTTTAAGAAATAAAAATATTATTAAAAATCGTACCTCTAAGTTATCTAGAATAAAAAATATTATAGTGATGAATGTAACTTAGAGTGATGAATGTAAATGAAGTGTTATTTGTAGGCCTAAATATAATCCAAATAAGTTGAAAAACTAGAAGAAGTTTTGTTTTAGAATTTTGAAGGTATGAAAAGGATGTGTAAATGAATGATGAATAGTAAGTTAAGAACAAAAGGGAAAGCAATTAAATCAAAAGGAACTAGACATGGCGCAGTAAAGGTGAAGAATTAAGAGAGAAAGAGGACTTTTACGTTGGGCGCCAAACTGTCGTGAAGCGACAATTAAAAGAGAAGAAAAACCTAACCTACGATCAGCAAAACAACCAAATAGACCAAGACAATAATATATTTAAGTTTTTAAAAGAGTATTTACAATTTTATAAAAAAAATGAAATATGAAGATGATGGATGATGTGATTTACAAATTATTTTTTAAAAAAAAAGGGTAATAAAAAAAAGATTTATGTCGTAGCTGAGTCCGAAGATCCCAAGCGTGCTCTCAGCGCCTGGAACGAGCACGCACGGCGTAGGTGGGTAGGCGTGGGCGTCTCTAGGGGACGACCTCAGGTGAATGCGGCGATTGCAGGATCGGCGACTTCAGCCCAGACAGGAGCTTGCAGGATCCTCAGCGACTTCAGACAGCGCAGTGGCCTGCAGGATCCGGTGACTGCAGGCGGGACAGAGGTTTGTAGGTTCCGGTGATTTCGTGCGGAACAGAGGTCTGTAGGTTCCGGCGACTCCAGGTAGAGTAGAGACTTGTGGGATCTCGGCGACTTCAGGCTGAGCAACGTTTTGTAGGATCCGGCGACTTCAGGCAGAGCAACGGATCGTAGAGTCCAGTGGCTTCAGGCAGGATAGAGGCTTGCAGGATCCCGGGGCTGAGCGGCCCCGGGATAAGGCCTTTAGAAGATGCTTCCGATACGAGAACTGAAGCAAGACTGAATTTCTTCACCGATTGTTCGGCTTTTATATCTTTCTAGAGAGAACGGAAAAATTATTTAAATTAAAAGGAAATTTATTGTAAATGACCTAGAGCAAAAGAGTATTTATGGGAAAATATCGAGATAAAACATCATATCGGTAACGAATTTGAATAAAAATTGCCATGACAACGGTATAAATAGTAGTTGTCATAAAAACCAATTTTTGGTTTTTGGACTTTTATTAAGAAATTATTACATTTAAGTATGAATTGAGATATGATTCACATAGGAAAAACTTATGCACGGCTGCGTGCATGAAGCCTGAAATTGTAGAGTTACAGAGAATTCAATAAAAGACCTTAAAAGGTAAGACTTCATTGACAGCTATTTTAAAAGTGATAAATAGTGTGAAAATACGAAGTAAAATGATATGTTATTGTGTAAAAACGTTACAGGATCCTATAGAAATAAAGGTGATGCAAAATATAAATGCAGAAAATCAAAAACAGAATGAAAAAAATAGTATAAAGTGATGCAAAACATGAATGCAGAATATCAAAACAGAATGAAGAATTAGTGTACAATGAAATGTAAGTAGTATAACACTACAATGTATATACTATGAGGTGGCATGTGTGCTCATATGTTATCACCATTATTTGTATAAAAAATATCCCATTCTGTCGCTATCGCAGTCACGCTCATCTTATTGCGCAGGTAACATGTTCATACATGCATGTACTCGTATATTCTAAGAAGAAGCTTACCTATTCCTTAAAAATGACAGATAATAGCTTCTTATTTGCTTAAAGCTTGCTTAAAAGCTTGTAGTGGTCCACAACTGGACATGTACCTCCTATAATGGAGAGCATTTGCCAAAATCGAATCGCTTAATTTACTCTGTAGTTTTCAATTATTGTTAATAAGTATGCGTAAAGTCATAAAATACCAGCTTAGTCAGCTAAACGACACCCTCACAAGTTCAGTTCATGATCAGTTCCTTACTCATACTAAAGAGATTGATTTCTAGTCCTACTTAGCTAGTGCAAAAGTTGGACTAGAAATCAATCTCTTATGTATCTGTAAATGTGAACCTCTTATGTAGAAATTATTCTCTATGATTATGAGAAATACTTGTAAAATACTGTTGGTATTTTATAAGTAAAACTTAATAAAAACCCGCTAGAGTACACAGAAACATACATATAATTGAGAAAAACAATCATTTCAGATCAGTATAAAAACGAAGACCATGAAATCTAGCTGTTTACCGTGCTTAACAAATGAATGTCAAACACGGATATGACAACGGTAAACTCGCAATAAAATATTTGTTGACTTTTTTTTTTGCGTGTACAAATGAAAAATAAAAAAAGATTATAGAGTTTGAAATCCGGAATATTTTTAAGTCATACTACTGCAGGAAATCAATCATAAAAAATATTCCAGTTTGAACAAAATTCACATCATACTAGGCTTAATTGGCAAACCGTTACAACAATTATTATTCAATTAAGTTTTAAATTATGTATGATATATTTAAATTATGTATATTTTTTCTGGACGTCAATAGGCCATAAACTTAATTAGATAAAACATAGTAAATTATTTTATTGACATCTGTAATAGTGACATAGGTAGTGGCTTAATAATTCCATCAACAATTGGCCTCAACAACTAGTCAATTAAGTTTTATATTAGGTATGATTATTTTTTCCAGACTTCGATAGGCCTATAGGCTTGCTCAGATAAAACACAGTAAATTATTTTATTGACATCTGTAATGGTGACATACATAAGTAGACGATTTATAATTCCATCAACAAATTTTTCGCCACTGTCTTTTACGTCCAAGACCAATCACAAAATCACCACCTGTCAGCGAAGAATGGAGGAAAGTACGCCCAAGGTAAAGAACATACACAAAATACGATACACAAAAAATAAAGCTATTACAAAACTTAGTAATGCCTTGAGCTATGCACAAAAGCTAAAGTGGAAATGGGCAGGCTAAGTAGCGAGACTTACACTCTAGAGATGGACCGTAAGAGCAACCCTGTGGAGAGGTTCACAGGGAAAAAGAAACAGAGGAAGACCACTTACATAATTGGAAGAAGAGCTTAAAAGAACCACTGGCTCAAACTGGAGCCAAATAACACAAGACAGAGATGAATGACATATTTTTAGTAGGATTTTACGCAATCTGGGGTCCTAGCAATAGAAAACTAATAAACTATATAAATAATAGTAATAAATAATAGAAAACAAATAAGACAACCTATTAAACTAATATTAAAAACAATAAACTAATAAATCAAATCTAATAAAAACTAAGGAAACTGTTTTTAAATACAAATTAATAAACTAATCAAAGACACTAACAAATCATAAAACTACTAGATCTAAGGATACTAGAATGAAGAAATTGATGGGGTAAGGAACAAAGGCTTTTTATTTTTTTTATTTTTATTTTTTTATTAAGTACCAGATTATTTATATATGTATGGCCATAAGTCTTCTTTCATTTCAAAATTCAATTTGGAGCAGGGAAAAGTCAACCGCCCTGTGACACTGCATGTGAAATAAAAATTTCAATAGCATATTACAATGCTATTGAATTTTATATTTCTCAGAATGCAGGTTTCTTTGTGATATTTTCCTTCAGTGCTAAAGATATGGAAAATCAGCGCTTAAAATTACGATTTACTGTTTCTGTGGAACCGGCAGGCATTGATCTCCACTAAAAAAAACTAATTTCACACATTGTACCGTGTTTAATTTCTACTTTTTGTTTGACATCTTGATGTCATATGTAGTTAACGACTTCAACTTTTTGGTACTGTATCTTGAAGTCTTGTAGAAGCTGCATTTAATTTTATTAATTTTGGACTCCAAGCTTACATCCACTCAGCCCTCCTATGTATTAACATCACGATGCTTTTTTAATATTTTTACAGATTATAAAGAGAACAAAATAGTAAAAATATGACCTAAAAGCTCCAGCACGGCCAACAAGTATTGCATGACAACAAGCTTCGGGTTCCACGCTTATGTCACAATGACTGAATTAAACCTAGCTGAGCGCATGCATGCTGTCACAGAATTAATTCTTAATCCAGCTAAAACAAACCTGGCTTTCTTCTTATCACATACTTTCTAACCCTGTCTTAATTATTCACACCTACCATATTTCTTAATGACCGCTTTTCTATAGAAATAATCTTACTATCATGCTTCTTTTCCAATAATCGATTTTAAATAATAATGACTCTCAATAAGAATTACATGTGACCTGTCTTCTAATATATATAAAAAATAATGTTTGTACGTTCATATTTTCTGCACTGCCAAACCCTTCTTTAGAATGCGATAAAAGTTTGTTAACTTATTGCTTGCTCGTATGCAAAGGTTATAGGAATATTACAATTTACTTACAGTAGATGTCGCAGGTATCGTACCGACAAATTTATTTGAAATTTCTGTATTAATCAACTTCAATGCATTCCTAATTAAACAATATAAATTAATTTTATGTACACTTTTAACTACTATGTGTGAATGGAGACAAATAAAACTCTTTATTATTATTATTATTATATAACTCTTCCTAATCTAAAACGATATTTCTTCAATTATTTCTTCTGTGGTGGCAACGCGCCGGGTAACAATTAATATTGAATGAAAAAAATTCTATAAAGGTAGAGACAGTAGGAACTAACATAGCATTGAAAATTTTGATACGTGCCTCACCTAGTTTTGACAGATCATGATTTCCCACAATAGAGTGAAGAGCCGCATTCCCTCTGTGTTTTGCATTCAGCCTAGGTTCCATGACGTTATTATACTAATGTTTTACTAATCCAGAATATAAATTATTTTAATGAGTTTGTTTTTGTATTTCATTATACATCACATAAAAATAGAGAACGACAATATTACTTTAGTAAATACATTTTTTTATAAACATTCTATCGTAAAAAGTGAACAAAAGCATGAGCAAAATATTTTTCAAACAAAAGAAAACGAATGGATTTTCGAATACAAACATTATTTGAAGGGAAAATGAATTTTGGAATAAACCAAGGTAGCGCATTGTAATCCCAAGACAATGCCTCATTTTTGGAAACAATCTTCCTTCATGTTATATTCATGATATTCTGAAGGTGTTGGGGCTGAAATAGCTTTTGAGGTATAGTTATCTCTAACATTACCTGCATTGATTAGTGTCCTAGCATACGTTTCGGTTTTTACTAAAGTGTTGTATGTATCTATATTATATTTATGTATATACACTGACTAACAATACAAATAACACTTAATCTTAAATTTGCATTAACGATTATAATATTTTTCATTCTTTTTCCTCTTTCTTATTATTTCTTTTTTTTTCACAGATGAAAACGGATCATTCTAAGAATGCACTAAATACCATGTTTTAAAGATTTGTCATATTTTGAATCGTCAGTAGCCTAATGGCAGGGCTACCGAGGCTTCAAAAAATATATTTACCAATCTTGGCCTCCATCTATTTGGTTGATGATAAACAAGCGCTGGTAATGCTGCTCCCCATCACCAGTCTCTATGATAATTAGTTTTTTTTTTCATTTTCAGCCATTTCATATATTAGTTACAGCCTGAATAAAGTCCACTGCTGAACATTGGCCTCCAACAAAGATTGCATCATATTTTCCATAATTGCCACATCTAGCAGGCGGGTTTGCAAACATAGTTTTTATTATTATAAAGTGGTAATTAGAAAGACTCTTTTTTTAAATTTCTTTGAAACTGCTATTTGTAGATTGATATATCGCTTTAATTCGTTCGCTTTGGTTATTAATTCACGAGGCGCACCGCGAACAGATGAAGTTGGCATTTGCCTTTTAAAGATGGAATAACGGCAATTTCCATTCGACTGATAAACTTTCCGATTTCCTTAATAATTATTTTATTATTCTAACAAATTAAGAGTCGCTGTAACTAAGGATCCTGTTGTTTCACTTGCCGTAAATACACTACGCGATAAAATATATCGAGGACATTTAACTAGAAGAGAGCGACGGACAGGCTACTTTAAAAAAAATGAAATGATAAACGAACTTACAGTCCATCTGATGTTAATTGACTCCTGCAACCTATTGATATCTGCAAGCAACTTCAAACAACTAAGGCTAGTTGCGTGCGTTGCATGCGTTGTCAACTCTGAGGTCTAAGGTGAAATGCTTTCCAGCATGTATTCTACTGGCTCACTACTGCCTTCAGACCAGAAAACAGCAGTGAACTGCTGCATGGAGGCGTTAATAGGTAAGAGGGTGGTCCAGATGGTCTGCAAGGCACCGCAGCGAAGGATTCCTTCCACCTAAAAATACTCATAAATTAGAGGAAACTTAAAAATTCTCTTAGAAATTAAAGACGTGTGCCCAGTAATAAATGGTATTAAATAGGATGTGAATTTAGTTTTTAATTCTTCAATATTAATCCATACAGCCTATTTTGTGATGCTGGACAAAATTGTGAAACATTTTCTCGTAGTGGATTGTGAGGTCAAGTAAAGAATATTTAAAAAAAATGACGTCTTTTTCGGTAAATCGCGCGTTAATTTCGGTAATAAAGAATTTTCTAATTAACAGTAATAAAGTGTTCAGACCCGTGAAGGAGAGTAACGTCTACGGTCGAGTCGATTAGAAGTGCTTTCAAATTAATTTTGCGAAGACTCCCGTACGTAAAGTACTATTAAAGTTGAAAATTTATTGAAACTCATATAAGTTTATTTCATTTATTGGTGTAGGTGAGGTAGAATTATTCTAACAAATAATATAGAGGTTGAGTAAATCACCATTACAGACCATAATAAGTGATCTGTTCAAATAGTCCTTGCCCGAAGAATACACACAATACAAAAATTTTAAATAGGGAGGAGCTGAGTCCTGTAGAATGCACGATTTTTCTCGGAATTTTAGCTATATAATGGGATTCCCATATATCTTAATTAGGTAGCATACTTAGTTCTGCAGCATATGCTGTAAAAATATTAGAGGCATAGGGTGGATTTTTGTCCTTGTGAAATTTATGAATGTAAACAGCGCTCACGATACAGGAGTAAATCCTAGTATGGAGGTTATTTATTAAACGAAATAGAACTTGTGTTGAAACAACTAGATTAATTTATTGTTATTATTTCCATAGCATAATGTCATACGGAATCTTCCTAATAAAAAGCTGTGGCTACCAACCCGTTTGCCATGCGTGATGACTATGGCAAATATCTCCCAATCTATGGGTACTGAATGAAAATAAATAAACCTAGCAAGCATAGCAAAGTGGCGAAGCAATCAGCTTTGTAGCGGTTTCTTACGGAAAGAAAATTCAAAATAGGAGGTTCAGATGCCTGGGTGATCAGTAATCGATTGCTGAAAACAGAATTTGAAAATTCGAAACCGTTCTCGAGATAATCGTGGGACAGACGGACAGACGGACGGACAGATGGACAGACGGACAGACGGACAGACGGACAGACGGACAGATGGACAGACGGACAGACGGACAGACGGACAGACGGACAGACGGACAGACGGACAGACGGACAGACATCGTGAAATCAATAAGTGACTTCGCAAGCTTCGCCACACAATAATAACTATATAATAATAGGTCGGGAAAAAAGTTTCTTCGTATTTTGTTTGTATAAAATTGAAGAATAATTTTTTGGGTTCTACTGTTTGTATCTGGCTGGTTTTAATATTAATACATATGGAAAATTATGAAAAAGGAAAACAATAGGTAAAAAACACTTTCCCAAAGTTTTCTAATTGTTTTTCTGTCCGCCAAAATGAGTGAATCTAACGAAGAAATCGAATACATTCTGAAGTTTTATTAAAAAAAGGGAAAAATGCGACTCAAGCAGCAAAAAAAATTGTTACGTTTATGGAACTAATGCAGTGTTAGTAATTTTACCGTTTTGGAAAACGTGGAGCAAGAACGAGATATTAGTAGTAACGTCATAGCCGAGGAATTGAGGATTGGCCTCAAAATTGTTTCGACTCATCTGAAAAAGTCTCACTAAACAAAAAAGCTCGATATTTGGATACCACACGAGCTCACTGAAAGACACCTAATGAATCGTGTACTCATTTACGATTCTCTATTAAAATGTAATGAAACGAACCATTTTTGGAAAGATTGATCCATTGTGATGAAAATGAATTACCTACTACAAGAACATGAGAAAAAGATCATGGTCAAAGGGTAGTCAAGCTCCACAGACTGTAGTCAAGCCTGGATTAACACGCAATAAGGTGATGCTGTGTGTATGTTGGGATTGGGAGGGCATCGTTTATTATGAGCTTTTAGCGCTGACCAAAACCATCGATTTGGATCTCTACTGCCAATTACCAATAATACTGAATCAATAAATTGAGAAAAAAACGTCCGGAATCGATCAACAGATAAGGAAGTCTTTCATCATGATAACGCCAGACCACACACATCTTTGGCCACTCAGCAAAAATTGAGACAGTTTGGTCGGGAAGTGTTAATGCATCCACCGTATAGTCCTGACCTTGCACCTCAGATTTTCATCTGTTTCGGTCTCTTCATAATTCTTTGGGTAGTGTTAGATTAACATCAAGAGAGGACTGTCAAAACTAATTGTCGCATTTTTCATCAAAAATCCCAAGATTTCTATAGCAACGGAAGTATGTCACTACCTACAAAATCGTTGTAATTAAACATTGAAAAAAGTCTTGAATTTGCATATAAAATACGACCACCAACAACAACAATAAAGTTGTTAATTATGTTAATTAAACGTGTAACATGTTTTGAAAGACATTTAAATACCCGCAAACTCACTCAAATGACCCCTCAGAAATTATAGTGGGCCTGTGACCAGCTGTGATGTATATAGGCTATAACTTAACTTCTTTACTATAATTACATGCATTTTATGGAATAAATTTTAAAAGTATTCGATTGTTTAATTTTTAAAATACCTATTTTGCACAATATTAAATGATTTAAATAAGTTTTTTAAAATATATCTTTGTGCAGAATTTTGTAACGCATTTTACTGGTAAATGAAACTAATAACATAACAACAAGAAGAAGTTTGTGAAACAGTTGTTACAATTTAGGTCCAGAGTACTTTTTATATATCATATCTTCAAAATAACTTAAGGTTCAGGATATTCTAATTCGTTTTCCATTTTTGATATATAATTTCAATTTCTTTCTTCAATGAGTCATACAATGAGTCGGAAAACTCGAAAACTAAACCTTCGTTCAGCATTAATAATAATATGTCCTGTTAGTAGAACTAGACAAACAGAATGTTCTTACCAGGTAATATTTTATCCACGCAAATTAAAAGCGGCATTTATTATACACCATATATATATATACACCAATGTCCCTAATTACGAAAGAGGAAATTCTCCCAAATTCTCGGTTACAGATGAGAAATACTGCGCAATAAATATTCGGCCACTTAAAAAACTTATTTATGGAAAATTATACCGCTACTATAAGTTTAACGTAACGGTGGTAGAGCCACGCAGCAGTTTTTGCTGTTGCACGTATGGGCCGGCTCGAGCCGGGTTGGTACCACGACCTCACAGAATACCGGCGTGAAGTAGAAGCCCTGCTTCTGCGTTTCGTCTGGTGATAGCAGGTGGCCGTAGGCCCAATCCCCCCCCCCCTCCATCAACATGGTAGCGGAATTACACATTAGACTACCCCAGGAGGGTACCAGTACCCCTGGAGAATCCCTCGCTGAGCATCCACGACCATGTTATTCCAATCCTGAGCGTGGGTGCTCAGGCTGCCCCGCGTATTTTGGGGGGGGGCAAAATTCCGCTCAAAAACATAACTGCTCGGGGCAAACTGAGCAACAATACCAAGGCGACCCCTGCCACGCTATCCGTGAATTTCTGCAACATCAGGGGACTTCACTCCAACCGAAACGCCGTCCACTACCATCTCGAGACGGCGAAGCCGGCCTTGCTCTTCCTGACCGAGACGCAGGTTTCCTCTCCGGCTGATATTTCGTATCTCTCCTACCCGGGGTACAAACTGGAGCGCTCCTTTGTGCCTCGGGCCGGAGTTTGCGTGTATGTCAGAGAGGACATCTGTTCTCGACGCCTCGGCAGTCTTGAAGGTTCGGACCTGTCCATCCTTTGGCTACGCGTAGACAACGACGACCATCCGCGCGTCTACGGGTGCCTCTATAGGTCCTATAGCGGTAATGCCGAAACAGACCGACTCATCGACCACGTCCAAATGGCTACAGATTCCTTGCTACAACAGGTCCCATCCGCAGAGATCGTGATCCTTGGCGATTTTAACGCCCACCATGCCGAATGGCTCGGTTCACGTTTAACCGATCATGCGGGGAGATCTGTTTATGATCATACACCTTCCCTGTTGGACCTTCTGCTGACCTCTCATCCGGACGAATATCAGGTTTCTGTCAATGCCCCTCTCGGCTCTTCGGACCACTGTCTGATCCGGAGTATGGTGCCACTCACGCTCCCTTCGCGGTTGCGTTCTGCAGGTTGCCGCCGTGCTTGGCATTACAGGTCGGCAGATTGGGACGGAATGCGGTCTTTCTTTGCATCCTACCCATGGGGGCGGGTTTGCTTCTCGCCGGATGATCCCAGCGCTGTTGCTGACTCTGTAACTGATGTGGTGCTACAGGGAATGGAACTATTTATTCCATCATCTGTGGTACCTATCGGAGGCAGATCTCAGCCTTGGTTTGGTTGCTCCTGTAAAACTGCATTACGCAGTAAGCAGGAGTGTTATCAAGCCTGGGCTGCGGCTTCGGCGACTCGGGATGTAAACACCAGCATACTTAAAAAGAAGTATAACTTCGCCTCCAGGTCCTTCAAAAGAGTTATTGCCAAGGCAAAGTCAGAGCACATAGGCAGAATTGGCGAGAAACTAGTTCGCCTTCCTTCGGGAACCCGTGCATTCTGGTCTCTCGCCAAGGCTGTCCAAGGGAATTTCTGTAAGCCATCACTACCATCTCTGCACAGGGAGGACGACTCACTGGCCCATGACGCAAAAGACAAAGCCGACCTTTTAGGTTCCCTATTTGCATCCAACTCGACTCTTGATGACGGGGGAAAACACCGCCGACCATCCCGCGGTGTGAGTGCTCCATGCCGGATGTGCTGTTCTCACAGCGCTCGGTTCGCAAAGCACTTCTCTCCCTGGACATCCAGAAGTCGAGTGGGCCCGACGGAATCCCCCCAATTGTGCTGAGGACGTGTGCTCCGGAGTTGGCACCGGTCCTAACGCCTCTTTTCCGGTACTCCCAAGGCGTAGTCCCGAATTCATGGAAGACAGCTTTTGTCCACCCGATCCCTAAAAAAGGCGACCGCTCAGACCCGTCCAACTATAGGCCTATCGCGATCACCTCCTTGTTCTCCAAAATAATGGAATCCATTATTAACTGCCAGCTCATCCGGTACCTTGAGGATCACCAGCTGATTAGTGACCGCCAATACGGTTTTCGTCGGGGTCGATCAGCTGGTGATCTTCTGGTCTACCTGACCCATAGATGGGCGGAGGTAGTAGAGTCCAAGGCGGAGGCGTTGGCCGTTAGTCTGGACATTGCGAAGGCCTTCGATCGGGTTTGGCACAAAGCGCTTCTTTTGAAGCTCCCTTCCTATGGGCTTCCCGAGAAATTGTGCAATTGGATCACCAGCTTCCTTGCAGATCGGAGCATCAAGGTCGTTGTAGACGGTGCATGTTCTGACTACAAGCCTATTAACGCTGGTGTTCCACAAGGCTGTGTGCTATCACCAACGCTGTTTCTTCTGCATATCAATGATATGTTGCTAACTGGTAACATTCATTGCTATGCGGATGACAGCACTGGTGATGCTCTATACACCGGCCGTGCTAATGTTTCTCGGGAAAACGTCTCCGAGTACCGGAACAAACTTGTGTCTGAAGTCGAGTCTTTGCTGGACAAAGTCTCGAACTGGGGGCGACTAAATCTAGTCCAGTTTAATCCTCAGAAGACACAAGTTTGCGCGTTTACCGCTAAAAAGAACCCCTTTGTCGTATCTCCTCAGTTTCAAGGCACTCCCCTGGTTGCCTCAGCCAGTATCGGAATCCTCGGCGTCGACATATTGAGTGACGTGCAGTTTCGTGGTCACTTGGAAGAGAAGGCCAAATTCGGTTCTAAAAAGCTTGGCGTGCTCAGCAGGGCGGGACAGTATTTCATGCCGGCACACCGCCTGCAACTTTACAAGGCGCAGGTTCGGCCTCACATGGAATACTGTTCCCATCTCTGGGCAGGGGCTCCCCAGTGCCAGCTCCTTCCACTTGAGTGCATTCAGCGCAGAGCGGCTCGAATCGTCGACGACCGAACCCTTTCCGATCGGCTCGACTCATTGGCGCTGCGAAGAGATGTTGCATCTCTTTGCATTTTCTTTCGCATCTACCATGGGGAGTGCTCTGAGGAATTGTTCGGATTAATCTCAGCCGCCAAATTTCACGAACGCACATCGCGGCAGAACTCCCGATACCATCCACACCATCTGGATGATTGGCAGTCCACCACTGTGCAATTTAGAAGATGTTTTCTTCCTCGCACGACTTCCTTGTGGAATCGATTACCATCAGCGATTTTTCCGGACCGATACGACTTAGGGACCTTCAAGAAAAGAGCGTACTCCTTTTTAAAAGTCCGGCAACGCATCTGCAATTCCCTCCCTGGTGTTACAGTTGTTCATGGGCGGCGGTAGTCACTTACCATCAGGTGAGCCGCATGCTCGTTTGCCCCCTCTCCTATAAAATAAAAAAAAAGTTTTGCTAGCTATCGAGCCTTCCAATGATTAACACGCTTGAAACCAAGCGTATCAGCGTACTCATTCTTGTGCTCGTACATACTGTTAATGAAAATATACATATGTATTTTTTCTCGTTTATTAGCTTACTGCTTCTACTGCTTTAATTTACTGCTGGATATGGGCTTTTACTTTCCAAGAAGGATTGGCAATTATTGTTACACTTCTCAGGCAAAATGGTATGCGCATTACCATACGTCTTTTTTGCTTCCCATCGCTCATCGAACCTTTTAACATGTTGCATATGCGATCATTATAAAATGATCCATTCAAAGCTATGGAGTTTTGCTGCAATATCCTATTAAAAATGTCTAGTAATAATAGTAACTATTTTCGTACAAGTACAAAACTCTATTTTGATATTATAATAGAACTAGTACTAAGCTACTAGTTTCAGGCAAGATGGTCAAAAAATTTGCAAACCTGATCTATGTGCTTAATAATAAGTGTAATAATATACATTACGTATAGATCATAATATCACATACGGAATTCTACCGTAGACGGAATTCTAGGCAGAAAGGTTATCATTCAAAATCGAATTCTTAAATAATTAATACTAATGATTGTCTGGGACACAAAAAAATATTATTTGTTTATCTATTATTAAAACATGATAAAACTTTCCAGAATATAATAAATTTAATTCAATAGAATTATAAAATAATCTACTAATAATCTTATTATGTGGTAAAGATTGTGGTGATTAGATACATTAGATTTCAATTCTCATATTAAAGCAGATATTTTAAAGTTAACATTTTTTAACAAATAAACTATTATCAGTTTATATGATAAACTTAAAAAATTTACCAACAAATAACCTATTACAAAGTATTGATCAGACTGAAGAACTAATTGATTCTGATGATGATGCAGAAATAGACTTACATGAGCGAATAAAAGACTTGAATCTTGATGATGCAGATGCAATATGGAATGCTCTAACAGAAGATGAACGGAATGAATTTGAGGCATTAATTAAGGGAGAAGTAGGTTCAATATCACCATTCAATGTTATTAGTGGGAGCCATGGTGGTTATTTCATAAAGAGTCCAAAGTTGTATAAGAAGCTAAAGCTTTAGATGTTGTGAAAGAGCGTCTTAAAAAGTGTCTACGTTTAAAGCCTGTGCCAAAATTGAATTCAACAAAACTGAATACAAGTTGAAAGTGTACAAATATGCACTTTCAATTTGATGGAAATACAGTAACTCGAATCTCTTTAATTCATAATCCTCAAGAAGACAAAAAAATACTATTCCCTTTCGCTGAAGCCTTATATATTATACGTGGTATCTCAAATTATTTAGTCTTTATAACTTGAACAAAATGTTATTTTTCAGCACTTTTCACCATTAGATTTAATTATAGATACATTTATTTAAATTACCTTATTTATTTAGA
Organism: Parnassius glacialis; assembly: GCA_033319125.1. Classification (NCBI taxonomy): domain Eukaryota; kingdom Metazoa; phylum Arthropoda; class Insecta; order Lepidoptera; family Papilionidae; genus Parnassius; species Parnassius glacialis. The sequence continues at coordinate 17,146,363 of JAVANC010000003.1, read as the reverse complement.
ACGAAAGAATTTTATGAAAACATATTTTACATGTAATCAAGAAAAATGTATTTTTAGTTTTCAATTCTGACGTGCAGTCCTACGACTGACTTTTTACTTTACCATGATTTTATAAATAAAGCGTGACAAACGAGATTTTATTACATTTACCACATACGGGTTGTTTTGGTAAAAAAAATGCTGTACATACTGTGCTTTCCTATTTATATCCTTATAATATTTATATATTATGTTCTACATACACAGTCGACACTATTCAATGTTTGGTTCTTTCATGAAATCTTATCTCAGTCCTCGAATGTATCTACACACAAAATATTAACTATTCATATACATCCATGTTTACAATTTCATAAAATGCGATTACAATAATTCCGTTACCACGAATTTGCTAAATTATTGGTTTTTCAGACATCTTCAGTTTTAATGTAAGATACAATGATTGGTTTTGTCGTTACATGAGTGATTATTTCCTTCATCATCATCTTGCATTGTAGAGATCATTATATTATACAAACGTACATATGTAGCATTATATTCTATATAAACGTCTTTGAGGCTTTGGTTCTTTTATAGGATAAGGGTGACAAGCGAGCACACAGTCCATAGACATCTACATCCATCCTCAACTACGAATCAAAAAGCAGATGCGTTGTCACCCGTGAGGACTAAGATGGAATTCCTTGTGTCCAGTAAAAGAGGTCTCCGATTCTCTAAACTACGTTTAAGTAGGCATATAATGAAATGCTGTAATATCTTCAACTCGTTATCAATCAATCAAAATTTATGTCACATATTTTGATACTTGTTATGAAAACCTATAGTGACTTCGTGTTGACCTAGAACCATGAAAATTGGCACGAAGCAAGATCTCACAGCGCAAGTTAAGAAAATATTCGAAAATATGATGTAACAAAAAAATTATCCTCTAAGATCTTAAATAAATGTTTAGTGCTATACCGAAGTTATAGCGTGTAGCATACACGGATACGGGTACTTATTATAATACTATTAACATGGTGTGATACCTAAGGAGGTCGCCCCATTTTAACTCTCTGTCTCGACATAGAGAAAGAAATAATACTACAAATAATTTATCTGTTCATTGTAAGCTTATTTTAGAACTAGCTGTTCCCCGTGATAAATAAATACACCCGCATGTAATTTAGGGTTTTAATTGTGTTGCGCAGAACTCTAATTCTTTTTTCAAATATAAGTAGCCTACGTTACTGCTTAAGACATCTGCTATATGCCAGTGAAAGTCCCATCAAAATCGGTCCAGCCTTTTCGGAGTTTAGTCGGAACAATCAACCAAACAGAAAGACAGACAGACAAAAATGTTAAAATTGTGTCTTTGTTATAATTACCGTATATACTTTCATATGCATTTAGTAAAAAGCTATTATTTTGACATTACAAACATACACTTTAATTTTATTTATTTGTATGTATGTATGTGTAGATAAACACGGATGAAACTCGCGATATTTAAACATTTTTGGATTTTCTACTTCTCTTCCAGTAATATGACAAATTATTTCTTACTCTCTGAATTCCATATCAATAATCTCATACTTATCGTAAAAAATGTTCAAACAGTCCGTTTTCAGTTCGGTAGGTCAGCGTTATGTGTGAGCAATATCGACCCGCCAATAGCCAGTATAACGACGCAAGGCTTTTTACCCTGTGTGACAAATAGGCCTTTTAAGGCGCAGAACAACGTTCTATCTACGCATTTGATGTAAACGAGTGTGTAATATTGATGTCGGGTTTTCGCTTTTTTGCTTAAATAGCCTTTGTACTAGTATTAGCGTAATATTAATTTACGTTTAGTGATAGTTATTTTTCGATTATGGATAATTACGACTAAACTGGCAATAAGTCATATTTATTATTTAATATTACATTATATTTATTATACTACAAACTTCAATAGATTTGCCGCCAATTTACATATTATTTTTACCGAACTTGTTAAATAATATTATCAGTAGGGCGTTAAGAAAAACAAAATTTTGCTTGACACAACGGTACCATCAGCCATTTTAAGATGCTTCGAAAGCTAAGCATCAGCCCTATGCTTGTGTACCGCACTATGGATAGATACACAAACGCAATATTTGTTTATCTCACCTAGTTCAACCCATTCCACGTGCACTGTCAAAGACTATAAACGGATCAGACGAGCTATGAACACTATGAAAGACAGAGCTCGCCGAAACCAAACACGGAGACTAATAATACTACTGAGTCAGAATATTTTCGCTAGGTGAATATAATAATAATAATAATATGATAATTATTATATTCAAATAATATTATGGAGAAATATTAAATAAGATCTAAAATTAGGTACTTACTTCTATACACAAAACAAGCCCTAAATCAGTCCCTGCAATATAACAAACTTTCCAGCAAGACTAAGCTCCTTGTCACTAGGAAGTACAATTCGAAACTATGTTCCAAACTTCATAAGAACTGAAAACTCTGCTTCGCTTTTTCGAGTTCTAAGCCCGTTGGACTTTACGTGGAAATTAAGTCACACAAGTATTTGCAGAGTAAAATGAGTAGATCTTTAGACTCGTGGCCAGAGTAAAGTTTATTTTATTTATACGCTAAGACTATGATAAAATACAAAAGACCAGTAAAATCTCATGACTGGCCGAAGGCAATATAGCTATTTGATAAGTTACTCATATGCCAAATTAAAAAAAAAGCCAGTAATCTACCAAAGACTTCTAATTAATATACTGGAAATTCAGAACAAAAATGCGTGATTGTCGTGCAACACTCGGTTGGATCAAAGTTCCTTGCGTAGTATATTATTATTATTGATATATATAATAATAATATACAGCGAGCTATGGAGAGGGCTATGCTCGGAGTTTCTCTGCGTGATAAACTTAGGAATAAGGATATCCGCAGTAGAACCAGAGTAACCGACATAGCCCAACGGATTAGTAAGCTGAAGTGGCAGTGGGCCGGCCATATAGCTCGAAGAACCGACAACCGATGGGGAAGAAAGGTTCTCGAGTGGCAGCCTCGTACCGGTAGGCGAAGTGTAGGGCGTCCCCCCACGAGATGGAGTGACGACCTGGTAAGACATGCAGGAAGTCGATGGATGCAGGTGGCTCAGGACCGTGCTTTGTGGCATTCTTTGGGGGAGGCCTATGTTTAGCAGTGGACTTGTGAAGGGCTGTAATGATGATGATGATATATATATATATATATATATATATATATATATATATATATATATATATATATATACACGACCTGGTAAGACATGTGGGAAGTCGATGGATGCAGGTGGCTCAGGACCGTGCTTTATGACATTCTTTGGGGGAGGCCTATGTTCAGCAGTGGACTTGTGAAGGGCTGTAATGATGATATATATAACAAATAAATAAATTACTAGCGTTTATTAAAATAAAGCGTCATTTCAAATAAAATAATATATCTTTCATGGGAAGATAAGAAAACATGCGAAGGAGATGGATACTATTCCATCTCACTTCCTTAGTTCGCCGTCAAGGCCGTCTACACTATGACACAAGGGTTAGTGATGAAAAAATCTTACACTTTTTGTCGCCTAGCTCCCATCCGCCAAACCCGTACCGTCCGATAAAGAACTTCGTTCCAAAAACTGTCAAAGCCGTGAATCCGCCGTGAGAGGTGGGTCCGGGGTGGACGCTGGCTGGGCGGGCAGCTGACACAGTAAATGTGTAAAATGTATGCTACGAACTTAAATTTTCATTTACGGCAGTTAATGTTCTTAGGCAAATACGAAATAATGTAACTTTATTTCGTATTTCGTAATTAATTGAAATAAACTTCAAATCCCGTTCAAAAAGTGTGCACATAAATAATATTAACATTTTCTTGGTCACATTAAACAAAATCATTGTAAGATTGTCGAAAACAACGTTTGCAGTTTACAAAACAGAAAACTAGTCTTCTCGTCCGTTTGCAGTTGACTAAAGAAGTCACGGAGAATTGATCGTAGCTTAGTGTATAATGTATCAGTACAGTAGTGCCCGACAAGTCGTATATATTTTTACTTTTGTATATTATATATATTAATAGTATAGTTGCGGTACGAATGGGTCGGCTCGGGGGGGGGGGGGGGGGCACGCTCCCACAGAATACCAGCGTAAAACCACCACAAACACAACAACTTGATACTGCTGTGTGACCCGGAGAAAGGCAATCCATCTTAGTCCTCACGGGTAACGACGCATCATCAGTTTGATTTTTTGTTGAGGATAAATGTAGATACATCTAATCCTCAACAATGGCTTACCATCAAATGGTTGTTTGTTACCCTTGTTCTATATATATATAAATATTTGTCTTCTACAACTACTACTATGAAAGAGACCTAAGTGTACCCGTGAACTAGTAACCATGTAGATGACGTTGAGGAGTAAAGTTCTAATTATGAAATAGTATTAATTGTTAAAAACATCATGTCTTGTTAACTATTTCTGAATAGAAAAGGTTATTACAGTATAGGTTTTAACAGTGGTAGAGCCACGCGGCAGCTTTTGCTGTCGCACGGATGGGCCGGCTCGAACCGGGGTGGTACCACGACCTCACAGAAAACCAGCGTGAAGTAGAGATTTACCTCTGCGTTTCGCTTGGTGAGTGCAGGTGGCTGGAGGCCCTTTTTACTGGAAATGAGGCATTCCATCTTAGTCCTCACGGGTGACAACGCATCTACATTTTGATTTGTTATAGAGGATAGATGTAGATGTCTATGGGCCGCAGCAACCACTTACCATCAGGTGGACTGTGTGCTCGTTTGTCACCCTTTTCCTATAAAAAAAAATATTAAGAAATTATTTGTATTAAATTCAGAAAATGTAGGAAATATTTTGTTGGAAGGCACTTGAAATAAGTAAGAAATAGCGACGAAGTTAATAGCATTCTATAGTCTCTCTCATAAGCCCTTACAAGATTTCCATGCTTATACATTCAGTAAAGTATCAAATCAAAAGCATCCGAAGTAATATGCTAGATATACGTTATACAAAAATATGGCAGCATTTAATGTTTTATTACTGTAGTATGCCCTATGAGGGTGACAACGCGTGTTTGTATTTTGATTCTAAATCACGGGTAGATGGATTAAATAAGAACTTAGGTATGGCCACCGAGTCCCACCTACCATTTGACGTTAGTTCGTCTCAAAAATTTTTTTATAGTTATTTGCAAATCAAATGCAACTGATTTCCGCGAGAGAATCGAAATCGTGGCCCTCACGACCGCAGCCCAGCGCAGAACCAACAGCACTATCGAACTGCCAATTCCGTAATTAGCAAATAATTTACTATCAGTTATAAAGTGTCCTTACGTACGTATTTAATCCACTGACGTAAATTTTCATACATGATTTTATCCCGTAGCTTAATTATGCAATTCCAAGCTCTAATGTGTAATTAATGCAAATTCTGAAGGGTCTAACGTTATAAAGGACTAAAGCAGGTAAAATATTGCATACCGAGCGCAAAGCGCGTGGGTATGTTCTACTAACGCCCTAAATTTATTCTACGAGCACCACACAGCTTGCGCAAACTTTAAGTAGTTATGCATTCTCTTCAAACTTTATGTTATGATGGCAAGGGTGAAACCACAAACGTTTAAATACGTAGTAAACAATATTAATATAGTAGTCACAAAATATATTGTAAAATATATTACATTATATAAAATACTATGAGTACGTGCACTGAAATTTCAAATTTCTTTCTTTTCTCTCTGTTGGATACGACTGGTCGTTGCTACTGCTAAGTTTCGCTGCGAATTCACTTCGGACACTTAACAGTATACACGTAACAGTATATATATTAAATGTATTAATTGTTGTACTATATATGGCTATTTATACCTATTGGACACAGATTCGGTAATGTTTCTTTTTTGACACTAGAAATGAACGAAACACACACTCACACACACACATACACACACACACACACACACACACACACACACACACACACACACACACACACACACACACACACACACACACACACACACAAACACACACATATCAACACCCCGCTAGATAGTGACTACCTAGTAATACATTCAGGAAGGCAATGGATGCAGGTGTCTCAAGACCGTCTGTACGGCCGAGGAATGCCTCGGGGAAGGCCCATGTTCTGTGGTCTTGTAAATGGCTACTAATGTCGATGATGATGATTAGAAAGGCTAGTCATTGATGATAATATGCATTTAAAAATATTTTAGTACATTTAATATATTAAAATCACATTGAGAATTATATGCACAAACTTTTTAACATTTAAATCTTTAAAGTTGAAAGAGAAGATTTCATGATTAAAAAACCGAATGAATATTGTTTAAAAAATCATAGCATGACAAACATCTTGACACCGCCCCGTTTTAATCAAGCCGACATTAGAATGGCTAAGGGAAATTGTACCCCTCGTTAACCCGGATCTTACAGCACTATTCCGGTTGGGAGCTTCCCGATGTAGGTGGCCCAATGTGTTTACAGATGTTGATGATAAGGAAAATATTTGCATGAACCGCGTTCGTGTTTCTGGCAACGTGAACCTTTTATATAATTGCTTATTACAGTCTTACAGTTAACTTTAATACTACTAAGATGTGTTTTCGACGATTATACTTTAAAATAACATACATCACGTATCTTATATAGCAGCTTTCACCTGACGTGATTTTAATTGTAAGGTGTTAAAATTATTTATAAACTACCATTTTATTATCTGAATACCAGTAACCAGGGAAAAATGTTATGGACGTGATGATTTCCATACTTCTGTCATTTAAGTATAGCTTTTAACAAGTTTAATTTGATTACTTTACATTTTTTGCATTAAGCGTCAGTAGCCTAATGACAGGGCGCGGACCGCGAATTCGAAAGGTAGTGGGTTCGAATCCACCATTTGACTACTGTCGTGAACCACTTCTAACACAAGAAGTGGGTTAAAGGGTATATTAATTATGCTATTAGCACTACTAATTTTTTATAACAAAAAATACAAAGGCCCTTTACAATAAATTATGCAATATTTAAAAAATCCCATTTAAATCAATACCAAATCTATACAAATAAATAAATATAAAGTGTCTGTTTGTAATGTCAAAATAATAGCTTTTTACTAAATTCATATGAAAGTATATACGGTACTTAAAACAAAAACACATTTTTTTAAATTTTAATCTGTCTGTTTGTTCCGGTTAATCTTTGAAATGGCTGGAGCGATTTTGATGGGACTTTCACTGGTAGATAGCTGATATCATAATAGCCCACTCAACGAAGACCAAAAACTGCCAAATAGGGGAAATAAATCGTGTAAAAGCGATTTTTGGCATAGTTGTAGGGAATGGTGTCTTAAACAACATACTCAAAGTACTGATGGATGGGGGTGAAGCTAACGGGTAGGGGGGGATGTAAAGGTCCCTTTTTTAAGTTTTTCTTAAATAACTCGTAAACGGTGGCTCGTGGCAAAAAAAGTTCTTTCACTCTAGTAATCTACATAAAATTTTCTACAAAAAATGTTCTATACACTTTTTCGATGTGATCAATATTTAACGAGATATTAAAGGAGAAATGTTAATTATGATCAATTCTATTCGGGTATGGTTCAGTAAACATCCCCCATTTCCAAATTTAAAATCGATAATATACCTGTCAACGGGCATCTTGGGAAATTTCAAATTAAACTCGCACCATTGGCATTCATTGGCAGCAAATTCAGTGAGATGAAGCAGTCTAACAAGAATGTGGTTTTGTTACTAGCCAGTATGAGCAGTAGCATTAAAGTCAATGGTGGGACAATTACTGCTAACCGTTTAACGATTTTCCAAAGAAGTGACATAGTAAAAAAGAACGAAGAAGATGTTGGAGACCTTTTGACTTATGAACTAACCCCATTCCCCATGGCTCTGTTCCACGAGGGTGTAATGCGAAAAGGGAAGATGTCATCTCTCTACGATGTTTTGCCAGTAGAGAACAACGCAGCTCTCGATCTAAACCAAACCACCAATGTGGTAGATGGTGGTTTCCTACTACACCGTATGTAATGGAAACCGTCCTCCAACGTTTCTTCGATTTGCCATCAGTATATTACCTACATACAGAAACATTACGGTCTAAATTGTATGGTGGTTTTTGATGGTTACAATGATGTCAACAGCATAAAACTAGCAGAGCAGAAGCGACGAGGTGTGACTAAAACGTCGATTGACATTAATTGTAATGAAAATACAATCATCACTGTTCAACAGGAGCATTTTCTCGCCAATGAAAAGAATAAAACGAGGCTGATTCAGTTCCTCACCGAGAAAATGATAGCAGCAGGGATTGAAACAACTGTTGCAACAGGAGACGCTGATGGTACTATTGTCAGGTGCGGTTGGATAAGGCTGCCGTTCATCTATTCAACTATTGTAACAGTTGGGGAGGATGTTGACTAGATAGTCCTCCTCATGGGATTGGCTTCACCAAATATGTTCTTTATGAAACCAGGGCGTGGAAAAGTGGAGACCAAATTGTTTTCAGTGCGACAACTTCAACAGTTTGAATTTGCCAAAACTATTCTCCTTCTTCACAGCTTCTCCGGATGTGACACCACCTGCGCAATCTATGGAAGGAGCAAAGTGGGAATTGCTAAGCTGTTCACGGCTAAACCAGACCTGACCCAAAACATGTCAGACATTTTCTGTGGGATCTCAACATCACCTGAGAGTTCTGAACACGTTGGCGAGAAACTGTTTCTGGCAATTTACCAAGCGCCTGTCCAGGAACAAATTCTTAATAAATACCGCTACTCAGCTTTTTGAGAGCATCGATAAAGCTGAAATCAGATCTGGCGACTCTTCCTCCTACCAGACGAGTTTCGAAGCAGCACTCGTTGAGAGTGTACTTACAGGTATCTATCATTAATGACAGAAGTTGTCAAATACTGTAATATAAATATGTATTTGAGCTGAATACCTAAGTTGATCTTACGTCTTTTACAGATATAACAATGGCTCGGCAACTGCCTAACACATACTCAATGGGGCTGGGCCAGAGGGAACCTTGGCATCCTAAAGCCGGTGACAACCAACGATCCAGTGGCACCTGACTCTATTCTCAACACCATATTTTGCCGATGCACGACTGGGTGTGGGGTGCGATGTGGTTGCTGGAAAGCAGGAATTGGATGTTCCAGTATCTGCGGTGTATGCTCCGGCTAATACTAATGGAGCTCATATAAATGGAGGACCCTATCGAAAACACCGCCGGCGATGATGTTGATGATGATATTTTAGATTTAGAACATAATTAGATTTTTTTTAATATTAATAATTGTCATACCTACTTAACTAAATGTAAGCTCATTTTATTATTGTCCATATTCTTTTCTTCATATCTTATTAAATTCAATATTTAATATAATATAATATAAATATTTAATATAATGTAATATAAATTTGGAAATGGGGGATGTTTACTGAACCATTCCCGAACAAAATTGATCATAATTAATTTTTCTCCTTTAATATCTCGGTAAATATTGATCACAGCAAAAAAGTGTATATAACCTTTTTTGTAGAAAATTTTATGTAGATTACTAGAGTGAAATAATTTTTTTTGCTACGAGCCACCGTTTACGAGTTATTTAAGAAAAACTTAAAAAAGGGACCTTTACATCCCCCCCTACCCGTTAGCTTCACCCCCATCCATCAGTACTTTGAGTATGTTATTTAAGACACCATTCCCTACAACTATGCCAAAAATCGCTTTTACACGATTTATTTCCCCTATTTTTCCTTCATTGAGTGGGCTATAAGGATTAACTTAAGCTACGTTTATTTTAGAAAAAGAATTAAGGTTCCGCACAAAAAAATTAAAACCCTAAAGCGGGCAAAGTCGCGGGGAACAGCTAGTAAATAAACAAGCAGCCCATTTTGTAAATATATTTGTATTAACTACTCTTTGATAATGTACAGAACTAATGTAATCGTGAAGAAGTCTTTGAATTGGATGTAATAATGTTTCGTTTTGTAAATATATTTATACCATTTATGATAGATATATAGGATAGAATTAAGTGACTATTAGAAGCCACAGCATCCACTTGTCACAAATATGTGCTCATTAGTCACGCCAACTTTTAGAAAAAGATTTCTTGTCCTTGTAAATGATTAAAGGGCAAAATTCTAACCTGCAATAATACTGAACGATATCTATCTTTACCAAGCTCAGAGAAGCGTAATGTAATGAAAGTGGAACTCACTGAATGAGGAATGAATATTATTAGTTGGTAATGTAAAATTGATTTGTATTCATGAGGCGTAGTTTGGGCATGTCAGGGTTACAGATAACAGTGATACTAAGAACATACATATAAATGTCGATTGATAGAGAAGCGATATGATAACCTAACCAAATGACGAATGGATGTTTCGTTTCATCAATTCGTTTAAAATTGTTACTCCCAACGCTAGCTACTTTGAAAACTTTATTTAGCTGAATATATAAGGTCTTTATCTATGATAACAGGTGGTGCGTTTGTTTGATACTACGTAAACGTTGTTGATTTTGCGTGCCGCTTGTGCCGCGTTGCTGCCACGAAGGTACTCATGTTCCCTAATTACTCGTATTTTTAACGTAGCCATTATGAAGAAAAATATTCAAATGCGATTAAAACAAATCGCCAATCAATAAACATCAAATGACGAATTTGAAAAAAGAATTCGATGTTTTTAAAATAAAATAAATAAAAAATTAAAATTTAACAAAAGTTATTTTGACTTTGAATGGCCAGTACTGCAGAACGGCAATTTTATAGGTAAATACCTATTATTTATATAGTTTTTGACATCAAAGTATGCTTAGTAAGCGGAGATTAATGCCAAATCTCGTTAAGTAGGAGTCGGTTTTTAACCTTTGTAAAACCTGTATAAAAATATTTAATAATAAGAAATGATCTGCCCTATTTAACGTTAATTAAATACGTAAACCTTTTTACTCATTTTTTATGTAAGACATTAACTTTAAATATAAATAATAGATTTATATATCTTTTATTAACTTTAAAAAATTACCTAACACTATTATGTTACTCAGACCATATTTTTATTTATTTACAGAACAATTTAAAAGAGGTATATGTTTATGGAAACTCTATAAGTTACAGAAATAAATAATATATTATATTTTAGATAATTATATTTTAAATTCAACATAGCATTAAATCTGAATCATCTTTCAAATGATTTATAATCACTAGATATATTTTAGGGAAAACCTTAGAAGTTTTGAAGAAAACTATTTACATTCATGTAATAAACATTTTGCATATACACATAAATTCAGTGATGCTACTGCTTCTACGCCATGATTTCGACTCTACTTGATAAAATTACGGATGTAGCTAATATATGGTAATGTCAATATTCGCAACCAATAGCATACGCTTTGTACCCAATTTGCTGACATCACTTTGAACTTACGCTTCACGGCTCAATAGTATTAAAATAATAGTATTGAATTTTAGATATTAGTATGATACCAAATATAATTTATTCCTAATGAATTATTTTCACTAAACGTTACCGTGTAATGGCAGAGTAAGAATATTCACTACCCCATATCATCCTCTGGGTGACGTAAGAGGCGACAGAGGTAAAGAAATTAGGAAATGGGCACCAGCGTCTTCTTAATAACGACTAGAAATAAAAACTGTTGTCAACCAGCTTGCCAAGTGTGGCAACTATGGCATACATGCCTATGAGGCAATTTATGGAGGAGGCCTATGTTCAGCAGTGGACTTTAATAGGTTGTCAACTAGCTTGCCAAGCGTAGCAGCTATGGCATATATGCCTATGAGGCAATCTATGGAGGAGGCCTATGTTAAGCAGTGGGCTTTAATAGGTTGTCAACTCGCTTGCCAAGCGTAGCAACTATGTCATGTATGCCTATGAGGTAATCTATGGAGGAGGCCTATGTTCAGCAGTGGGTTTTAATAGGTTGTCAACTCGCTTGCCAAGCGTAGAAACTATGGCATAAATGCCTATAAGGTAATCTATGGAGGAGGCCTATGTTCAGCAGTGGACTTTAATAAGTTGTATTGCTTGTTGTGTTATTGTTGTGTTACTTGTCGGCGGGTTGGAAACCGCAGCCTTTTAATTTTTAGTTATTATTAGAAAGAAGTTGCTGCCCTTCTCCTTGTTTGTAGGCCTTTTCTTACGACACCCACGGCTCGATATGGGATAGTGGAAATTCTTACACCGCTATTACACTGTCACTTGAATAATTACATTGACATTATTATATCGAGTTGACTGGAAGAGAATGTAATCCTTTTTATTAAGGTGTGCAATAAAGTATAATAAATAAATAAAATGACATTCAGAATAGACGAAACAGGAAAATGAAACAAGAGATGGGCAGCAACGGCTCATAATAATAAATAACGCTTTTTACGTATGCCGACCAGTCTGCCAAGTTTGGCAACTATCACAAATATCACTTCGAGGCAATCTATGAGAAAACCCTTTATTCAGTACTGGACTTAAGATCTGATGTGATGATCATTTAAAAAAATTCAATAATCTGTTTCTGGATCTAATTAAAAAAATAGGAACGCTTACATACCTATTGGCATTAAATATTATTTATATTTATTATCCGGGTAGGCTAGTACTTTTAAAACTTAAGGTCTATAAACTGTTAGACATTTGTTTTGATAAAATCAACAATTTATAAGTCATGTAGTTAGTTTGAAAATGTATTGTAATGCCAGGTAAGTACCACTTTATACGAGATTTTAAATAGAAATATGCAAAACTTTGGTTTTAAAGTTGTTTTGTTTTATTAATTATTATTAAATTAACCGCGCAACCCCCGAACACTTCTGAATACCCCCGACCGCAACCAAAGTAGGACAAATACGGGGAAATCCGTGCGGATGGCAGCCCTAACTGCATTACAAGGGCTCTTTCGCTAGAGTGGGGATTTGCCCGAAGATTTGCTATAATTGTAATTGAAGTACGAGACGTTTCAAGCCTTCTGCACTGCTCTTCTTCATTGTTATGGTTATTATACATTCGTAAAACTCTCCTCTACGTATCTATATATTACAAATTTATGGTTTATATATATTTTGAGTAATAAATTCAGTGACAAAATAACAACAGTATCGGAAGGCTTCATAATAATAGGAACAATAGTAGCTTTATATTTCATTCAGAGTAGACTTGACAAAATAAGGTATGTGCATAGGCTACGTTTTCGCAGAATAACAACGTAAAAGACATCGGCTGTGTTTAGAGTTTTTAAAGGTGATAATCGCAGACAACATTTACAGGTAACTAGGACATTTAACTGACTATTTAACTTCATATCACCCGAGGGGTGTTAACGCAACCACATTTTGATTCTTAATCGATCGAAGAAAAACCTGAATAATAAATAAAATAAAAATGTACTAAGAATCACATGATTTCTGTCTTCATTTATGCGGGGGATTAAAACTCAAAATTAAAACAGATGATTAACACTATATTTTAAAATTAATTCACAAGTACTGTAGAGGGTTATTTTTCAATATGATATTTACGCATATTTTAAAAAACTGAAATAAGGTTGTAATATCAGTATTTATATTATTTTGAACATAATTAATAAATTTATACTGTTTGGTAAAAACTCTGTATATTAGCACTGTAATTGAAAGGGATCTTTTGATAGCTATTCGACTCAGCCGGCCCACTTCAACAAAATTAAGTACTGAATCAATCGAATTTTATTCGAACTCAATTAATTTCGCACTCTCGAAACCGTAGCTAGCGTAATATCACATTATGGTTCCATTTATAATTTTCAGAACGATTTCGGAGTCAGCACACCTCGGAGCCAGTTAAGCTGGCTAAAATAAGTTGGTTCTTCTCAGCACGTCCCCAGCGCGACGCTGTACTCGTAATACAGTGAAGTATCTTGTGTTTGTTCAGGGATTCTGTGGGATAGCTATTTAGCATAATCCTATGAGTGAAATTCTATATATATTATAACCAGGCTGCACATCAAAACGCTTTACCTTTCGCTTCGCTTCTTAAAATGATAACATTCGGGCATTCAGTGTTGGGGAGTTGCAACAAAAATATTATTTCCGACTACTACACGGGCGAAGACGCTGGAACAAGCAAGTAGCTATAATATATATTTTAGTTAACTAAATGGCTCGGAATTCTGCGCTGATACTAGTACAAACTAAATTTTGTTTCTCCACGGAGAACGTGACTTGAATTACTTAAAGTACTTAATAAAGTTTAAGTTTGTTTGAAACGTATTAATTTGATCAATGTACCTACCACATACGACCTGTATACTCTATACTAATGCATACGTTCTCATTTGCAATGTTTTATAAATTTCGTATCAATTTTTTTTTCGGGTCGTCCACCCTACTTGAAAATGATTCCAGGAGGGTGATGTCAGCCATATGCGTCATATTTTTGAACAGGTGTTGCTTATGCAGGGGCAACTTTCAAAGTTCGCATTTCAACCCCAGAAGTTCCGTGCAAGTGTATGCATTACTTTTTTATTATTATCGATAGTCTCACGCTTAACCATTATTTCACCTAATGCTAAGCGATGATGGTAAAAAATAACCTACACACTCTTAAAGACTTCCAGGTTTTAGCTATCAGGCAACACAGACTCCGGAAAGGAATTCCTCTCCTCAGCTGTACATACAATGATAGTATTACCAAAACGTTTGACTCAAACATTGGACTTGCGAAGAATCGGCATTTGTCCACGCGGGCGAGTAACATGATATCTTTTAATCGTAAATAGACGGTTGTTATGGTAACTGCAAACTGATTTTTTTCTGAAAACCCTTTTTACTGGACACAAGACATTTTATCCCAGTTCTCCGGTTGACAACACATCTGCATTTTTATTCGTAATTGAGGATAAATTTTGATGTCTATATATACATTTTTTTTTAAATATGGTTGCCAAATGAACATAAAGTTCTTCTGATGGTAACTGGATGTAAATCAAAAATCGTTGTCACTCCTGAGAACTAAGATGGAATTACTCGTTTCCAGCAAAAAGATCTCTGGTTTTCTACACTGACCATACGAAATAATAAACTGTGTGCTCACTTGTTAACCTTATTTTATAAAAAAAAAAGAAAATGCAAGAATATCTTCCGTATGTCAATTTTTTTTTTTGGGAAACAAATATCAAAATTATGTAAGTTTGAAGACCGAAAATTAGAAGAAACAATTCAATTCATTTTACAAATATTGAGTATTAGTAAAACTATTTGACAGTTACAAAAGAGCAAAAGCTGACAGACATTTCAACCCTGTAGTTTTATAATTTCATACTGGTTTTTTAATTTATTATTTTAATGGTTTCTTCGCTTTATATCGGTACAAACGTAGATTTTTATACAACTAAAATACATTATGTACACAAAAAATCGGTTGCATATGTTGCGCTAGATTTGGAATTTGTGATGAATGTTAATTTTAAAAAGGTTTTTAATTTTTAGCCTCCAGAGCTGTCAGAAAAATAATTTTATTATTTTCATTTAAATATGGCACTGCTTGGTACTAGATTCTGAAATGTCTATTCGGTTTTATGAAACGTTACCCTTACTGTAATATTTACAATGTGAAACATATAAAACACAAAAATTAATTACAAAGGATGCATAAGCAGATACACCCCGAGCATAGGTCTCCATAGCACGCTAAGCGACCTCGAGCTTCCTCATACGGCCAGCTGTGAAGGACCACATCTCAGATCCAAATTCATCATTGCCAACACGCAATGGTTGTACAATCTTGTTTTAAAGTTTTGGGGTATTCTGCCGAACGTTGCCCAGCCGAATTTAATCTGCCTTTTGACTTCTCGGGGAAAGTTTGACTTACATAGTCGGACTATTTGTCCTAGGTAAACATACTCGTCAACAACTTCGAGCGTAGTGCTCCCAACCAATGCCGGCATAGGCACGGGTGCGACATGGACATTACACATGACCGAGATTACAAAATAGATTTTCCGCAGTAGAACCAAAGTAAACGATACAACCGTATGGATTAGTAAGCTGAAGTAGCAATAGGCTGGCCATATTGCTCGAATAACGTACAACCATAGCAGCTTAACGCTGCTGTGTTTCGTATGGTGAGTGTAGAGAACCAAAGACCATTTTTACTGGAAACGAGGCATTCCATCTTAGCCCTCACGGGTGACAACGCATCTGCATTTTGATTCATAATCGAAGATGGATGTAGATGTCTATGGGCCACAGCAACCACTTACCATCAGGTGGACTGTGTGCTCGTTTGTCACCCTATCCTATAAAAAAAACAACCGATGAGGAAGAAAGGTTCTCGTATGGCAGACTCGTATCAGTGAACGAAGTGTAGGGTGTCCTCCAACTAGATGGAGTGACGACCTGGCAAGATATGCAGGAAGCCGTTAGATGCAATTGGCTCAGGACTCTGTTTTGTGGCATTCCTTGGAAGAGGCCTTTGTTCAGCAGTGGACTTGTGAAGGGCTGGTATAATAATGATGAATGATGATTACGTGCGTGTCCACTCATATGCCGTTTTCAACGATGTCCTTATTCAAAAATCAGACAAAGTTTCAGCATTATGAGGATATCCAAGTTGCGTTTAGCTCATATCAACTTACTTATTTCTTTCTTTTCTTCCTAGACAATGACACTCGAACTAATAGTTTTGTGTTATCTATATTAACCACTGCCATATTCCAATGCTTTTTTTTACATAAATGCCCATTTGTGCCGCCAATATTAGACATCCAGCAAACAAATTTAACAAATATAAAAAAAAAAAATAAAAAACATAAAGACAGAGTATTATTCACACTGTAATTGTTCTTAAAAAAAATCTGTCCTGTTTGGAAGAGGAAATAGGGGAATACAGGTGATAGTTTCGTCAATTTTTGTGAGTTCTAACTGCAGTTTTTCCTGTCTAAAAATATAGATATATACATAGTTAAATACCTACTCATATTCTTCAAATTTCTGGCACCTCGGATACCCCTTCAACCAAAGACAAGACACAATCATCCGCAAGAAATTAGTTTCTTAGCTTAATCTATATATCTTGTCAAACGAATCAGAAAATATTGTAATATATTCCGAGTTTATTGAAAAAATCGATATGAAAAAAGAAGAAAAGAATATTTAAACTACTCTTATAATCTTTTAAGGATTGCACTTTTGCAGTTTTTTAAATGGCTATAAGAGCTACTTGATATCTGCAAAATATTTTCGAACGCGTTTGTTTTTCTGATTTTCAGCTTCCAAAACAGCAAATTATGATTTTCTTCTCTTCTAAAATTATTTAAACAAATTCTCTCGCATTTTTTGTAATCATCTAGAATTATTTTTAATTATAACCACCGTCTATTGAGACTAAATAGAAAAATCATGTAGTTTTCGAATGAATCAGTACTCAAAGGAGAAAATTTGTAGAAAAAGTAACGTGACACTTTTGTCCAAACATCAAGATGTCTCGGTGGGTACTGCTAATACTCTTTGGGGTACTGGACGGGGTGGTCGCAAGCGCTTGAACTGTCCGACTGTGTTTATTTATTTAAATGATAAAAATATAGAAGAAATTTGTAAAATGTAATAGAAATATGAAACATTCTATAATAATAGAACATTGTCCACTTATTTTTCTAAATGCCAACTAAAATGGCATGCAGTGCATATTACACTGACTAACACAGATGAGGCTCGAGCCAAATGATTCCAGAAATATATCTAAAAACAGTTGACCAAAAATTCCACAAATATTTTTAGCATTAAATGCTATTCATAGGTTTTAAAGGGACAAAATTCCTTAATTTAAACACTATCTCATTTTTATAACAGTTTTTTATGGTTTCCACCTCAATTGAATATAAGTTAAGTATACTAATGAACTCTTGTTTTTCTTTGCATACATCTATACATCTATACAACTAAATAAAATTTAAATGTCTGTTTGTAATGTCATAATAACAGCTTTTTACTAAATGCATATGAAAGTATATACGGTACTTATAAAAAAAACGACAATTATTAAATTTTTGTCTGTCTGTCTATCTGTTTGTTCTGCTTAGTTTCCGAAATGGGAATTTCACTGGCAGGTAGCTGATGTTATAAGATGAAACTTAGGCTACTTTTATTTTAGAAAAATAATTAGGGTTCCGCCAAAAGAAAAAACGTAATGATTTTTCTTCTGAAACAGCTAGTTTATAATATAGTACATGATGGTTATCATCCTCATCTGGTTAATATGATCACTTACTTAATACTCTAAAACCACAGTCTTGTTCTGTGATACGATAACCCTTTATCATTTAATCAAAAAATAAGGGGTCAAAAGGGCACTGCTTTATTGACGTCATTTCGACAGTTTATGTTGTCGCGCCACAAGCGAAAATACATCGAAGCCTAAATCGCGCTATCAAAGTTCCGAAGTAAAAAGAAGCATATGTAGAATAGCTCTGAACTATCACTCCCTGCGCCTCCTTTTCCCTAAAGGGGGTTGCTTCCGATTCGGCAGAAAGGCCATACAGACCAATCGCTGGCCACCGCACCGTGAGGATGACAAACGAACGCATTGCGAGGCTGTATGTTATTAAGGAGCAGGCTTAAAGATATTTAAGAGAGGCGAGTTAGACACATGTGTTTGTTCATTCAGCAATGCAACATTACCATTATTATTTTTTAATATCTATAACTGTTCCAGCACACATCATTTTTTTTCTTTACACGGAATTAAGCAAATTAATATATAACAACTTCCTTGTTATGGAATTCCGTAAAGTAACGCATGATTCTATTAATTATCTGAAGTTATTAAGTCTTTAAGACGGTGAATCAAAAAAGTTCCTTGGCGTTTAAAGTGAAAAATTAACGCTTAATTATTTTACGCTTTATGCGCTGTAGTTACATGATAGGATTTTTTTTAATCAAACAAGATTTCAAGCATAAATGCTTTGGCCATGAGCATAAAAATTAAGAATGAATATTAGTAGAATAATATAAATAAACATTGTACACGTAACATAATATTATATTCACAGTATATCTGTAAGATAGTTTTCGAAATGCTAAAAAAATATGATAATCGATTTTTTAAATCATTATTAACAAAATGTTTCATTCAAATCGTCGTGAGAAATAAGTTACGTGATCAGACTTCCAAAATAAAAGCCATTCACTTTCACAATAGCAATTTCTCTTTGTTTCCCGAATTTACATGTCATCCCTCTCAATAGCTTCCTTTACTGAAAGGTCTGAGGGTTACAAAGGTTTCTCAACCAGCCTACGAGAAAACAATCGATGGATTAAAGTTTGTTGCTGTTTTGGTGAATTTGAAAACTTTATGTATACCCTCACTTAAACATTATTAATTTAATATTCTTTTACAAAGTAAAAAAAAATTAACAAAAAATTATTATACGACAATAGTTTAATAAAGTAGATTCGCTTTTATACTCTTATACTATTAATTAACTCCCAGAGTGCCACCTTCGTTCGCCTTACAAATATAAACAATACTCTGATGATCGAATGTTTGGAGAAATTCTATCTAACTAGTAAAATAATAATATACAAAATAGTACATTATCTTACTGTATAAAGTAGCACTAAGCATTAATAATAATAATAATAAGTATGTTATATATATTTATGTAATTTTTATGTATTAATTCTATTTTATTGATATTTATGTATGTTTATATATTTTGTTTACAATTATATATTTAAACAGCCCAACCAGATGAGAAAACTTTAAAGATAACCATAATAATAATAATAATTCATTTATTTCAGACCAATCATCCATATTTGTTAAAAAATTATAATCTAAATACCTATAACATTAAAGAAAATTAAAATTAATAAATATAAACATTAAATAAAATTAAAATTAAAATTACAGTTAAAAACTACTCTAAGTCGTGGCGTGTCAAATTTACAGTATGCAGATATATCCAACGCCCTAACATTGGTAAATCCCATATGTCCGTTAGTACACTGAGAATGATGTTGGTGCTCGTCCGCATGCGATTCAGCATGGAGGCACCTCTTTTGCGCATTATGGCTTCAAACCCATCAACATGAGCCTCTGCAAACATGCCAGAGACGCTGCAATACCGAGGCAACCATATTATAATTCTCAACGCATTATTGTATTGGACGCGCAGATCATTGTATGCCCTCCGTGTATAGTTAACCCACGGGCTGCATGTATAGAAAGACTGAGAATATGCTTTCAAAAGCGTAACCTTAACCTGTTTTTTGCAGCGTGCAAACCTGCGAGCCAACATATTACATCGCATAGCCAACGACCTGCGCTCCCGCTCTATATCAGTATTATCAGTTAGGTTTTCGGTGACAAGCTATCCCTAAGGGCCAGAGATCCTCTTGCATAAACATATATAATTTACTTTTGGGTACAAAAACTTTATAAGATTCATATTCCTTATCTATTTTCATGTTCAATTTCATAACACTAACATCAATGTTAGTTTTATTTTTAATGTAATTTGTGATGTCATACACAACAACATCCTTCGCCACATTATAGATATTTAGAGAGATGTTAATATTCGCCGCTTTAAAATTAAGACCAGGTTCTACTACTGCTTTCCTCCTGTTTCCAACAAAGCAAAGTCGACCTCCGTTTTTGGATTGTAATCCAATTGTCATTATGTTTCTTTGGTTTCCATTGCCCTTCTTGAACAATACCGGTCATATAATTTTGTTTTGATGTCATATCAGCACTTACGTCTATATATCGCGAAACTCTAGAATGGCTAGTGGTGGTGGCGACCGATTGCAACATGGGCGACTCTAGTTCCATCATTTCAGTTTGATTCGAATCTTTATCGCAAGTAGCGTTTTTGACTGCTGCTGACTTAGAGATAATGTCAATATTTTGTTTGGCTTGTGTCTCTGCGCTCATCATTATACTACTCTCAGATGAGATGTGTTGTTTTACTTCTCTGTCATTATGATGATTTGTTTCCACTAGTGACAGTGGTGGTTGTACTAAGCATTCTTCATTTAGTGACGTGTTATCAGCTGCGTAGTTATGAGTCATCACAATTTGTTTGCTAATATGCGGCATGGCCGACTGACTGTCCATATAAACGCAATTTGAGATACCGCTGCCTCGCTTATTATTTAAGTTGTTGCAGCATTCAAAATTGTTAGCATGTGATGCTTGTTTCAGGTTAAAATCGTTTTTAAATTCATTGAGTTGTTCAGTTGTTACATATGTGTCTCTCAAGCTATTTAAGTCGCTCTTTATATGTCTTTCAATAATCTTGTAATATCTACGTGATCAAACGTTACAGGTGGAAGATTCTGTAGTTCTTTTGCGACAAAAACGGGAGTTTCCTCAGTATCTCTTTCTTTAAGAATGGTAATAATATCATACAAGTCTCGATTTGATTTCCCATCCTTCTTACGCTTTACCTTCTGTCTCGTGGTCTTTATTAATTCAATTATTAAACTCTTTGCACATTCGATCTCCCCTGTGGAAAATGACGTATAACAAATACGCACAATACTCTCTTCGTCCATGACGTTCATCTTATTTTGTATGAATGCCAGGAGTTCACAAATAACTATATTACAGATACTGCACTTCACTTTATTTGACATTATTGCAACGTGCTGATTTTTCTTTTTTTCAAAATCAGTTTAATAATATCCAAAATTTCTGATAAATATACTAAAAATACAAATTATAAAATTATATTTCTGCATTTTCATGACAGTGACAGTGACAGCATTATGAAAAAAATCTTTATATCGCAAGTACAAGTTGCAGCACGTAAGTCTAGCGCTGAACGAAGCGTGGATGGGATAGCTGCACATGGGTACTGTAGCGTACGTATCACGTATCAGTACGGGGGACGGAATGCGACTGGGGAGCCAAGAAGTGCATGCGAACGATACGAACGCCCGCCCCGCGACCCGCTTAATACCCCATGATACCTTATTTTCGAGTTATGCGCAATAACGGTCATCGCTAGACTTACGTGCCGCGACTTATAACAGACATTTTAAAACTAAGTTGTTTTTATGATGTATACTAGTTTTAAGTATATTTTAGCTCAATAAAGGTTTCTATGTAATATAAAGTATAAGGAAATTTTAAAAAACTAACTGTTACTAAAACTCAAAGTCAAATGAGAGCTAGCATCTTGACCTAAGCTACACATACTTCCGTTTTATGGTATAGCTCTCTCATTCGCGCCAGCCAGAAAACATTCAGACTGGCGACGGGCAGTAGAGTCAAAAATGCGAGTCTTCCTTTCATATGAAAGTTTATGGAAGAGGTGTCAAACAAGCCTGCGACTCAACTAATGTAATGTGAGGACCACCGCCCATGAATTGCATCACCAGGATTATTGCTAGTTCATACTCTGCCTTCAAAAAAAAGAATAAACTAATTTCTTGAAGGTCCCTTAGTCGTATAAATCCGTATAACGCTTGAGGTAGCCGATTACACACAAAAGTCGTGCGAGGAAGAAAACTCCTACTTAAATAAGTGTGGGTGGTATCGTCTGGTATTACAACCGTCAATTGACCTTTCAAACGTAGCGATTAGGGAAACACTCCCTCTAACTTAAGAAACCCATACTCAGCAGTGGATTTCCATGGGGTGATGAAGAAAGATAAAAATAACTAAGATAAAAATGTCGCCTGTTTCTATTACCATTGAATAGTCAAGCATTTTTTTTTTCGTTACTGTAATTCTAATGAGTGCATAGAAATTTATTTAGTATGTAATTTAGCAATTTATTCAGCAATATATTACTGCAAAATTATCTCGTCATTCACACATTTGACAGCCTGCCTCGAAATGAAAATAAATCTCTTGATTTATATTATTTTGCAGCGGTTTGATACAAGGGGTTAGTTTGCAATTAATTACCTCGTAAAACGCCCGGTGTCTGCCTGTCTGAATTGAAGTAATTGTGTTTTGTAGGAATTAAATTTAAAGGGTTTTAAATTCTATTAAGCAATAAAAGGCGTGGTTTATGCCTCTGAGTATTTACACAACAACAACATTAATGTAATTTATTATAAACGTCTTTAACCCTTACATAAAATAAAGAGGTCTATTGAATTTTGAATTCATCTTATATATACTTATTATGTATTAAATATAATTGATAATTAGTTTAATTCAATAAAAAATTTTTACTCTTTCTAACGTTCACTAAATGCACTGTAAGTAAAGTTACATCCTATATACATATGTCCGACTCCTGGGCACAGTCATCTACTACGAGGAGCGTTTTAGGGCAAGGGACTGCCATGCTGCCCCAATGCGTGTTGGCGGACTTCAAGTGTCTACGATTTTTAGGGTTCAGTTAACTTACTTAAGAGGAAAAAACGGAACCCTTATAGGAACACTTTGTTGTCTGTCTGTGTGTCTGTCAAGACCCTTTTTCTCAGGAACGCCTGGAGGTATCAAGCTGAAATTCATATCAAATACTCAAGCTTACTGTTCCTTGGAGCTGTGAAAATATCAAACTTCTAAGCCAACGCAATCAAATGATACAGCCGTTTATGCCGACATTTTTTGACATTCGCAAGGGAATCAAAACCTACAGGGTACTTCCCGTGAACTTAGAATCTTAAAATTTGGTACGAAGCAACATTTTATAGCACAGATAAAGGAAAAATTGCGAAAAGCATAAATTTTTATTGAAATCATATAATAAAAATATTTTTAATAATTTTAAACTTATATACCTACGGATTTGTTCGGAACCCTCGGTGCGCGAGTCCGACTCGCACTTGGCCGGTTTTTTTTTTAATTTCGCAGATATGCAGGTTTCCTCCCTAACTATGTTTTTCTTCCCGAGCATGTGGTAAATTAGCACTTTAATTGCAATCTACAATTTTGTTATGGTCGGTGAGGATCGGAACAAGTTTTCTCGCGTACTGTGAATTTTAACAGCGAGCGCTTTCAATACAAAAAAAGTTTTGGAGGAAGAATAGGTACGTCACGCTGCTGCTGCAGTACATATTGGCGGACTTCGCATGCCCTTGAAATAATTTTTAATTACTGGGCATGCCATATATATATATATATATATATATATATATATATATATATATATATATATATATATATATATATATATATATATCATAATTGGATACAAAATTTTAATTTGAAATATAAATTTCAAAACTCACTACAACTTAATAAAATAGAAAATTCTAATATTTGAATACAAAACACGATATAATAAACACCTGATAGAATAAAATATATAGTAAAAGTAAATGAAATCATAAAGATTTAAAAATAAATTAAAATGTATACCTGGAAGATTCACGCCGCAGATATATTAATATGGTTGTAGCACGAATAGTTCAACTCGACCGGGAAGAAACATGCTCTCACAGAATACCAGCGTGAAAAAGCAGCTTAATTCTGCTATTGTATATATTAAGGAGGGAACCAGAGACCCTTTTTACCAGAAACAAGGCATTCCATCTTAGTCCGTAGGGATGACAACGCATTATTCTAGGTGGACTATATGCTCGTTTGTCACCTTTATTCTAAACAAAATGTCTAAAAAACTTAAACAGTAATTGTACTTAAATAAACTTACTTTTAAAATCTACAGCCAGGTGATTACGCAATCGTAATACAGACGTACTGCACCTTTGATGCTGTTCTTTGTCCCCGGTCTGATGAATAATATATATCTGATAATTCTTATGATCTATTTTACGATACCCCGGGGACGAAAGGAGAGATGGGTTCCCTTTCTTCAACCAATTCATATTATAAGGCAAAGACTCTTGCTAAGCAACTCTAGAAAATAACCCCCCCCCCCCCCGCCTATTAGTCAATATATGTGGGAGACCGTCGAGATTAAAACATCAGTTCTCATTGAAAGAGGCAAATTGGTCTTACCTTTACAATTACAAATATTTGTCTTGACAGTTACAATAAAATATAACCACAAACACTTGACTCTTGTCAATAACACTAAACAGGACAGAAAACTAATCCAATTTGTTTTTGTGTGTAACCATTTATCCAATTTGCCCTGGAAAGCCGCATTTGTGCCTTGATTTGAATTAATTTTTTGTTTGCATCTGCCATTTTCTAAAATAATCATCAAAATTGCTTCCATTTCTTCTAGTAAATAAGTGAGTCTCTAGAACACCAAGAATTCACAAAAGTTAGGGTGACATAACTTTATGTTTACTACTCTAAAGCGCCGGGCGGGTCACTTAGCATGCGCAAATCTAGTGGAAAACATGACCGTCGGCGAGATAATGAAATTCAGGGGTGGTAAACAAAGTAAGGGGTAGCCTCGCGCTCACTATTGTCCGACAAGGCTTTTTCTTTTTAAGAGAAAGGGAGAAAAAACGGGTAGAGAGCACTATAATAAAAAACCATGCTCACTACACTGGGCAGATGAGTTGGAGTGTGCGGAGCTGACTTCCTGGCACTGGCAACGTTGTTGCCCGGTCAGTGAAACTTGGGTTGAGTTTTTTTATGGATTTTCCGACATCAGTCTGTTTCCAGAGCATCCAGAGTCTCATCCGTCAACCAGTAGAGAACATGTTGGTGTTCATCCTAACATACAATAGAAGTTAAGATGCAAAATAAAAACATCTAATGCGTTAAAATTTTAGGTATTTCGCCTAACGCAATTCTTTTCCTTTTTTGCCTAAGCTCGTCTGCACACAATCCCATTTGATCCTCGTTTATAAACAGTAGACGACGTTTGTTTGCAAATCAAAAGCCAATATCAGTCGCGATCAATATAATCGGCTTTGGCTTATTTGCGTATTGTAGCTTCATTCACTGTATAGGGTTAATAGAATTTCCATATAAACTAGTATCGTAATGTCATTTTGATCTTATAAATCCGTCTTATTACCTCTTATTCCAAAAAACCGATGAGTAAGCATTGAGTTTTATAAAGTAATATTACTTTTCAGATTTATATATTATTTTGTACAAAACCTATGTTTTATCTAAACAATATTTAAATAAAGTTGAAGTGTCTGTCCTTAATATTCAAATATCTTCAGAACGGCTGGACCGATTTCGACGGGACTTTCACTGACAGATAGCTGGTGTTATAAGGAGCAACTTAGACTACTTATATTTTAGAAAAATAATTAGGGTTCCACGGAACATAATTGAAACTAGTATTAAATATAACATAATTTGGTTGCGTACATCAATCAACATCAAATAATATGCGAAACACTTTTTATTGTCAAGCGGCGCAGTGAGGACAAAATATCTTTACAATAGAAAAAGATGCCTCGTAGTAAACTGTTTAAGGTCTGGGCCCCACCTAATGAAAGGTACAATTTACAATTTATAATTAAGATTTTCATTTTACATTTCAAATAAAAAATTTAAAAATGTCTTACGAACGCGCAAATGACCAGTTATTTTAATATTAGAAACATACACTTAAATTTGATTTATATTTATAGGTTTAAATAATCGTCTGTCTTACAATGTTTTGCTGTTCGGTTGTTTTTCTATTAGCACATATTTTATAGAAGCGCTTGCTTTTTAACAGCTTTTCTATTAATTAGATAAAAAAGATAAAAATCTTTGACTATTAATTATAAATTGAGAATATTTATTGTACAGACAGGCTGGTCCCACGTAAGCAATGTAGAGAATAATGTGTTGCACGCTTTATGACGTCTGGACTCTTGATTTTGTACAAAAAACTATTCAGTAGAAACACACTAGTATGCAACTCAATCCCAAGCTTCCGACGCAACGCCGCCTTGCGATATCCAGATCGGCGTTGTAAGGTGACGGTGATGTTCATACGGGACTCCATGCGTACAACCAGTGTGTTCATAGTGTACGGTGCGTTTTATTGTCAGCACAGTGCCAGTTTATAGATTTAGTAAGACGAAACATTTTTTTTAATAATATTAAATAATTATGGAAAAGCATTAAAAGTAAAAAGTGTTTTGTTTTTGTATTTTTATCCCATTTACCATTAGATATGAGACATAATTTTTTATATTGCAAAAATAAAAAAAATGTATTCTACTTAGATTATTCATGTATTTGTTTGTATTATAAATTATACATTTTAACTGAATGAATACTTAAACGTGCAAAACTCCGATTTAATAAAGTTTGGTAGTAATACTGTTAAATGTTAAACAAATACAAAACATCTAAAGTTTGACATACGAAAGTACAGAAAAAATTGATCGTCATCAAATTAAAGTTGGTATAAAATTACTTCGCGTACATACGCTCGATAAAATAAAATGATGTGTCTTACCTAGTTTGGAGAGCACCTTCCGCCTTCCCTCAATTGCGTGCACTATCACCATCATCACTAATCCCAGCACCACTACTCCCAACACCACTACACTAGGAAAGACACACCACTGACGACAATACGACACGTGTTTCGCCTCTACACGAGGCATCTTCAGGTGACCTAGACTCTGCGGTGGCTGACTGCTAAGTGATCGTCATCAATTTCCTTAACTAGTGTATGATATTCTCCAAACACCTCTCTGTTTATTTATTTCATGAACCCCATATCATCGCTTTTTAACTATTTTTTTCTCTGTGACGTTGATATATTCGTATATTAACATCAGACTAATTAAATCATTCTTAAATTCACTCTCAGAATCAGAAAACATTGTATACATTTGTACTCGTGCTTCTCCTAATAAGTGACAAGAGTGTCTAACGTCAAACTTACATATGTAGGTCAAGATGGGCACAAACGTTGCCTCGCATACGTTGCGTACGAGCGACCAGTCTGTGCCTACACTTATAATTATAAATTCATAAAAATTGTTTTTGCATAATTGCAGTCATACGTTTACATTATTGAAGTACAGTATTAAAATTTTTACACAATTTTAAAGGTTTAATTTACATAACATATTTAACAATGTTACTTAAATATTTTTGTAGCTTTAACTAACGATTTATTGTACGATTCGATAATTACGTAATTTTTTAATAATTTTTTTTAAGATTTTATTTCCTGGTAGAGCCATTCTGCAGCTATATAAGAAGTATAGGTATAGCACGAATAGGTCGGCTCGAACAGGGAAGGACCACGCTCTCACCAAATACCAGCGTAAAATAGCAGCGTAACGCAGCTGTGTTTCGTATAGTGAGTATGGAGAAGCGTCATCATCATTACAGCCCTTCACAAGTCCACTGCTGAACATAGGCCTCCCCCAAAGAATGCCACAAAGCACGGACCTGAGCCACCTGCATCCATTGACTTCCTGCATATTTTACCAGGTCGTCACTCCATCTAGTGGGGGGACGCCCTACACTTCGCTTGCCGGTACGAGGCTGCCACTCGAGAACCTTTCTTCCCCATCGGTTGTCGGTTCTTCGAGCAATATGGCCGGCCCATTGCCACTTCAGCTTACTAATCCGTTGGGCTATGTCGGTCACTCTGGTTCTACTGCGGATATCTTCATTTCTGGGTTTATCACGCAGAGAAACTCCGAACATAGCCCTCTCCATAGCTCGCTGAGCGACCTTGAGCTTCCTCATACGGCCAGCAGTGAAGGACCACGTCTCAGTTCCGTAAGTCATCACTGGCAACACGCACTGGTTGTACAATTTCGTTTTAAGGTTTAGAGGTATGTCTGACGAGAAGATGTGTCGTAGCTTCCCGAACGCTGCCCAGCCGAGTTGAATCCGTCGATTGACCTCTCGGTCGAAGTTGGACTTACCTAGTCGGACTATTTGTCCCAGGTAAACATACTCGTCAACAACTTCGAGCTTAGTGTTCCCAACAACTACCGGCATAGGTGTGACATGGACATTAAACATGATCTTTGTTTTGTCCATGTTCATCTTAAGATCTATCCGTTGGGAAACACTATTGAGGTCATTGAGCATAGTGCTTAGGTCCTCCAGCGATTCTGCCATAAGGACTATATCGTCGGCAAATCGAAGGTGAGTGATGTACTCCCCATTGATGTTGATACCGTATCCTTTCCAGTCCAGAATCTTGAAAACGTCTTCCAATGCAGCGGTGAAGAGTTTCGGGGATATGACGTCACCCTGTCTTACACCTCTCTGCAATTGGATAGGTTTCGTACTCTGGTTCTGTACTCGGATAGCCATCGTAGCCCTACTGTACAAGCACTTCAACACTTCGATATACCGACAGTCAACTTGGCACCGCTGAAGGGACTGCAGCACCGCCCAAATTTCGACGGAATCAAAGGCTTTCTCATAGTCCACATACGCCAGACATAGTGGCAAATTGTACTCCTCGGACTTCTGTACAATTTGCCGTAGGGTATGTATGTGGTCTATGGTGCTAAAGCCTTTTCGGAAACCGGCTTGTTCGGGAGGCTGGAAGTCGTCAAGTCTGCGCGCGAGACGATTCGTAATGACTCTCAAAAACAGCACGTAGACGCGGCTCAGAAGGGAAATCGGTCTTTAGTTCTTCAAGAGAGCGTTGTCGCCTTTTTTGAAGAACAAGACCACCGCACTTCTGCTCCACGCCTCCGGTGTAATGCCACCATGGAGGACGGAATTAAAGAGCTTCTGAAGGACTTCAAGTACCGGTTTTCCACCCGCTTTCAGAAGCTCCGCTGTAATTCCATCCTCGCCTGGGGCCTTGCCGTTTTTAAGGTGCTGGAGAGCCATTCTAATCTCGCTCAGACTGACGTCCGGGATATCATCGGAATAATGTCGGATAAGACTCGCTCTTGGATCGTTACTCACACTTGCGTGTGGCTCCAACGATGACGTGTACAGCTGCCCATAGAACCTCTCAATCTCACTCAAAATCTCAGGTGCCCCGGAAACGATGCTGCCACATTCGGTCTTCAGCTTTGACAGTTGGCTCTTTCTGGCAGACAGATCTCTGGCAAAGACTTTGGAGCCTTGGTTCCGCTTGATCGCTTCTTCAATACGAGCTGTATTGAAGTTGCGTAAGTCCCGCCGCATACATTTGGAGATCTGTCTGTTCAGTTGCCTGTATGCTGCCAAATCTGTTGAAGAATGTAGCTTCATCTCCCGTCTAACAGCCATGAGATTAAGAGTGTGATCGGAGAGTTTTTGTGTTCTTCTGCGGCGGGTCTTGCAGAACTTAGCTCCGACCGCATGGACAGTTTCCACGAGCTTGTCATTCAAATCGTCCACTTCATTGCAGTCTTCTAGGCACTGAAAACGGTTTTGTAACTCGAGCTGAAAGGTTTCGGGACTTTGGATTAGAGCACGAGGGGAACGGAGCGTTGACTTCATTAGACGAGACCTCTCCAACTTAACGTTTAGGTTCAGTGTGCCTCTAACCATTCGGTGATCGCTGCCGGTTTTCACCCTCGCGATCACTGAGATATCACTGAACAGTTGTCGTTTGGTCGTCATAATGAAGTCAATCTCATTTTTTGTCGAACCGTCGGGGCTCGACCAGGTCCACTTCCTGTGGGGCCGCTTCTGGAAGAAAGAGTTCATCATAAAGAGTCCCTCTTTCTCCATGAAGTCGGCCAGCTGCTGGCCCCTTGGGTTCCGTTGCCCTATTCCAAATTTCGCCACTTTCAGCTCACCGTTCTCTCTTGTGCCTAGTTTTGCATTGAAGTCTCCCATTAACACCGTATATTGGGTTTTGGAGGAATGCATGGCTCTAGAGATATCCTCATACATTTCCTCCACCTCCTCATCGGGGTGTGCCGAGGTTGGTGCGTAAACCTGTATGACCTTTAGCGAATACCGTTTGGTGATTCTGAGTATAAGGTACGCAACCCTCCTCGACACACTCAATCTTTACAACGTTGTTAACGAGAGACTAGTGGACGATAAATCCGACACCTCCTTGGGACAGATGGTCGCCCTCCCGGTAACAGAGCAAGTTGCCGGATTCGAGGATTACCGTGTCCTCCCCCTCTCTTCGGACTTCGGATAATCCTATAATATGCCAGCGTAACTTGTCTATCTCTTCTTCCAACTCCACCATCTTCTCGTCAGTCCTCAGGGTCCGTGCGTTGTATGTTGCCAGGTCAAGTCGTTGTAGGTGGCAACCGAACCTCCACCGGAGATTCTTAGCACCCCCTGCCCCGCCGTTACCATGGTCGCCACCGTAGCCAGGAATAGCGGGGCCGCCGGGGACTGGGGGTCGTCTCTTCGTAACTTTCATTATGGGGGGTATATTGCCATAGTTGCCACGCTTGGCGAGCGGGTTGGCAACCGCAGTTTTTTATTGTATTTTGCCGTTACCAGGAAGATGCTGCTGCCCATCTCCTGCCTGTGTCCCTTTGTCGCCTTTTACGACACCCACGGGAAGATATGGGGTAGTGGATATTCTTAACCGCCACTACACGGCATGGAGAAGCGTAGACCCTTTATATTGGAAATAAGGCATTCCATCTTAGTCCTCACGGGTGACAAATCATCTGCATTTTGATTCGTAATCAAGTATAGACGTAGATCAAGATCCGTACTCAAGGATAGAAGCATCTATGCCTATGGACCACAGCAATCACCTACCAACAGGTGACTTTGTGTTGGTTTGTTACCCTTATCCTATAAAGAAATGTGGAAAGCCATGTAAAAACATCATAGCTCTAAAAATATCATTTTATATCTGTGTTCTTTAATATCAATTTATCCAGAAATAATATAGACTTAATGTTTTGTATTGTTTTTCATGACACGCAATCTGTTGCAATAAATGAGGAAATTCTTTTGTACATAGATCCCTCAATTTTCCTTTTCAGTTGAAGGTATATCATAGGTGATTAGTGTTCCCATTAGCGTTTTTGTTCCGAAATATACAAACTGGTTACTTTTTTAGGCGTAATAGCAGTTTTTATGTTTTACGATTATTTTTTACTATAAAAAGTGCGTATGTATACCATTGTTTGAAGGTAATATGTTTTAGGTAATAACTCCTAGTGAATGAAACAGAAAAAGAAAGTTTTTTATTCAACATAGATTATAAATAATACTTAATGAAAGTCATTTTTTTGTTTAATTATCACTGGTTCGAAAAAAGGACTTTGTCCTGGGAAGAACCAGCAAGGGAAAATATATGATATAACATACATTATATAACAAATCAATCCTCAGCAGCAGGCAGCAGCATCTTGCTGATAACAACATAAAATAATAAAAATAAGCGGCCAAGTGCGAGTCGGACACGCCCATGAACGGTTCCGTAGCAGCAAGTAATATAATTTACGATTTATCACGTTTAAAAAAAACTACTTACTAGATCTCGTTCAAAACAATTTTCGGTGGAAATTTACATGGTAGTGTACATCATATATTTTTTAGTTTTATCATTTTCTTATTTTAATAGTTACGGGGGGGGGGGGGCACACCACTTTGGAACTGTCTCTCGCGCAAACTATTCAGTTTAGAAAAAAGTTATATAAGAACCCTCAATATCATTTTTGAAGACCTATCCATAGATACCCCACATGTATGGGTTTGTTTGAAAAAAAGTTTTTGAGTTTCAGTTCTAAGTATGGGGAACCCCCAAAATTTATTGTTGTTTTGTTCTATTTTTGTGTGAAAATCTCAATGCGATTCACAGAATAAATCTACTTACCAAGTTTCAATAGCATAGTTGTTATAGTTTCGGAAAAAGTAGTTGTGACATTCGGACGGACAGACAGACAGACATGACGAATCTATAAGGGTTCAGTTTTTTCCATTTGGCTACGGAACCTTAATAATGGGTGAAATGGTGGTGTGGAAAATTGATATTTTAATCACTCTCTCATATTGTTCCGAGGGTGTCGCAAGAGCGAAAGAGGGAAACAAACATGAAGATTGGTAGCAGCATCTTCTAATAACAATTAAAAAACAATCTAATAATACATACTATACACATATAACATATAATATACATAATCTACATATAACATCTACTAACGTAATAAACGTGGAATCTGTAACAAATACCCCCCCCCCCCCCCCCCTATGTTCATCTGTAGACTTTCGATAGGTTGTAAGCAGTTGCCAATCCGCTTGCCAAGTGTGGCAAAACGGAATGAAGATTGGCCAAGTGTCTGGTTATCCGAGGTGTACGAAAGGCGCATGTGGATATGATATAGGAGATTTACCGCATTTTTTTTCTGATAACGACTAAAAATAAAAATAAACTGCAGTTTCCAACCGGCCTGCATGGCGTGGCAGCTATTAACAAATATGGGGTAAATGAGATAATCTATGGAGAGGCCTATTTTCTGCCGACTTCCTAAAAGGAGACGGTACTCATAACTTTTTACTGGGTGAACCGATTTAGATGATTCTTTTTTTATTTGATATCTGGTACTTCTCGTATGGTACCATATGCATTTGATCAAGGTCAGACCAATAGTTTTTGAGTTATTCTTAATAACTCATATTGAAGTCGGCTTATTAATTATATTTTTAATTTTAAATTATCATCAATAGACATTGCATAGACTGTAATGCATGGTGAATGAATGAATGACTAATATCGAATCTATACTTTTCTTATTATTAATGTGTTAAGATTATGATAAAAGCTACTTATGGAACCTTATAATAATTTTAATAGACGACACTCGATATTGTCTTAAAGATTGGGTTATTTTAAAAATGATGCCCATATAAATATATATAAAAAATTCCCTACAAAGAGTTTCCCGTGTAAAATCAGAACAATAGAAGCAATCTGTTTACCTTGAGAAAAATTAAAAATATTAACGTTTAAATAAAACACAATAGAATTTGTGTTCGATCCAATAAAAAGATATTTAACTTTATCAGTACAGCAGGTTCTATCGAGGAATGCGAAGAGCTAAAATTAATCTTCGATGTCGAGAGAGCAGACCCATGCCGTACTATCGTTTAATTACTGTGAGCTAAAACTGACCGACATGCAATATAAGTGCAATCTAGGTGGTTACTTTTTTAACGAGAAAAAAGACTCACGACTAAATATAAGTTGTCTGAAGATTTTGGAGAAAGGTGTAGTAAGTTGTCACATTTAGCATATTTACTATAGTATACTACTTTAGTATAATGTTATTATTGTATTTTATCATCAATTATTGTATTATTATTGTATATTTAGTGTGATCTGGTTTATCAATATGCAAAATCAAACTTTAAGTGACATAAAAAACTGATAAAACGATTCTGAAAAAATGTGCATAACTTCAGAGTTAGACTTCTTTCAAGTTATTTAAACTTCATAGTGTAAAACTTTATTGTTTTGTTGATTTTACAACAAACATTATAATATAGATGCTGGTTTAAAATAACTAAATGGTAAATTCCCGTCCAATATTTTAACTAATTTTGTTTTGTAGTAGGCTGCATCTATATTAATAGTATAGTTGTAGCATGAATGGGCCGGCTCGATCGGTGAAGGACCACGCTCTTACAGAATATCAGTGTAAAATCGAAGCTTTACACTGCTGTGTTTCGTATGGTGAGTGTAGAGAACCGGAGACCCTTTTTATTGGAAAAGAGGCATTCCTACTTAGGTCCTCAAGGGCGACAACGCATCTGCACTTTGATTCTCAAGTCACTTAAGTCACAACAACCACTTACCATCAGGTGGACTGTGTGCTGATTTATCATACTATCCTATAAAAAATATGTTTCTAAGATTATATTTATTAACCGAATTAAAAAAGGTTTTAAATTAGAGTGTACAGAATGTATGTTTTCAGCATTTTATAGGGTTGATCCAATATAAATTTAGAGGAAAAAAAATACTCTGAGGGTGGCAAAATACAGACGAAGTTGAAATAGTGATAAATATACCTTTACCCACTTCAAAGAGTAATAAAAAACTTTTTGTAAAAAAAAATGCCAACTTCAAACAAATAAAAACAAAAAATAATTTCACATTTTGATATCGTGGCTGTAATTCTGTTATTTATACAATATGTCTTACCACCGAATCCAGAATGTAATTTTTTTATACGTTTTAGCTGTTTAAAGACAGCTTTTTCTTTTTAATGTTCACAGTAATGCGAGTGTTCGGCAGCTAGAACATGTTATCAACGTATCTTCTTTACTATGGTTGTCAGAGCCATATTTTCACTTGTACTGTAATTTATCTATAAGTAACTTAAATAAAAAGTGTTTTAAATCGCGTACGATAAACTTATGAATACCGATCTAACGCTGCCACCGACAAAACATTGATTTGAGATCTGTTTATATCACAGAATATCAGTTAGAATTTTTCTCTTTTTAATTAACTTAGTTACTCGATCGGGTTTTAGTTACTGTTTAAAACTATTGGACTTGTTTGGTCCTACGAATTATTCCGTTATTTTCTGAGTTACGCAAAAAGTTATATTATTCACTAATAAATTCAGCACCGACTTTAATTTTGTTAATATTCTCCCCATACTCGATTTAACCCATCCCGTATGATAACTGTATTTTGAAATTGCACATGACTAGATATCCAGATCCGTAGCAATTATTTGCAAGCCTTATAAAAACACTTTTTACGTGCGAGGTTCAAGCCCGCGTCCTACAGCGCTGTAATAAATCGTTTAGGCTCTCTGCCACCGAACACTAAACTTGAAATAAAAGGCACATAATAAATTTTATAAATATAGTATATCCTGATTGTATCTGATAGTAAGTAGTACAATATTTGATTTGATTTTTGATTATGGTTTTTCAGTTTACATCTTACGTATAAATAAATAAATAAAATTGAAGTGTCTGTTTGTAATGTCAAAATTACAGCTTTTTAGTAAATGCAGATTAAAGTATATACGGTACTAATATTAAAAATACAATTTTTTACATTTTTGCCTGTCTGTCTGTTAGTCCGTCTGTCTGTTAGTCCGTCTGTCTGTTAGTCCGTCTGTCTGTTGGTCCGTCTGTCTATTAGTCCGTCTGTCTGTCTGTCTGTTTGTTCCGGCTAATCTCGACAACGGCTTGACCGATTTTGACGGAATTTTCACTGGAACATAGCTGATGTCACAAGGAGTAATTTAGGCTACTTTTATTTTAGAAAAAGAATTAGGGTTCCGCGCAAAAAAATTAAAACCCCAAATAACACGCGGGTGAATTCACGGGGAACAGCTAGTTCTACATAAAATAGAACGCAAACATCAACAAACGTGCTAAAAGAACAGCATAATAAACATATTTCCGGATCTAAACTTCCACTCATATTTGTGTAATTTATTATAAGCTCTGTAAATAAAGCTTAGATCTCGAACGGTATATTCCCGTATCCTATGTATCACATTATATCCGTGTATTATGTGAACTCGTATTCTGAAATATTCGAACATCTTTTACGTGCTCACTTTTATACGTAGTACTAAAAGTAAATTATTTCAGGTTGGTGCTACAAAAACAATAATAAATTATAATTTTAATAATATTTCTTTGCTTTGTATTACATCAATATAGGGCGTAAAGTAAAAAGTAAAGTAGAAAATTAAATTAAAAGGGGCAAAAATGCAAAATATTTACTTTTCTTTAAATAAAGAGAGTCTTTCTATCATCGCTTATAATTATCATCATTATTACAGCCCTTCAAAAGTCCACTGCTGAATGTAGGCCTCCCCCAAGGAATGCCACAAAGCACGGTCCTGAACCATCTGCGTCCATCGACTTCCTGCAAGTCTCTTTAGATCGTCATGGCATCCACTGGAAGGACATCCAACACTTCGTCCGCCGGTACTAGGCCGCCACTCGAGAACGATTATTCGAGCTATATGGCCGGCCCATTGCCACTTCAGCTAACCAATCCGTTGGGCTATGTCGATCACTCTGGTTCTATTGCGGATATACTCATTTCTAAGTTTATCACGCAGAGAAACCCAGAGTATATCCCTATCCATAGTTCGCTGCGCGACTTTGAGCTTCCTCATACGGCCAGCAGTGTTGGACCACTTACCAGATTCATAGGTCATCACTGGCAACACGCACTGGTTGGGTGGTACAATCTAGTATTGAGGTTTTGAGATATATCTGACGAAAAGATGTGTCGTGATCTCCCGAACGCTACCCAGCCAAGTTGAATCCGTCGATTGACCTCTCCATCGAAATTGGACTTACTTAGTCGGACTATTTGTCCCAGATAAACATATTCGTCAACAACTTTGAGCTTAGTGCTCCTAACAACTACCGGCATAGATGTTACATGGACATTAAACATGATCTTTGTTTTTTCCATGTTCATCTTAAGACCTATCCGTTGGGAGACACTATTGAGGCCATTGAGCATAGTACTTTAGTCCTCTAGCGATTCTGCCATAAGGAATATATCGACGGAAAATCGAAAGTGAGTGGTGTACTCGCCGTTGATGTAAATACCGTATCCTTTCCAGTCCAGTAGCTTAAAAACGTCTTCCAA
This sequence comes from Parnassius glacialis, assembly GCA_033319125.1. NCBI lineage: Eukaryota > Metazoa > Arthropoda > Insecta > Lepidoptera > Papilionidae > Parnassius > Parnassius glacialis. The sequence goes on along the minus strand of JAVANC010000003.1, from coordinate 17,108,961 downwards.
TGCAGCGGTGAAAATTTCGCGGATATAACGTCACCTTGTCTTACACATCTTTACAGTTGGATAGGTTTCACAAACACTTCAGCACTTCGATAAAGCGACAGTCAATTTGGCACCGTTTTGGAGGAACGCATGGCACTAGATATATCCTCATTCATTTCCTCCACTTCCTAATCAGGATGTGCCGAGGTTGGTTCTTAAAACTGTATGACCTTCAGCGAATAACGTTTGGTGATTCTGAGTATAAGATACGCAACCCTCGTCGACACACTCTCATTCTTTACAGCGTTGTTAAAGAGAGACTTGTGGACGACCAATTCCACTCCACATTGGGACAGATGTTTGCCTTCCCGGTGATAGAATAAGTTGTCAAATTCGAGGATTACCGTGCCTTCCCCCTCTTTTCAGGCCTCGGATAATCCTATAATAATCCAACGCAACTTGTCTATCTCTTATGCCAGCTCCAGTATCTTCTCGTCAGTCTTCAGAGTTCATGCGTTATATGTTGCCAGGTTGAGTTGTCTAAGGTGGCAACGAAACCTCCATCGGAGATTCTTAGCACCCCCTGCCCTGCCGATACCATGGTCGCCACTGTAGTCAGGAATAGCGGGGCCACCGGGAACTGGGAGCTTCTCTTTGTAACTATTTATGGGGTGGTTGGGAGCGGGTTGGGAACTGTAGTTTTTTTATTGTTGTTGTTAGAAAGATGTTGTTGCCTATCTTCTGCCTTAGTTTCCTTTTGTCACCTCTTACGACACCCACGGAAAGATATGGGGTAGTGAGTATTCTTAGCCGCCACTTCACAGGGAAACATCGTTTATCTATACATATAAATAAAATTGAAGTATCTTTCTATAAAAGGGTTAGTTTGCATGCCAGGAAAATGTTAATAATCATTTGTAACATTTTTGTCTCCTGTCTGTCCGGGATAATCATTCGAATGGATGATCTGATTGTGATGAAAGTTCATACATAGATATTGATAGATAGCAATGCAAGGAGTTATCTTAGCCTTTTTATATAGGAGAGGGGGCAAACGAGCATACGGCTCACCTGATGGTAAGTGACTACCGCCGCCCATGAACATCTGCAACACCAAGGAAATTGCAGGTACAATTGCATTATTCCAAAAACTTGGGTAATTTTTGTATGATGGAAAAATTTATCAAAGAAATGGTCAATTTAGATACGATGTGAAAGTTGCGAAAATACGCTTTGTGATGGATTTGCGTATGAGTCTGGTAAAGTGGTTCTGGTTGATTCAGATATGCGGGTGGAGATGTCTCACCAAATTTTCACACCATCTTCTACACTCTACCTACAGGTACCTACAGATAGGTAGGTAGAACATTCCTTCCCCACTGGTTATCGGTTCTTCGAGCTATATGACCAGCCCATTACCACTTTCGTTTTAGCCTATCAACAGTACACAGCTGAGCATAAACCTCCTCCATAAATTGCCTCGGGGGTGATATTTTTTATAATGGCTGAGTTAGGCAGGCAGGTGAGCAAACACAGGTTTTTTAGTTACTATTAGGAAGATGCTGCTGCCCTAGCTAACAGTCTTTAATTTTGTATTAAATAATAATTTTTACATAACATAATTTTATATTGAGTAGATAATTTCTACACATAAAATGTTTATTGTAACGTCTGTTAAAGGTTACTAAAGTAATAAGTACCAACTGTATTTTATATTGAGATCCTATTGTGTACACTTATTGAGTAAGTAAATATTTGAATACTAAATTTAACAGACATAACTGGAAAGTATGTAAATGTAAAATATATTTCAAATTTGATATGTCTCCATAAGCCTCAATGTAATATTCACGTGAAGAGAGGTGTAAAACTTTTATATTTCAAATATCGTTGAAGGTTTCTCATAATATTATGTGCAGTAGTTTTATACATATGTAAAACATTTCTTTTTAATTAACATAGTGTCATATTTACGAGAACACACTAAATATTGAATGAAAGTACCTTTACTAATTTTATCGCATTTAATTAGCTTAGGGTGAAAGGGAGGGGGGGGGGGGTATAAGATCGCATTACACAACTCTACCCTCATCATTCAAGGTTAAACACCACAGAACACAACACCACCTTCACATTTGATGGTCACATGAGTGCTACACATCACTCAAACCGTAAGTTTAGTAAAAAAATAAGTTATACTAAAGGCTATATAGTCTGTAAAAGTAGTTTAATTCAATAGTTTCAGTTGCTTACTTTTAAAGTTACGATCACGTCGGATTTGACTTTCCGTCAAAGGACAATGAACCACTTACCTTGTTATCGTAGCTTCAAGAGCCGACATTCTATGGAGAAAGGTTCTCGAGTGGCAGTCAGTTAAGCATTCTCCTCATAATTTTTTTTGTGATATGTTTATATAAATATATCACAAACATGGGGAGATGAGTCGCTCGCGTCCATAGGTTTCGACCACCTAACCCTAGGCCCACCCTACACGTGTCCCCTGGGTGGTGTTAAACAAGCGACAAAGCCGAAACGATAGATTCGGCTCCTCGCCGTATGGTAGCGGCGTAAAATCTACCACCCCTTAGTTCGCACCATGAGCCAACAATTAAAAGAAATGGCCCCGAGTTCCCGGCGCCCCTTTAATGGGGCAGGGGTGCGAAGAATCTCCGGGAGGAAAACCGGCGACGAGGTTCGCCACCCGTCACGTCCTGTCTCCCGGAGGGGCGAAAAGTGGATTGTGGAGGCCTGTCTGGCTACGCTGAATGTACGTGGAGCAATGAATGATAAGATGGATGAAGTATGCGAAATGATGAATAATAGAGGAATAGATGTGTTATTTGTAAACGAGATGAAACGAAAGGGAAGGGATGTCACTGCACATGGCATGTATACCGCTTACTGGTCTGGAGTAGACGAGACCGAGCGGGCATGTCAGGGAATCGGTGTCATCCTTTCAGAAAGAATGGTTCAATGTATGAAAGAGTATGAATGTGTAAGCCCAAGGCTGCTGTGGATACGAATGAAAGTGGGCTTAAAGAAGTTGTTTGTGATAGGGGTATACGCCCCAGATATGTATAAGCCCACTTATATCCGAGAGCAGTTTTGGGACATTTTAAGGTTTGTGTTGATGAAATGCAAGGAAAATGAAAATATTATTATGTTAGGAGATTTTAATGGAAGGGTTGGGGGAAGTCTGGTTATGAAAGGATATTAGGAACGTTTGGTGATGAAAGTATAAATGAGAATGGTGAAGACCTCCTCACTGTATGTGTGGAAAAGAATATTTTTGTGGCGAACACTTTCTTTCGCCATAAGAAGATTCACATGTATACTTGGGAAAGAGGGGATGATATATACTAATAACCCTAGGTATTAAGTTACAAGTAACTTCAAGTTCGTCGGTATTAATGAAATAGTTGTATAAGCCTTAAAGTTATACAAAATTTAAATTAAGAGCTAATATGTATAAACTATAAATATTTCATAAATCATAAAGTCACAACAGTTTAATAACTTGATAATTATAATATTATTTCAATATTACGTTGAGTAAGTAAATAAATACCTTATTTCAACATATCACAAATATAGGTTACAATTTCACCAGATATCCACCTTTCCAGCTCATCGGCATTAATCATCTAGGGAAGGGATTCGAAGATAAATTCTCTTCGATATTGGAAAGAATTTATAAAAAAGGGTCGGACAGCAGCTTGTGTTGTAATCTAAACGGCCCACGATTCTAATGTATTGTTGTAAAGTCAACCAATCACTTTCGAAATTATTCCTAACCCCATGAAGGTATCTATTATACTTAAAAGATTTCTAAAAAGAAATATCAAATAAAATATTTGTAAAGTTTTGTTCTAAGAACACGAAAAGGATTGGAATACAGCTTGTCATCATAATGCACATAAGAGATAAAATTGTTGTGATGAGTCCCGGCCGCAAGTTTCATAACACTTTTATACGTGGTAGAGCCATGCTGCAGCTATATTCGTAGTATAGTTGTAGCACGAATGGGTCGGCTCGACCGGGGAAGGAACACGCTCTAACAGAATACCAGCGTTAAATAACAGATTTACACTGCTGTTTTTCCTATGGTGAGTGTACCGTAGACCCTATTTACTGGAAAAGAGGCATTCCATCTTAGTCCTCACGGGTGATAACGCATCTGCATTTTAATTCGCAAACGAGGATAGATGTAGATGTCTATGAGCCACAGCAACCACTTACCATCAGATGGACTCTGTGCTCGTTTGTCACCCTATGCTATAAAAAAAACAACTCTTTTAGCGTTCTTTCTTGGTTTATAAAATTATAGTCCATACAATAACCGAAAATACTTAAAATTAAAAAAAGTCTATTTTTTGACATGATGTCTAGTATCTATATTTTCTTATTATTGTTAGGAAATTTTTGCCCATCATGCAGTGTTCGCATACCTCGAACGCGAAGCTGAGTAACTGGGTTTTATTGTGGACTTGTCAAGGTCACGCTACTCGCTCTCTAAGTCAGCTTTATCATTTTAATACCGCATTTACACGCAAAGGAAAGCCCATTCATGGTATGAGGAATATGATTAAACACTAATGAATAAGTCTGATGCCGTTATAAAATTTTGCAATACGTTTAAAAACATCAGCTACTTGTATTTTCCAGCGACTTCAAAAATCAGGAGTTAGTCAATTCGAATGAATGATTTTTTTTTTCTTTTTTGGGTGTGTTACCTTACAACTTTATTTGACGTGAACCGATTTCGATGATTGTTTTTATTTGAAAGCTGGTGCTTCATTTAAATTTATCAAGATTTGACTTATAGTTTTTGAATAATCTTCAATAATATATATTAAAGTCGTTTGTACTAAATTTAAAATTTAAAATTATTAATTATTAGCACAATATTTATATTACTTATAAAAAGTGTAAAGGATTGTAATTAGCAATTCTTATGACCACTTTGTTACCTTAAATAAATAAATGAATGTTTGCCACAGTTCTCACGCTTGGTAGGCGTCTTGGCAATGACAACTTGGAAATAATCCATATTCTGTTTCCTTTCTCTCTGTCGCCTATTACGAAACTTACGGGTCGGAATGGGGCGACGAATTCTACATGGCCAATGGGTAACGGTCAATAATAAATAACTTGTAATTGTTATTGTACCCGGTAAGTATTGCCATTTAGACAAGTAACGCAGCCAGCGTTCTTGGTACTATACCGCGGGGAGGACTGTATGTTAATTTTTTCAGATTTTTTTGTTTTTATAAAAACTTACATACGTTAAAATATATAAAAAATATTTTTATTTATTATATGCGTAGTGGCCGCGTAAGGATATCCCACTACCCCATAACATCCCAGGGTTGTCGTAACTGGCGACAGAGGGTAACCGCAATAGGAGGTGGACAGCAGTATCTTCCTGATAACAACTGAAAAAATTGGTAACCTACGGTGTTCTTATGTTCGTCAGTAGACTTGTGATAGTTTGTAATGAGCGAATATGATATTACGCTAAATAACATTTAAATGTTGTTTTGGCGTTGGTTATATGTTATAGATATACTAAAATATCGCAACCATAGATTCTATTACCCGTTCTTAAAATATTTTCATGATAGGAAATCTAAGGCAGGTTATTTCGAATACGTTAAAACACAAACAATTTTCATTTTGTTTCTTCCACGAATTTCAATATACCGAAAGAAATTTTTCACGTTAGAGCTGAACGAAATCCATTTTAATCTCTTGTGTTTACAGGGATGCTTTGGAATAAGAGCGATATCAATCCTTAAAAAGTATACTTTTGTATAATTTTATTCGTCGTAGAAGATATCATAGTTTAATAGTATTAACCAGCCTATTAAATCCCTATTATACCTTCAACATTGAGTAATTAATTTTTGGTCCAAGAACGAGCTTACAGTATTTTTTTTTTCATTAATTACAGCCCATCACAAGTCCACCGCTGAACATAGATATACCATAGGTTTTCACGTAGGTGAGATTTTGCCATTGTTTGCCACGCTTGGCAGCTGGGCCAGCAACTACTAGCTTCAACTATCTTTAAGTATTGGATTAAAATTAAATATAATGAATTATGTAGTACTAAGCAGATAGTGGCATCCAGTTTTTATACGTGGTAGAGGCATGCTGCAGCTATATTAATAGTATAGTTGTAGCACGAATAGGTCGGCTCGACCGGGGAAGAAACACGCTCTCACAGAATACCAGCGTAAAATATCAGCTTAACACTGCTGTGCTTCGTACGGTGAGTGTAGAGAACCGGAGATCCTTTTTACTGGAAAAGAAACATTCCATCTAAATCCTCACGGGTAACAACGCATCAATTAATTAGACAAATCAACGAGCGAGTTCTTTCTGATCGGTTTGAATCAATGGCACTGCGTAGAGATGTTGTATCTCTTTGCGTATTTTATCGCATGCACCACGGGGAGTGCTCTGAGGAATAGTTCGGACCAATTTCAGCCGCTCAATATCACCATCGCACATCAAGAAAAAAGTCGCGATACCATCCATACCATCTGGTTGATCGGCAGTCCATCACTGTGCGATTTAGAAGATGTTATCTTCCTCGCACAAATTCCTTATGGAATCGATTACCACCAGCGATTTTTCCGGACCGATATGACTTAGAGACCTTCAAGAAAAGAGCCTACTCGTTTTAAAAGGCTGGCAACGCATCTGCAATTCCCCTGGTGTTGCAGTTGTTCATGGGCGGCGGTAGTCACTTACCATCAGGTGAGCCGCATGCTCGTTTGCCTCCTTTCCTATAAAAATAATCTACATTTTGATTATTTATTGATGATAGATGTAGATGTCTATGGGTCACAGTAACCACTTACCGTCAGATGGACTGTGTGCTCGTTTGTCACCCTATACTATAAAAAACTAGCCATCTTCTCTATTTAAATTAGGATGTTTCTTTTGTCACTTAAATAGCCCCGCGTGTCGTACTCTTGATAGCAATCGCTATTATTTTGCGAGAATTTATGGTCTATCAAATCTTATACAATGGTTGGGACAATCCTGAACATGTTGACATACTGCAGACTTCCTGGTGTTTCACATCAAATTGTATCAATTGTGCAAATTTGTAATTAAAACTCAGCACTACAGATGGAGTTATATTATAAAAGCATTTTCATCTAAGTTAAACTATGGGCACACTGTGAATATCACAGTAAACGAGCAACTCGTGTTTGACCCCTGCGGGCAAGAATGACATTATTAGTTGTACTTTAAAATACTAACTAAGTGTGCGGTGGCATACATGTTAAGAAAACCTGCATGTAAAAATAATCATAAAACATTTCCACGGAAGATAGAAACTTACACAATGGTTAACCTGACCTTACCTGATTGTAAGTGGTTTCTGCAGCCCATAGACATCTACATCTATCCTCTATTATAAATCAAAATGCAGATGCGTTGCCACCCATGAGGACTTAGCTAGAATGCCTCATTTCCAATAAAAAAAGGTCTCCGGTTCTCTACACTCACCATATGAAACACAGCAGCGTTAATCTGCTTTTCTAACACACAGCAATCTAAATTTAGAAACACAGCAGCATTAAGCTAGTATTTTACGCTGGTATTCTGTGAAAGCGTGGAACTTCCCCGGTCAAGCAGACCCATTCGTTCTACAACTATACCACTAATATAGCTGCAGCATGGCTCTACACTCATAATCCTCTCAGAAATGAGAGGAAGTTTGAACCCGGCTGTGGGTCATACATAATCTATGATTTTGATATTTTAATTTAAACATATGTAATATCATCATAATTATCATTGAGCCATCACAAGCATCACAAGTCCACTTCTAAACCTAGGCCGCATCCAAGAATTGCCACAAAGCACACTCCTGAGCCACTTACATCCATCGAATTTCTGCTTTTCTTACCAGGTTACTCCATCTTATGGGGGGGCCTTCGTTTTTTTTATAGAATAAGGGTGACAAACGAGCACACAGTCCACCTGATGGTAAGTGGTTGCTGCGGCCCATAGACATCTACATCTATCATCTATTACAAATCAAAATGTAGATGCGTTGTCACCCGTGAGGACTAAGATGGAATGCTTCATTTCCAGTAAAAAGGGCCTCCGGCCACCTGCACTCACCAAAACACACTTCGCTTAACGATAGAAGGCTGCTACTCGAGAATTTGACCCTACCGCTAAACGGTTCTTCGACAAATATGGCGAGCCCATTGCGACTTCTTTGTGCTGTGTCGGCTACTCTGATTCTTTTGTCTAACATATTGAATGGAATAGATTAAAAAAAATATTTGAATTAGATTACACTTATCTACTGATTACTATTTAACACAGAACTGCATAAAGCTGGAAATTGATATAAATAAATTTTTGCCTACCATTATCAGCAGGGTGTTAATGAATATTACATTCCAGTTGATAACGCGCTCTAACCCGCTTTATGATTAACACAAAAATACTAGCTACACAAATAACATAATACTAGCATATTGATTGTAGGTACTTCCATGTTCAAATTTCAGATGTTTTTAAGATTTTCATGACTACGTCGCTCCCTGTTTTATCGTCTTAAAAAATTAAACACCTTTAATATAAGATAAAAACCTTAATCGAATCGGCTAACAGAATGTTTGATATGTTAAATTCAGCTACATTTTTCGTAAGCACGGAGTTTAACTGTTATGATAATATGGGTAAAATAATATTAAGGAAAATTGATACCTAAGTTACTAACTCCATACCTTTAGAATACAAATATAAACCAATTTTCGATGTAAGATTTCTGTAATTTTATTACTGGCACAGTTGGTAACCATCTTTGTTCTCTAGGGAAAATATAGGGCGGTTATTTACTTGAGTGTCTTACGTTACCTTCACATGTGTGAGTAGTGAAAAACACTATTAGCTCTTATTTACAGTATGCTTTAAAGGTTACATTTTTTACTTGGAGTGTGAAACAAAGAATAATACTTTATAGTAGTAAGTAATATCTTTGTTATCTAAAATTTGTAGGTGTACGACATTATTCCAAAAGTATTCAGGTAGCGTGAAATTTGTTGTTGCAAAAAATAGACCTTTCAGTCACCGATAATCGTAAATTATTTGTTGCACCGTAACCATCAAGTAGAAGTAAGATCATGTCTTCTTTTTTCGACTTTGCTATCGTTATAAAATATATGATTCAGCTACTCATTAAAACACTTTGTATACAGCCATATTAATGGTATTATTATTACCACGTGGTAGAGCCATGTTGCAGCTATATTAATAGTATAGTTGTAGCACGATTGTGTCGGCTCGATCGGGGAAGAACCACGCTCTCACATAATACCAGCGTAAAATAGCAGCTTAATGCTGCTGTGTTTTGTATTGTAAGTGTAGAGAACCGGAGACCCTTTTTACTGGAAATGAGGCATTCCATCTTAGTCCTCACGGCTGACAACGCATCTGCATTTTGATTCGCAAACGAGGATAGATGTAAATGTCTATGAGCCACAGCTATCACTTAATATCAGGTAGAATATGCGCTCGTATGTCACACTTATACTATAAAAAAATTCTGGAACAGTTACCTATGATACAGTACGTAAAGACTGCAAAGAAGGCGATGCGGTAATCTTGAACGATTAAAAAAAATGTTAAAAATGTCAGTTTGTAAATCCTGCGTCATGCGCAAATTGTCATTCAAAGAAATATCTTTATCCGACTTAACTTTTAACTGCTTTGCATCTGTACAATGCGCAACTTCATTGTCCTTTTATCATTAAGTACGACAGGTTGATGTTAAAAATAAAAAAAGGCTTTATACAATTGTTATCAGAAAATACGGATAAAATACCCTTATAAATGTATTTTATTTTTATTTTTATAAGGATTAGGGTGACAAACGAGCACACAGTCCACCTGATAGTAAGTGGTTGCTGTGTCCAATAGACATCACATCTATCCGATCAAATTGCAGATGCGTTGTCACCCGTGAGGACTAAGGTGGAATGCCTCGTTTCCAGTAATATGGGTCTCAGATTCTCTACACTCACCATACGAAACACAGCAGCGTTATGCTGCTATTTCACTCTGGTATTCTGTGAGAGCGTGGTCCTTCCCCGGTCGAGCCGACCCATTTGTGCTACAACCAAACCAGATATAGCTTCAGCGTGGCTCTACCATGTATTCCCGCATAACGACGTTGAATTAATCGCGAAGATCGGGATATTTACTAAACCGGTTTTCCAAAAGTAAGAGATGTTTTTTGCGTTCATTAAAGAGTCGCCTAATGTATCAGACCTTTTCTTAAATGACAGGGCGACCCATACCGTCCATCAGTTTGGCGGTAACTGGTAGAAGTATAGATATCGTCACATTGAGGAGCACAGGACTTAAATATATTTTTTGCGGATGTGCTTCTATTTTCGAATTTTTTTCCGTTATGTCGGTAAGACAATTTTGAAGTTATACTTCTTTTGGGACGTTTGGGAAAAATGATGAAAGTGAATTTTAACGATGCGCGCGCACACCGATACCTTTAAACGACATCATGAAGTTGTTTCGATGCGCGCGCACACAGTCACCTAAAAGCGACAACTTCAGTGGGTAATTGTCTGTTAAGTTTTTTATTTTGTTGCGATAAAGAAATATACCTTCCCACGTGCGTACCTAATAACACACACACTTTTCATTTAAATTTGTGTCGGAAGAACAGGAAATAAAGAAACGAGGAGAACAATGAGATATAGCGACTTCAGCATCATCCATAATAATATATCCGAGTGATGATTCTATAGGCGATTGCGATTGAATGAAGTTTTCAGGCGGCAAATTTTTTAAGTAGGTATTAATAACCAATAACACATCAATAACGCTAGGTTGATAAAACTAATCATCTGCTATCGTAATTAATGTAAATGGTGAATTTTTGAAACAGCTTCTAACGAATCTGACAAATGACCCTTAATGTTCGGAACCACAAATGGTTTATTATGATATCATTAAATGTAATATTATTATAAACTTTGTTATTAAAGCGTGATATGAACTGCAGTGAAGTGACACCTTAAATCTTTTGGGACACACTACCTATTTTGTGTGCTCCCGTAAATCGATTTTTATTTGTAACAGAATGAAATAGGCATTTACAAAAATCTTTTGTAATACGAGTATGATCGGTTTGGGATCCGGGACCCGAATAAAATGTTCATTATCATATTTGTCTATGACATTTCTTTTTGCAGCCCTTAATAAAGTAGTATAACGAGGGAGAGTACGACAATCTAATGAAATATTACATGAAGTGGTAGGTTTTGTTTTTCAGTTGCCGCCGCATGAAAAATGTAAACGACAGAAAAATAATCTTACTATTATTAACTAGACGGCCATTAATTGAATGCAAGCTAAATGCATTAGATTTAGGCGACTGCACAAACTCCGATTGATCTATCTGTTTGTATGTATTGCTACTACGAAAAGCAGTCTTATTGCCATTGCGCTGTGAATTAAAATGAAGTAATGAATGGTGGCAACGCGAACAGTATTACACTTGTGCTTCGATTAGCAAAAAAGAAGACGAGTGTTTATCACTCAAACAATGAATACAAAAATTGTTTAGTTTAACAAAATTATATCCTTCTTATGAATTAAATTTAGGAAACGAACAATCACACAAGTGTTCATGATCATTTGATTTACAAAAGATACATGAATGAAAAATGGTCTTATTAATAAAGGGTTTACTAATTTTAATTGAAAGTCACTTGTTTTGATTGTAAGTATTTGTAGACAGAGTATGTGGATTATTAAATGTATAACATAAAGCCCTATTTTGTTCGTATAAAAGTTATACTAAAATGGTTAAATAGGCTATACATATTTAGGTATGTTTATAGTATGACAAGATATTTCAAATGACTTAACAGTCTCAAGATCTAGTTTTCTAAGTGCAATATTTAATGACAAAAAATCAGGTCAGTTATCAATATTTAATTGCTTTAGAGCATTAATTGAATCGTCAAATTGATCCATAAAATTATGCTAACCGTTTGTTGAGTTTGCGTTTACCTGTTTTAAGTTCAACAGTTGGTAAATATACGTATATGCTAGTGTGCGTTCATCGTTATAAATACGTAAACGCGCATTCCAAATAATAGAATAATTTGTTGTGGTAAGTGCTAACCCGGCGCAAACCGAAAACGCTTTGTCACTTAATTTGTTTACTAAGTAATAAACGCGTTCGGCATCAGTATCGTGAATTAATCAGTATCTTAAATTGTTGATTAAACATGAACTATTGGCGCATTTTACCGTTAAATGACATTAATTCAATTGGCGGTAGCGAAGTTTTTAATTTAGTAGGAAAATTATTTTTTAACGTAACAGTGGAAGGTGATGTCGAAGGTTTCGTAACTTGATACTTAATAAGACTATATAAATCCTCAAATGAGTTCCAAGCGTTATAATCAATGTTTGCATTAAGGTTTTAATTTAAAATTTTCAACATTACAGTTGTCGTATACTCTTTGAAATTCACTACGTAATTGTTCAATATTCGTAGCGGCACTAAGAAATAAATTATGCTCGTCCAAAGAATTAACTTCGTTCTTTGAGATCTCGTAAATTTTTTGTAAGCGTTCATAAATATAAATACGCTTAGCGATAATAAATTTTAAACTAACTTCTTCGTCCGAAACCAGTCTATGACAACGAGAAGCAAATAATTTGCTTCTCGTTGTCATTTTCAGCAAACAATGCGGACTAAATGTTATTGTGATAATTGACGCTAGAATTAGCTATACTACGGAACGGAGCTATTTCATGTAATAGTGGTTAATTTAACAAGAAAAATATCATTAAAGTAATAATGATATGGTATGGGTTACAAAAGGGTATATATATTACAAGGGATATACGAGTAAAACGCTGCGGGACAAATATAAATTATAAATAATATAATTACAACTGTAATTTATATAATTTAATAATATATACTCGTACGTATATAATTTTTTGTAATACATGAAGAAAACGACACATAAAGGATTATTTAATTTTCTTTTAAACGACCATCCTTCAACACAACAATCATCCTTTTAATAATTCTAGTTCAAAATTATTAAAAGGATAATTATATATGTAAATTAATGAACTATAGGGTGCGGTGCAAGTTTACTATATCGCGACACTGCAAACGCCTTAAAATTGGGCTAGAGGGAGGACGTGGAGCAATGTGCACACACCTGGACTTCTGCCAATCTGCTTCGTTTCTCAAGGGTTGCAACCGCAATTATTGGACTCAGTGTTTCTTCACATATAATCGTGAAATATAGCGTCATTGTAAATGTCTATACACTTAACGATAATTTTGTATTGTTTAATATCTAAATTACACAAAGGCGGTTCCGATGGCACGACATAGAAGCGATGCGGTTGGTTTCGTGACTTGTGAACTTATATATGCACTTTTGTATAACCCCGTTAATACCAAAGTGTATATATTAATAGGTACATAAGGCGGTAGATAGAAAATCCGGAAATGGGTTTTTAACAAATCTCAAAGTGGCGCAAGCACTTATGCTACCACTTAAATTTTATAATTTTTTTTAACTAAATCCTTAAAACAAATTATTGTGTGGCGGTGATTTATAGGTATATTATATAAAATGTATTTGTGAAATAAAAGTGCGTATTAACTATATATGTTTTAATTTATTATCATCATCATTAAAACCCTTCACAAGTGCACTGATGAACATAGACCTCCCCCAAGGAATGCCACAAAACACGGTCCTGAGCCACCTGCATTCATAGAATTCCTGCATGTCTTACCAGGTCATCATTTCATTCATCTGGTGTGAGGACGCCTTACACTTCATCCGCCAGTACGAGGCCGCCACTCGAGAAACTTTTTTCCCCATCGGTTGTCGGTTTTTCGAGCTATATGGCCGAACCATTGCCACTTCAGCTTACTAATCCCTTGGGCTATGTCTGTCACTCTGGTTCTAATGCAGATATCCTCATTTCTATGATTATCACGCAAAGAAACTCCGAGCATAAACCTCTCCATAGCTCGCTATGCAACCTTGAGTTTCCTCATCCGGCCATCAGTGAAGGACCATGTCTCAGTTCCATAGATCATCACTGGCAACACGCACTGGTTTGTATAGTCTCGTTTTCAAGTTTTGAGGTATACCTGACGAGAAGATGTGCCGTAATTTCCCGAACGCTGCCCAACTGAGTTGAATCCGACGATTGACCTCTCGGTCGAAGTTGGACTTATCCAGCCGGACTATTTGTCCCAGGTAAACATACTCGTTTACAACTTCGAGCTTAGTGCTCCCAACAACTACCGGCATAGGTGTGACATGGACATTAAACATGATCTTTGTTTTGTCCATATTCATCTTAAGACCTATCCGTTGGGTGAAATTATAGAGGTTATTAAGCATAGTGCTTAGGTCGTCCAGCGATTCTGCCCTAAGGACAATATCGTCGGCAAATTGAAGGTGAGTGATGTACTCGCCAATAATACCGTAACTTTTCGAGTCCATTAGTTTGAAAATGTCTTCCAATGCAGCGGTGAAGAGTTTCGAGAATATAACGTCGCCCAGTCTTATACCTCTTTGCAGTTGGATAAGTGTCGTACTCTGGTTCTGGTTCTGTACTCGGATAGCCTTCGTAGCACTACTATACAAACATTTTAGCACTTCGATATACCGATAGTCAATCTGTCACCGCTGAAGCGACTGTAGCACCGCCCAAATTTCGACTGAATCAAAGGCTTTCTCATAATCCACATACTCAAGGCAAAGTAGAAAATTGTACTCTTCTGTCTTCTGCACAATTTTCCGAAGGGTGTGTATGTGTTATATGGTACTAAAGCCTTTCTGGCAACCAGCTTGTACGGATGGCTGGCAGTCATCAAGTCTGCGTACGAGACGATTCGTAATGACTCTCGAAAACAGCATGTAGACGCGGCTCAGAAAAGAAATCAGTTTGCAGTTCTTCAAGAGAGCGTTATCGCCTTTCTTGAAGAACAAGACCACCGCACTTCTGCTCCACGCCTTTGGAGTAATACTACCATGGAGGACGGAATTAAATAGCTTCTCAAGGACTTCAAGTACCGGTTTTCCACCCGCTTTCATAAGCTCTGCTGTAATCCATCCTCGCCCGGGGACTTGTAGTCTTTAAGATGCTGGAGAGCCATTCTAATCTCGCTCAGATTGACTTTTGGAATATCTTCGGAATAGTGCGGATAAGACTCGCTCTTGGATGAATACTCACACTTGCGTGTGGCTCCAACGATGACGTGTACATCTGCCCATAGAACCTCTCAATCTCACTGAAAATCTCAGGTGTCCTAGAACCGATGCTGCCACACTCGGTCTTTATCTTTGACAGTTGGTTCTTTTTGGCAGACAGATCTCTGGAAAAGACTTTGGAACTTCTGAACTTCTGAAGACTTCTTCAATACAAGCTATATTGAAGTTGCGTCAGTCCGCCGTATGCATATGGAGATCTGTCTATTCAGTTGCCTGTATGCTGTCAAATCTGTTGAAGACTGCTGCTTCATTTCCCTTTTAACAGCCATGAGATTAATTGTGTTATCGGAGAGTTTTTGTGCTCTTCTGCGGTAGGTCTTGCAAAACTTAGCTCTGACCGCATGGATAGTTTTGACGAGCTTATCGTTCATATCGTCCACTTTAATGCAGTCTTCCAAGTACAAGAAAGATTTTGTAACTCGAGGTGAAAGTTTCGAGACTTTGGGCTAGAGCACGAGGAAGACAGAGCGTTGATTTCATTAGACGTGACCTCTTCAACTTAACGTTTAGGTTCAGTGTGCCTCTAACCATTCGGTGATCGCTACCAGTCCTAGAAACGATGCTGCCACACTCGGTCTTCATCTTTGAGAGTTGGCTCTTTTTGGCAGACAGATCTCTGGCAAAGACTTTGGAGCCTTGGTCCCACTCGATCGCTTCTTTAATACAAGCTGTATTGAAGTTACGTAAGTCCCGCCGCATGCATTTGTAGATCTGTCTGTTCAGTTGCCTGTATGCTGTCAAATCTGTTGAAAAATGTAGCTTCACCTCCGGTCTAACAGCCATAAGATTAAGGGTATGATCGGAGAGTTTTTGTGTTCTTTTGCAGCGGGTCTTGCAAAACTTAGCTCCGACCGCATGGACAGTTTCCACGAGCTTGTCATTCATATCTTCTACTTTATTGCAGTCTTCTAGGCACTGAAAACGGTTTTGTAACTCGAGCTGAAAGGTATCGGGCCTTTGGAACAGAGCACGAGGGGGACAGAGCGTTGACTTCATTAGGCGAAACCTCTCAAACTTAACGTTTTGATTCAGTGTGCCCCTAACCATTCGGTGGTCGCTACCAGTTTTCACCCTCTCGAGACATCACTGAACAGTTGTCGTCTGCTCGTCATAATGAAGTCATTTTTTGTCGAACTGTCAGGGCTCGATCAGGTCCACTTCTTGTGGTGCTGCTTACGGACGAAAGAGTTCATCATAAAGAGTCCCTGTTTATCCATGTAGTCGGCCAGCAGCTGGCCTCTTGGCTTCCGTTGCCCTATTCCAAATTTCTCTACTTTTAGCTCACCATTCTCTCTTGTGCCTAGTTTTGCGTTGAAGTTCCCCATTAACACCGTATAGTGGGTTTTGGAGGAATGCATGGCTCTAGAGATATCATCATACAATTCCTTCAACTCCTCATCGGGGTGTGCCGAGGTTGATGCGTAAACCTGTCTGACCTTCATCGAATACCGTTTGGTGATTCTGAGTATAAGGTACTCGACCCTCGTCGACACACTCCCAATCTTTACAACGTTGTAAACGAGAGACTTGTGGATGATAAATCCAACACCTCCTTGGGACAGACGGTCGCCCTCCCGGTGATAGAACAAGTTGCAGGATTCGAGGATTACCGTGTCCTCCCCCTCTCTTCGGACCTTAGATAATCCTATAATATTCCAGTGCAACTTGTCTCTCTTCTTCCAGCTCTAGGATCTTCTCGTCATTCCTCAGGGTGCGTGCGTTATAAATTGCCAGGTCGAGTCGTCGTAGGTGGCAACAGAACCTCCACCGGAGATTCTTAGCACCCCCTGCTCCGCCGTTACCATGGCCGCCACCGTAGCCAGGAATATGGGGGCCATCGGGGACTGTGGGCCGACCTTTCATCACTTTTCTCATTGGGGTGTATATTGACCTAGTTGCCACGCTTATTGAGTGGGTTGGCAACCGCAGATCTTTTTTATTTGGATATTGCTGTTATCAGGAAGATGCTCCTGCCCATCTTCTGCCTGTTTCCCACTGTCGATTTTTACGACACCCACGGGAAGTTATGGGGTAGTGGATATTCTTAACCGCAACTACACAGCCTATGTTATGTTTTAATTAAAAAAAAAAACAAATATATCGAAAGTCAGTTTATCTAACTTTCTTTACTATCGATTTATGATGGAAAATCAACACACGAAAATCGAAGTCAGATCCTATAAAAACAAAAGTTAAGTTGGGCTTCTTGCTGGTTGATTGTTCCCTGAACAGAAGTGTTTCCGAACAAGTGGTAAAAGCATAAATGACTTTCAAAAGGTATTCTAGTTATCTTTTCTTTCTCTTTTCCTCTTTTATAAAACGGAACCTCCGTGCTAGGATTTCCTCTTGTATTGTGGGTCAGTTTTTTCATAAATATTAGAAGGAAAAACATCCAAACCCGGAATTTTGTAGGCGATATAAATACTTGTTCCATGCGGGATTTGAACCCGTGGCCCTTATCACTGTAATTAATTACAAAGTTACCAGAAGTTAACAGATTTATTATATTCCGTTTGATAATATAAACTTGCGATAGGAAGCAAATTACTTATGTAAGCGTCTTGGTGGTGCACATACAAGTTCGTTGTGCATGATTAACAAAGAAATCGCAGAGATTCAGAAATTGCATGTAAGCCTGCTGGCCGTTTCTTAAAAAGGAATATACTTAATCGGTTGTGGCTAGCGATAGTAAAAGGATGCTTAATAACTGTGTTTATCATTAAGGACTTAATTTTAAATCATCAGATAACATAAGAGAACACATAACATAAACATATTTAAAATTCCAGATGTCTGATTAGAAAATTTGTGTTTCAATTTTATATTCAGTCAGGTTATGAATTTTTTATAGGATAAGGGTGAGAAAAGAGCACATAGTCCACCTGATGGTAAGTGGTTGCTGTGGCCCATAGATATCTACATCTATCTTCGATTACGAATCAAAATGCAGATGCGTTGTCACCCGTGAGGACTAAGATGGAATGCCTCGTTTCCAGTAAAAAGGGTCTCCGGATCTCTACACTCACTATACGAAACACAGCAGCGTTAAGCTGCTATTTTACGCTGGTATTCTGTGAAAGCGTGGTCCTTCCCCGGTCGAGCTGACCCATTGGTGCTACAACTATAATATAGCTGCAGCATGTCTCTAACACGTATTTAGTTGATAGACAACTTTTCAAATTCTGTCCCTATTCAATTTCGTCTACTTATTCGAAAATATTATTTTGTAAATAAAATCTGATTAATATGAAACAAGATAAGAGTTCAGTGCAAACTTTATGCATATTATACTCATTTACATATGAACAGTCCGTTTCAGATATACCCAAAAACACATTTTACTAGAAAAACATTAACATTAGGTAGTTAAGCGATTGTTATGTAAGATAATAATTCAACATACTAATGTACCATAAAATACATGAATATTTTTCCAACTGCCGATTCTAGCCTCATTTTATATCTACAATATACTGATAATATACATATTTATATATATTTATATATATATATATGTATATATATATATATATATATATATATTGTAGTATATAGTAGATGTAGTAGCATATATATATGCTACTACTACTACTTCTGTAAGCCATCTCTTCCATCTCTGCACAAAGAGGACAACTCACTGGCCGCAAAGGAGAAAACCGATCTGTTAACCTCTCTCTTTGCATCCAACTTGACTCTAGATGACGAGGAGAACACACCGCCGGCGATCCCGCGTTGTGAGTGCTCCATGCTGGATATGCGGTTTACACACCGCTAGGTTCGCAAAGCAATCTTCTCCCTGGACGTCAGCAAGTCGAGTGGGCCTGATGGAGTCCCTCCCATTGTGCTGAAGACGTTTGCTTCGGCGTTTGCACCGGTTTTAACGCGTCTTTTCCGGTACTCCTACTCCCAAGGCGTAGTCTCGAATTCATGGAAGTCAGGTTTGATCCACCCGATACCTAAAGAAGGCGACCGCTCAGACCCGTCCACACAGACCTATCGTCATCACCTCCTTGTTCTCCAAAATAATGGAATCCATTATAAACTGCCAGCTCATGAGGTACCTTGAGGATCACCAGCTGATTAATGACCGCCAGTACGGTTTTTGGCCGGGGTCGATCAGCTAGTAATCTTCTGGTCTACCTGAGTCATAGATGGGCGGAGGCAGTAAAGTTCAAGGGGGAGGCGTTGGCCATTAGTTTGGACATAGTGAAGGCCTTCGATCAGGTCTGGCACAAAGCGCTTCTTTTGAAGCTTGCTTCCTATGGGCTTCCCGAGAAATTGTGCAATAGATCACCAGTTTCCTTGCTGATCGGAGCATCAAGGTCGTAGTAGACCGTGCGTGCTATGATTTCAAACCTATCAACGCTGATGTTCCACAAGGCTGCGTACTATCACCAACGCTGTGGCAAACTGGTAACATTAATTGCTATGCAGACGACAGCACTGGTTTTTTTGTAGGATAAGTGTAACAAACGAACACACAGTGCACCTGATGGTAAGCGGTTGATGCGGCCCATAGACATCTACATCTATCCTTGTTTGCGAATCAAAATGCAGATGCGTTGTCACCCGTAAGGACCAAGATTGAATGCCCCATCTCCAGTAAAAAAAGCCTTCGGCGACCTGCACTCACCAAGCGAAACGCACACACATACACACGTGGTACCACCCCAGTTCAAGCCGGCCCATCCGTGCGACAGCAAAAGTTTAAATGTTTAAATGCCTTATATACGGGCAGTGCCAATATTTCTCGGGAAAACGTCGCCGAATACCGGGACAAACTTGTGTCTGAAGTAGAGTCTTTGCTGAACAAAGTCTCGGATTGGAGGCGACTAAACCTAGTCCACTTCAATCCCCAGAAGACACACGTTTGCGCGTTTACCGCTAAAAAGAACCCCTTTGTCGTATCTCCTCAGTTTCAAGGCTCTTTGCTTTTTGCGCTTTGCCCTTGCTGTCTCAACTAGCATCGGAATTCTCGGCGTCGGCATATCGAATAGAGTGCAGTTTCGTGGTCACTTGGAAGGGAAGGCCAAATTGGCCTCTAAAGAGTATGGCGTGCTCAGCAGAGCGAGACAGTATTTTATGCCGCCACATCGCTTGTAACTTTACAAAGCGCAAGTTCGGCCTCACATGGATTACTGTTCTCATCTCTGGGCCGGGGCACCGCAGTGCCAGCTCCTTCCACTTGACCATACCCAGCGCAGAGCGGTTCGAATCGTCGATGACCGAGTTCTTTCTGATCGGCTCGATACACTGGCACTGCGTAGGGATGTTGCATCACTTTGTGTTTTCTATCGAATTTACCACGGGTTGTGCTCTGAGGAATGGATTAATTCCAGCCGCCAAATTTCACGAACGCACGTCGCGTAAAAATTCACGATACCATCCGTACCGAGTTTTCTTCCACGCACTCCTACGTTAGGCACGACTCACCACTCTCGAAAATACGACACGTGTTTCGCCTCTACACGAGGTATCCTCAGATGAAGTAGACTTGGGAATAAAATCTGAAGCTCCGCTCACCCTCTTGGTTAAAATAGCGTAATGATATATAAATATTGTACTAGTGTGATCTTAATGTTGGGGTGGTTAAGTAAGGTATACATTATTTTAAATACATCATTTTAGATCAGTTTGGTTCGTAATTGCTTAAATATTATAATCTAAAGATTTCTTATTGTTAATATAACTTATAATAAATTAACTTAAATATAATAACGGTAGACTCACCTATTTTGAGATTATTGGGTCTTTGCATATTTTGAATTAAAATCCAACAAAAGGCCTGTATGCAGCTTATTCACTGGAACATTTTATTTGTATATTTTTTAATTATGATAGAATTATCAAGGTAAAAAATCAGTACATCTTTTTAACGCCTCCTTAACAATAATTTTTTGCTAGTCCTTGTAAGTAAAATGTACATCACTAGCTAACGCATACAATGACAAATCAAAATTAGTTACACATTTTCGGCCTGCAGGTCGTCTATACGTCAGTATATTCTAAGTCCATGAATTACTCTAAGCAATTAACAATAAATTTAGTAATCTTTCATAGACTAGATGTTGAGTAGGATTACTAGAATGGTCTGTTTCCTGCAAATTCAAAAAAGTTTGATGCACCTAAAATTTCAGGCTTCAGCTTTAATCGCCTCCTATCCTATTACCGACTAATGCAATCAGAGGCTTTGGAATTTCGATTCAAAATCGAATCTGACTTTCAAAATTTGGATACGGATCGCTACGGTGTCAGCTGCGGGTGAATATAGGCAAATTGTCAAATATTTTCCAACAGTAGACTTAAAATATGAATTGAATTTCCAAATTATAGACGACTTTTACTTAGATATTGGTGAGTGTTGAGTTGATGGGACATTTTATCTACGTCCTCAGGGAAGATAACGTGAAATTTGCCAGCAGGTAATAAAATTCAATATCTAAGGAGTCGAACTACTCAATGTTTAAACGGCATGCATGTCGTATGTCAGAGGAAATATGAGCCAAAGCGACAACTAAGGGGTTACGTATAGCGGCAGTGTGACTGGCCTATTATAGTATCGAGAGACAAATTTCACTGAAATGAGATTTATTTTATATAAAATAAGGGTAACAGTCCACCTGATGATAAGTGAATGCCCATATACTTACATTCGTCTTTGATTAAGAATCAAAATGCAGATGCGTTGTCACCCATATGGGTTAAAATGGAATGCCTCGTTTACAGTTGCAGACTTCCTGGTGTTTCACATCAAATTGTATCAATTGTGCAAATTTGTAATTAAAACTCAGCACTACAGATGGGGTTATATGGTAAAAGCATTTTCATCTAAGTTAAACTATTCGCACACTGTGAATTTCACAGTAAACAAGCAACCCGTGTTTGACCCCTGCGGGCAAGAATGACATTATTAGTTGTACCTTAAAATACTTACTAAGTATCCGGTGGTTTACATGTTAAGAAAACCTGCATGTAAAAATAATCATAAAACATTTCTACGGAAGATAGAAAAAACATTGATTGCACATTTTATGTAATCAAGCACAGAATATAGAACAAGGCGTTTTGGGTAAAAGGCCTTAAGCAAGTTGCCAACCTGAACGGCGAGCAACGCACGAGTGCGATACTAAAGTATTTATACATTGACCTAAACTTTATAAAGTAGTGAAACCGATATAAAATTGATAATGCAATCGAAGGTAAGTATTTATTTTGATTGCACTATCAATTTTATATTAGTTTTACTGACTTTTAAGCTAATCAGCGATTTTCTGGTAGTAAACATAATCCATAACTTTTTCATAACAAAGTCTGCAAGGTGACGAACCTGGTAGTGAAAATACATTAATAAAAACGAAATAAAACTTGCTGAATAAAATTGTACATATTTTAAAATAACGCCCATTTTCGACAAAACAAAGATTATAGCTTCATACAAGTTAATAGTGTAAATTTTGACTAGCCGAAAATAAATTTATGCCCAGTGAACCGTATAATAATTTTGCCCGGAATCGGTATTTATCATACTGCGGTTATAGGCCATTGCTCTATTCATTCATCATAAAACGTCCCAGGGGTATTACAACGTAAAATTAGTAAAAAAAATTTACACGGCTTTCATGGCTTTATTTCAATGTTGGTTGAATAAAGTTTTGCAAAATATCATACGTCACATCGAAAAAAATCATTAACTATATTTCCTTCTTAATCTTGTGTCTTGTGTTTTTATGTTCTTAATCTTGGTCTAGGTTAAACTTGATAAATTGTGATGTTATAGCCATCAACAGGAAATGCAAAATAATTTTCCTTGTTCAGGTGCAATTTCTTCTATACGTGTGTATGTCATTAACACTTCCTAAGCACCTGGACCGATTTTGATATAAAAATTATAGTATGTTTGAGTGGGTGCCTGGTTTATATTCACAGTTGTATAAAGTTTATGCGTTTTGCCTCTGAGTTATCATATTTTTTTATAGGGTAAGGGTAACAAAATAGCACACAGTCCACCTGATTGTAAGTGGTTGCTGCAACCCATAGACATCTACATTATCCTCTATTATAAATCAACATGCAGATGCGGTGTCACCCATGAGGACGAAGATGGGATGCCTCATTTCCAGTAAAAAATGTCTCCGGTTCTCTACACTCACCATAAGAAATACAGCAGCGTTAATCTAGTTTTTTTGCTGGTATTCTGTGAGAGCGTGGTTCTTCCCCGGTCGAGCCGACCCATTCGTTCTACAACTATACTACTAACATAGCTGCAGCATGGCTCTACACTCATAATCCTCTCAGAAATGAGAGGAAGTTTGAACCCGGCTGTAGGCCATACATAATCTGTGATTTTGAAGTTTTAATTTAAACATATGTAATATCATCATAATTATCATTGAGCCATCACAAGCATCACAAGTCCACTTCTAAACCTAGGCCTCCTCCAAGGATTGCCACAAAGCACACTCCTGAACCACTTGCATCCATCGAATTTCTGCTTCTCTTACCAGGTTACTCCATCTTATCGGAGGCTTCGTACACTTCGCTTACCGATAGAAGGCTGCTACACGAGAATTTGACCCTACCGCTTGACGGTTCTTTGACTAATATGGCGAGCCCATTTTGACTTCTTTGGGCTGTGTCGATTACTCTGATTCTACTGTCTAACATATTGAATGGAATAAATAAAAAATATATATTTGAATTAGATTACACTAATCTACTAATTACTATTTAACTGCATAAAGCTGAAAATTTATATAAAATAATTTCGCCTACCATTATTAGCAGGATTTTAATGAATATTACATTCCTGTTGATAACACGCTCTAACCCGCTTTATGATTAACACAAAAATACAAGCTACACAAATAACATAATTCTTGCATATTAATTGTAGGTTTTTCCATTTTGAAATGTCAGATGTTTTTAAGATTTTCATGACTACGTCGCTCCCTGTTTTATCGTCTTAAAAAATTAAACACCTTTAATAAAAGATAAAAACCTTAATCGAATCGGCTAACAGAATGTTTGATATGTTAAATTCAGCTACATTTTTCGTAAGCACGGAGTTTAACAGTTATTATAATATGGGTAAAATAATATTAAGGAAAATTGATACCATCTCTAAGTTACTAACTCCATGCCTTTAGAATGCAAATATAAACCAATTTTCGATGTAAGATTTCTGTAATTTTATTACTGGCACAGTTGGTAACCATATTTGTTCTCTGGGGATAATATAGGGTGGTTATTTACTTGAGTGTCTTACGTTACCTTCACATGTGTGAGTAGTAAATAACACTATTAGCTTTTATTTACAGTATGCTTTAAAGGTTACATTTTTCACTTGCGAGTATG
Organism: Parnassius glacialis; assembly: GCA_033319125.1. Lineage (NCBI taxonomy): Eukaryota > Metazoa > Arthropoda > Insecta > Lepidoptera > Papilionidae > Parnassius > Parnassius glacialis. The sequence goes on along the minus strand of JAVANC010000003.1, from coordinate 17,084,296 downwards.
AAAAAAAGAGTAATACCTTATAGTAGTAAGTACATAATATCTTTGTCAACTAAAATTTGTAGGTGTACGACATTACTCCAAAAGTATTCAGGTAGCGTGAAATTTGTTGTTGCAAAAAATAGACCTTTCAGACACCGATAATCGTAAATTATTTGTGGCACCGTAACAATCTAGTAGAAGGATGATCATGTCTTCTTTTTTCGACTTTGCTATCGTCATAAAATATATGATTCAGCTACTCATTAAAACACTTTGTATACAGCCATATTAATGGTATTATTATTACCACGTGGTAGAGCCATGTTGCAGCTATATTAATAGTATAGTTGAAGCACGATTGTGTCGGCTCGATCGGGGAAGAACCACGCTCTCACATAATACCAGCGTAAAATAGCAGCTTAATGCTGCTGTGTTTTGTATTGTGAGTGTAGAGAACCGGAGACCCTTTTTACTGGAAAAGAGGCAATCCATCTTAGTCCTCTCGGCTGACAACGCATCTGCATTTTGATTCGCAAACGAGGATAGATGTAAATGTCTATGAGACACAGCTATCACTTAATATCAGGTAGAATATGCGCTCGTACGTCACACTTATACTATAAAAAATTCTGGAACAGTTCCCGATGATACAATACGTAAAGACTGTAAAGAAGGCGATGCGGTAATCTCGAACGATTAAAAAAATGTTAAAAATGTCAGTTTGTAAATCCTGCGTCATGCGCAAATTGTCATTCAAAGAAATATCTTTATCCGACTTAACTTTTAACTTCTTTGCATCTGTACAATGCGCAACTTCACTGTCCTTTTATCATTAAGTACGACAGGTTGATGTGACAAATAAAAAAGGCTTTATACAATTGTTATCAGAAAATAACTGTTCCAGAATTTTTTATAGTATAAGTGTGACGTACGAGCGCATATTCTACCTGATATTAAGTGATAGCTGTGTCTCATAGACATTTACATCTATCCTCGTTTGCGAATCAAAATGCAGATGCGTTGTCAGCCGAGAGGACTAAGATGGATTGCCTCTTTTCCAGTAAAAAGGGTCTCCGGTTCTCTACACTCACAATACAAAACACAGCAGCATTAAGCTGCTATTTTACGCTGGTATTCTGTGAGAGCGTGGTCCTTCCCCGGTCGAGCCGACCCATTCGTGCTACAACTATACCAGATATATAGCTGCAGCGTGGCTCTACAACGTGTTCCTGCATAACGACGTTGTATTAATCACGAAGATCGGGATATTTACTACACCACTTTTCTAAAAGTAAGAGGCTTTTTTTGCGTTTATTAAAGAGTCGCCTAATGTTTTAGGACTTTTCTTAAATGACAGGGCAACCACATACCGTCCATCGGTTTGGCGGTAAGTGGTAGAAGTATAGATATCTTCACATTCTTTCTCCTCAGGACTTAAATATATTTTTGCGGAAGTTCTTCTACTTTCCAAATTTTTTCTGTTATGTCAGTAAGACCATTTTGAAGTTATGCTTCTTTTGGAACGTTTGGGAAAAATGATGAGAGTGTATTTTTCGATGCGCGCGCACACCTACACCATTAAACAACACCATGAAGTTGTTTCGATGCGCGCGCGCACACAGTCACCTAAAAGCGACAACTTCAGTGGGTAATTGTCTGTAAAGTTTTTTGTTTTGTTGCGATAAAGAAGTATAACTTCCCACGTGCGTACCTAAGTACACACACACTTCATTTAAATTTATGTCGTAAGAACAGGAAATAAAGAAACGAGGAGAACAAAGAGATGTAGCGACTTCAGCATCACCCATCATCCGAGTGATGATTGTATAGCACTAGGCGATTGCGATTGTATAAGTTTTCAGGCGGCAAATTTTTATGTAGGTATTAATACCCAATAAAACATCAATAACGCTAGGTTGATAAAACTGATCATCCGCTATCGTAATTAATGTAAAGGGCGAATTTTTGAAACATCTTCTAACGAATCTGACAACTGACCCTTAATGGTTGGAACCACTAATGGTTTAATATGATATCATTTAATATAATATTATTATAATCTTTGTTATCATTACAGCGCGATGTGAACTGCAGTGAAGTGACACCTCAAATCTTTTGGGTCACACTACCTATTTTGTGTGCTCCGGTAAATCGATTTTTATTTGTAACGGAATGAAATAGGCGTTTACAAAAATCTTTTGTAATATAATCGATTGGGGTCCGGGATCCACTAAACACCGAATAAAATGTTCGTTATCATATTTTTCTACGACTTTTTTTTTGCAGCCACAATAAAGTAGTATAACGTGGGAGAGTACGACAATCTAACGAAATATTACATGAAGTGGTAGGTTTTCTTTTACATTTGCCGCCGCATTAAAAATGTAAACGATATAAAATTAATCTTACTATTGTTAACTAGGCGGTCATTAATTAAATGCAAGCTAAATGCATTACATTTAGGCGACTGCACAACCTCCGATTGATCTATCTGTTTGTATGTATTGCTACTACGAAAGTCTTAATACCATTGCGCTGTGAATTAAAATGAAGTAATGAATGATGGCGACGCAAACAGTATTACACTTGTGCTTCGATTAGCAAAAAGAAGACGAGTGTTTATCACTCAAACAATGCATACGAAAATTGTTTAGTTTAACAAAATTATATCGTTCTTATGTATTTAATTTTAGGAAACGAACAATCACACAAGTGTTCATGATCATTTGATTTACAAAATATACATGAATGAAAAATGATCTTATTAATAAAGGGTTTACTAATTTTAATTGAAAGTCACTTGTTTTGATTGTTAGTATTTGTAGACAGAGTATGTGGATTATTAAATGTATAACATAAAGCCCTATTTTGTTCGTATAAAAGTTATATACTAAAATGGTTAAATAGGCTATACATATTTAGGTATGTTTATAGTATGACAAGATATTTCAAATGACTTAACAGTCTCAAGATCTAGTTTTCTAAGTGCAATATTTAATGACAAAAAATCAGGTCAGTTATCAATACTTAATTGCTTTAGAGCATTAATTGAATCGTCAAATTGATCCATAAAATTATGCTAACCGTTTGTTGAGTTTGCGTTCACCTGTTTTAAGTTCAACAGTTGGTAAATATACGTATATGCTAGTGTGCGTTCATCGTTATAAATACGTAAACGCGCATTCCAAATAATAGAATAATTTGTTGTGGTAAGTGCTAACCCGGCGCAAACCGATAACGCTTTGTCACTTAATTTGTTTACTAAGTAATAAACGCGTTCGGCATCAGTATCGTGAATTAATCAGTATCTTAAATTGTTGATTAAACATGAACTATTGGCGCATTTTACCGTTAAATGACATTAATTCAATTGGCGGAGCGAAGTTTTTAATTTAGTAGGAAAATTATTTTTTAACATAACAGTGGAAGGTGATGTCGAAGGTTTCGTAACTTGATACTTAATAAGACTATATAAATCCTCAAATGAGTTCCAAGCGTTATAATCAATGTTTGCATTAAGGTTTTAATTTAAAATTTTCAACATTAGTTATCGAATACTCTTTGAAATTCACTACGTAATTGTTCAATATTCGTAGCGGCACTAAGAAATAAATTATGCTCGTCCAAAGAATTAACTTCGTTCTTTGAGATCTCGTAAATTTTTTGTAAGCGTTCATAAATATAAATACGCTTAGCGATAATAAATTTTAAACTAACTTCTTCGTCCGAAACCAGTCTATGACAACGAGAAGCAAATAATTTGCTTCTCGTTGTCATTTTCAGCAAACAATGCGGACTAAATGTTATTGTGATAATTGACGCTAGAATTAGCTATACTACGGAACGGAGCTATTTCATGTAATAGTGGTTAATTTAACAAGAAAAATATCATTAAAGTAATAATGATATGGTATGGGTTACAAAAGGTTATATATATTACAAGGGATATACGAGTAAAGCGCTGCGGGACAAATATAAATTATAAATAATATAATTACAACTGTAATTTATATAATTTAATAATATATACGTATATAATTTTTTGTAATACATGAAGAAAACGACATATAAAGGATTATTTAATTTTCTTTTAAACGACCATCCTTCAACACAACAATCATCCTTTAATATCATCATCATCATCATCCTTTTAATAATTCTAGTTCAGAATTATTAAAAGGATGATTATATATGTAAATTAATGAACTATAGGGTGCGGTGCAAGTTTACTATATCGCGACACTGCAAACGCCTTAAAATTGGGCTAGAGGGAGGACGTGGAGCAATGTGCACACACCTGGACTTCTGCCAATCTGCTTCGTTTCTCAAGGGTTGCAACCGCAATTATTGGACTCAGTGTTTCTTCACATATAATTGCGAAATATAGCGTCATTGTAAATGTCTATACACTTAACGATAATTTTGTATTGTTTAATATCTAAATTACACAAAGGCGGTTGCGATGGCACGACATAGAAGCGATGCGGTTGGTTTCGTGACTTGTGAACTTATATATGCACTTTTGTATAACCCCGTTAATACCAAAGTGTATATATTAATAGGTACATAAGGCGGTAGATAGAAAATCCGGAAATGGGTTTTTAAAGTGGCGCAAGCACTTATGCTACCACTTAAATTTTATAATTTTTTTTAACTAAATCCTTAAAACAAATTAATGTGTGGCGGTGATTTATAGGTATATTATATAAAATGTATTTGTGAAATAAAAGTGCGTATTAACTATATATGTTTTAATTTATTATCATCATCATTAAAACCCTTCACAAGTGCACTGATGAACATAGACCTCCCCCAAGGAATGCCACAAAACACGGTCCTGAGCCACCTGCATTCATAGAATTCCTGCATGTCTTACCAGGTCATCATTTCATTCATCTGGTGTAAGGACGCCCTACACTTCATCCGCCAGTACGAGGCCGCCACTCGAGAAACTTTTTTCCCCATCGGTTGTCGGTTTTTCGAGCTATATGGCCGAACCATTGCCACTTCAGCTTACTAATCCCTTGGGCTATGTCTGTCACTCTGGTTCTAATGCAGATATCCTCATTTCTATGATTATCACGCAAAGAAACTCCGAGCATAAACCTCTCCATAGCTCGCTATGCAACCTTGAGCTTCCTCATCCGGCCAGCAGTGAAGGACCAGGTCTCAGTTCCATAGATCATCACTGGCAACACGCACTGGTTTGTATAGTCTCGTTTTCAAGTTTTGAGGTATACCTGACGAGAAGATGTGCCGTAATTTCCCGAACGCTGCCCAACTGAGTTGAATCCGACGATTGACCTCTCGGTCGAAGTTGGACTTATCCAGTCGGACTATTTGTCCCAGGTAAACATACTCGTTTACAACTTCGAGCTTAGTGCTCCCAACAACTACCGGCATAGGTGTGACATGGACATTAAACATGATCTTTGTTTTGTCCATATTCATCTTAAGACCTATCCGTTTGGTGAAACTATTGAGGTTATTAAGCATAGTGCTTAGGTCGTCCAGCGATTCTGCCCTAAGGACAATAACGTCGGCAAATTGAAGGTGAGTGATGTACTCGCCAATAATAGTGTAACTTTTCGAGTCCAGTAGTTTGAAAATGTCTTCCAATGCAGCGGTGAAGAGTTTCGAGAATATAACGTCGCCCAGTCTTACACCTCTCTGCAGTTGGATAAGTGTCGTACTCTGGTTCTGGTTCTGTACTCGGATAGCTATCGTAGCACTACTATACAAACATTTTAGCACTTCGATATACCGATAGTCAATCTGTCACCGCTGAAGCGACTGTAGCACCGCCCAAATTTCGACGGAATTAAAGGCTTTCTCATAATCCACATACTCAAGGCAAAGTGGCAGATTGTACTCTTTTGTATTCTGCACAATTTGCCGAAGGGTGTATGTGGTATATGGTACCAAAGCCTTTTTGGCAACCAGCTTATTCGGGTGGCTGGCAGTCATCAAGTCTGCGTACGAGACGATTCGTAATGACTCTCGAAAACAGCATGTAGACGCGGCTCAGAAAAGAAATCAGTCTGCAGTTCTTCAAGAGAGCGTTATCGCCTTTCTTGAAGAACAAGACCACCGCACTTCTGCTCCACGCCTTTGGAGTAATACTACCATGGAGGACGGAATTAAATAGCTTCTCAAGGACTTCAAGTACCGGTTTTCCACCCGCTTTCATAAGCTCTGCTGTAATCCATCCTCGCCCGGGGACTTGAAGTCTTTAAGATGCTGGAGAGCCATTCTAATCTCGCTCAGATTGACTTTTGAAATATCTTTGGAATAGTGCGGATAAGATTCGCTCTTGGATGAATACTCACACTTGCGTGTGGCTCCAACGATGACGTGTACAGCTGCCCATAGAACCTCTCAATCTCACTAAAAATCTCAGGTGTCCTAGAACCGATGCTGCCACACTCGGTCTTTATCTTTGACAGTTGGTTCTTTTTGGCAGACAGATCTCTGGAAAAGACTTTGGAACTTCTGAACTTCTGAAGACTTCTTCAATACAAGCTGTATTGAAGTTGTGAAGTTGTGTTGTTGT